>CM055278.1:18478334-19021378 GCA_029237695.1 Conchocele bisecta
TTATATGGTGTGACCACTCATTTGTAATCATAATATAACCAAAATAACTGTCCATAAGGAAGTATAATATTGATATATTGGGTTATATTTTCGCATTGAAATATTTAAACCTGCAAGTGTACTCCACCATCTAGTAAAATGGACTAAGACCGATCTCAACCAATCAACGTAGAGATGACATACGCAACTAATTTTTGTGGACAAAAATGAATTCTGTCTTCACAAAATTGAATTTTGTGACACAGAATTGAATTTTGTGACACAGAATTGACAGAATTGAATTTTGTGACACAGAATTGAATTTTGTGACACAGAATTGAATTTTGTGATTTTTAGTGTTACAAAACTCAATTTTGTACACATAATTAACCTGTCCTGCATGGCGCCCCGTACGTGCAACATTGAGTTTCCCGTGATGGCGACCTGCCACACACACAATTGTAACAACTTAACGGAAATGCATTCCGAGAGCGCGTAATTTGGCTCAAAATGAAATTTGTCAATATGCTGCCGGCGCTGGGTGAGATATATCATACACGTGATTGACACGTAGTCTTTCAATCCTTACAATGCTGGGTTATTTTTTTGTCGTCTGCTGTTTATTTTTTATTCTCCATTTTTCTGATCAAAAACATGATTTGACACCACTTTAGAATAATTTCCATAGGAAATTATTCTAAAACGCTGCCAAGCCATGATTTTACTAAGAGAAATGACAAATATGATAAAACAGCAGACGACAATTTTCGGTTCCAGCATTCAAAGGTTTAAAGCTGTTATATTTTTAATTCGGCTGGCAGAACTTTCTATTATCGGTTTTGTTTACTTTTTATTTTGTTTCCGCCGCACTCTCTGTACACATCTTAATTCACTCATGCTTTAACATATACAAGGCGTATGATCACGTGGTACTACCAACAACAGTGGCTGAAAGTGTTGAAATCTCGCCGACCTCAAAGAAAGTATTATTTGATATCTTCCTTAATAAGAAACGGATTTTGATGAAATATGGCGCAGCAAATGCGTCTTCATGAGCTGAATTTGGTCGTCCAGGGTGTTCGGCACAGACTTCTGTCGTTTTTGCGAATAATCGATCGATTTTTCGCAAAAGCGACATCAGTTTGGGCCAAAGTACAGAGACCACCAACTGCAGCTTAACAAGACGCGTTTGATGCGCCATATTTCATCAAAATCCGTTACGTAATAAGGACAATATAAAAGAATACGTACTTTGAAACGGATGGATTCTGGAAGTTTCAGTACTTGTTGTTGTTGTTATCACCAAGTGATCATACACCTTGAATAAATAACTTTTTTGAATTTGAGACGTCTAATTCTGTTTCATAAGTATGTAGCCCAGATTCGCGTCCGTATATGACTGATGGCCAACACAAAACTGATGTAATTTGAGCATTATATTCAGTATTTTCAGTACTTTTATAAATCGTCCCATTCGCGTAGATAATTTTCGGTATTCATATTCCGGGGCCGCGTCATGAACGTAATGAACGTCATGAAGTAGTGACGTCATGAAGGCACTTCCGCGTAGTGACGTCATGAAGGCACTTGGTCTACGCGCGGCCCCGGAATGAGCTGTAATTGTGAATTATCTAATAGTATAATCCAATCTTTGGTCATGGTGTGTGTTCCTGTTCGCAATGCACTTGTAATGAAATGACCTTATGCCAGATGTACAGTAGAATAGCTCAAAACCCGACATAATGGGGACCACACAGGCTGACCAGCTTAGAGAGGTTCACTGCCACTGGTGTCTGTTGTATTAAGGAATAAAAGCATGGGCTGTTGCGTTTACTAGGGTGACACTACATTTGGTATGTTTAAAGTGCGCGGAGTCGGACTCCACGCACATGGTTTTATAACTTACATTTACACTGACTTTGCTGATAGTTTCAAAAATGTAAATAACCGAATATGGCGTTAAAATCGAGATGTATTTTGTTTTACGTCATTTTTCGCAATTCCTGGAAAAGCGATCTTGCTGGTCAATAGCGTGCAGTTATTGATAACCTCGTGGAAATTAATGACATCAAACGTGGGTATAATGTACAATGGATTGTATTGAGATGTAAACGCAATACGTCGAATGGGCTTTATGCATTTATAGAAGATGTAAATATAAGAAAGTAAGGTGGGTGGGTTCACATCGAGGCTACAGTGGCGTACAATAAAACGAGATTCCGTCCATACACGACATGACAAATCGCCTCGTCATTGATACAATCGGCTCCGCTGGCAATCGAGGACGCTACAGGAGATATTATGCATATCTCATCTGCGTATTTCACAGTAAAGTATCAATAACAGATGTTTATTGCCGGATATAGCCGGCAGTCCACGCGATAACGGACTCAGTCGCCGGTGGACTTCATATGCGTTATTATTACCACGCCAAATCCGACGATCATTTTAATACGAGTAAATGGACATGTTGCATATGATTTATTATCTACACTTAAATGTACATGCCACTCAGTAGGCACACAATGTTCTGTATAGGAATTAAATAAGTGTATAATTGCGTCGCTATTCCATCAGTTCTAAAAAATACGATTAGCAGCTATACAGATATAATTATTTAGTAATATTTATTAGCCGATCTATTTATAGATCGGCTAATATATTGGTCATCCATCGAATTCTGAAAAAGTTTGTAGCAACCCTTTTCTCCGCTATTCGGTAATCTACGAACGCGAATTTTGCTGTATCACTTCCAAATTGCATCAACCGATAAAGTTTGCATTTTTGGCAATTACCTCCGTTTAAAACTTTAAATATAGCCAAATAACACAATTGTGAATACGTAATGAGCTGAACGCCGGAAGAGATTGAACCCGGAAGATGTTGTTGTTGAAGTCCATAGTTGGCTCTAATGGCCATATACGCCAACATACGCCGATTATTGGGCTAATTTAAAGCTTTTATTTATTAAACAGAACAAGTTTCAGCCACGTATAATCGCGTAAAATGTGTTTATTCGGCTAATTTATAATCGACCTCTGCTCCAAATCTCCTCCGACCAGCAACCCCAGCATCTCGGGTTTATCCCATTGGATCGCGTATGCGCGTCATTTGACGCTAGTTAATATTCACAAAATTTTCCACCAATCAAAACGAAGAATTGCCCTTCATAGCGAACTTTGATTTGTTTACGTATCATGCAGGGATGGCAGGGATGCATCCAGCACGCGCGATTGCGGCAATCCCCCTTAATTATTGTCAATGTCGCAAATTATTGATTGTCTTGCGCCCGACATCGCGCAAAAAATCACGGATGGGTCCCTTTTTTAAATGACCAGTGCGCACATTAAAAAAACATAATTGACTATTTAAACGCGCTGCGTATTTAAATCATTGGAAGGCGTGCAGTTCAATCGAGTTTGTGCGGCCGTTGAACGCAAGCTTCGAGTCGATTTAAACCATTTAAATCGATAAACAAGGGATAAACAAGTGACAACGTTAACCTGTTATGCTCCATTAAGAAGTAATAAGCTTATGGCAAATCATATTACTTTGTGGCCGAGCTACTAAAGTGACTGGTGTGGCATGGAAATATTGAGTTCTGATTTTGGGAATTTACCTCATCGTGGACCCGTTTAATGCGGGATAGTACAACCCGTTGGCCCGGCCTTAAATGACCTTAGCTGTTGATAGGCCGTTAAACACCAATACTCACTCGCTCATTCATCCCCCCCGAGACTCAGTAACTACTAAAATGCGGACATATATTGAACCCTGATTTGATCGGCTAATAACATCATGCTCTGCATGACTTTTCATTATTTTATTGATAGTGACTCGCGGTGGCATAAGGCTATTTTCATATGCAAATGAGACATGATATTTTTCAATTATTGATACTAATTAAATGCGTCACCTGAAAATAAAATATGTTCGACAGATTATAAAGTATAATCATTGCACATCAAAAAATAAATACAGAGAATAAATAGTAATGTCCGTTAACATTTTAAGGAAACACGGTTATCGCCCCTATTATCAGTATGGAAATTGACGCCTGACATAAAATGTATAACAATGCCAATCAAATGGTTGGGTAATGGTGAATGAATGTTAATATTGCCAGAAAATGTTTCAGATGACGTCTCTGATATAAATAAGATTGTGTGCCTAATGAGTAAAGACATTTCAATCAATGTATTTACATTTATTGAGCATAGGCTGCATAGGCAGCCTGTGCTCAATAAATGTAAATCCAATAATTGTTAACTTTGTTAAAAGTACATGCCCACTCAGTAGGCACACAATGTTATTGATATCATAAACATCGTGTGAGACATTTTCTGGCAAAATAAACAGTTATTCACAATTACCCCACGTATTGATTGGCATTATTATAAATTTTATACCAGACATAAATGTCCACACTGATATCAAGGGCGATAACCGTGTTTCCTTAAAACGTAAGGGACATTACTATTTATTGTCTGTATTTATTTGTTGATGTGCAATGATCATACTTAATAATCTGTCGAAATACTATTTTTTAGGTGACGCATTTAATTAGTATAAATAATAAAAAAATACCATGCCTCATTTGCGTATGAAAATAGCGTGATACAACCGCGCGTCACTATCAGTAAAATACATATTACTAAATGTTTATATCTGTATAGTGGGCACTCGTATTTTTTAGAACTGGTGGAATAGTGACACAAGTATACACTTATTTAATTCCTATAAAGAACGTTTTGTGCCTACTGAGTGGGCATGTACATTTAATGTTTGTGTACTATACCAGTAGCTGCTAACATCACTACAGTGACGATTTGTTGCAGGTTCCCAAACGAAACAAACGGAAACGAATTGAATGGAAAACGAATTGACAACGATCGTTTTTTACAGCCATACATGTACACATAGAAACAACCGTCATTTGCTCTTTTGTGTGTTTATGCGTGAAAACGATGTCTTCAACTATTTAAGTGCCTGTCGTTTCTTTTAACGCATCATTTTCGTGGTTGTCATTAGAAACGTATGTTGTCGTTGGTTTAACCCTTTAAACCGTGATGCAAACAGTGCCAATCCAGATGATCCGGCTCGTAACGAGCCGTCTCATCAGGATCTGCAGTTTTTGAAAGTAATTTTGATATCTTTGAGAACAAAAGTACCCCCTTCTCATAAATTGACTAGTCTTACAAGGATTTTGTGAGGATTGGAGTGGTTGCAAAATCAACATATAGAGAATAGTAGATTAGTGGCGTGAATGGGAAAAAAAATCTGGCAAGGCTCAGGAAACGGGATGGGCGAGGCTCTACCGAGCACATCCCGTTTCCGTGCCGCGCCATATATGTTTTCCCATTCACGGCACTAACCTACAATTATATTTATCCCGTCAAAACCTACAAATGGCTGTAAAATGCAAAAATAGTATTGACTGGATATCAAAAATGTTTCACGGCACCGTGTTTCACGGCACATACGCACTGTGTTGACGGGATAAAGCAAAATACTTTCCAGTTACTTATGGGTGAAAAGGTTAAACGTGACCAGGAACAAACCCGGCTGTACTACTGCTTGTTTCATGTGTTCATAGGCCGATGATTTATTGATCGATGTATTAGTGTTTAACAGCATATCAACAGCTCAGGACATTTAAAGCCGGGCCAACGGGTTCGATCCCGCATGTATCTAGGAAATCCCAAAATCGGAACGGAATATTTACATCGAAATACATATATAATCAGCCATGACATTAGAATAACATGACCTGGTGCCATGACCATACCAAATTAACTTTCCCTAAGAGTAATATGATTAGGAATAATCATATTACTCATATAATGGGTATAATGGGGTATATCCGATGAGTTACAAGCAAACAAACATGAGGTTTTCTGCCTCAGTGATCACGGGAAACACTAAATATTACCCCACCCACTTAACCCCAAAGTAGTTTACAATAAGTATTGACTTGAATAACATTGACTTGTTTTAGTAGCCCCGTGTCTGCGACCAGCGTAGGTCCAACTGTTGCAGATTTCATCAAAATTGCCAAGTATACTTTTCTAGCAAAGTATACTTTGAGTGAGAAATTTTCAATTTAAGGATAAATTTATTAATTTTTATTATACAGAATTTATTACATTATCACAGCCAAAATGGCTGTGATAATGTAATAAATTCCGTATAATATTTCTGCATACTTTTCAGTAATCATCAAATACATGTATATGCAGTCGTTAGTTTTATATGACATAATGCATTTCGGGAAAAATAAATCATTACTCCCTGAAACTATACTTTGCTAGATAATTATACTTTGCAATTTTGATGAAATCGGCTGCTGATCGACATATACTGGCAAGGAGTCGAAAAGCCTGATACTGTACAACATGTTAATGTTGTTAAAATCGTCATATATTATAACAATGGGAACAGTGTATGATACAATGATCACGTGGTACTAAAAACAACAAGTACTGAAACTTCCAGAATCCATCCGATTCAAAGTACGTATTATTTTATATTGTCCTTATTACGTAACGGATTTTGATGAAATATGGCGCATCAAACGCGTCTTGTTAGCTGTAGTTGGTGGTCTCTGTACTTTGGCCCAAACTTCTGTCGTTTTATGCGAGAAATCGATTTCTGTGTCGCTAGACACTGAAATTGCTTCTTCCCAAAAACGACATAAGTCTGTGCCGAACTCCCTGGACGACAAAATGCAGCTCATGAAGACGCGTTTGCTGCGCCATATTTCATCAAAATCCGTTTCATATTAAGGAAAATATCAAATAATACTTACTTTGGAGTGGGCAAGATTTCAATACTTTCAGTCACTGTTGTTGTTGTTGTTGTTGTTATAACCAAGTGATCATACACCTTGTTATTGTATAAATTACAATGCACACCGACAGATACAATACAACACATCGTATGTCTATAAATACGTCCACGATAGACATGCGAACTGCATTGTGGTGGATGTTTAGTAGACACATTGACACGAGAAGGCGAGGTTGGAAATCAATATGGTTTCTTAATAATATGTGCATGTTATGTACATGTTTTCATGGACCGTTACTACTGTGCTGTCAAGTAACTCATACATTATAGTCAGGGCCGGTTGTTCAAAACATCCGTTAGCTTAACGGACTGTTAAATCCTTAACTGAATGGTTAAAATCTCTGTTTTAATAACCATTCAGTTAAAGATTTAACAGTCCGTTAAGGATTTAACAGTCCGTTAAGCTAACTGGTGTTTTGAACAACCGGGCCCAGATTGTCATATTGTATATCCAGCCGTCTATATGTATAGAGGAACCTCTCTAAACCGGACACCACGAAAACACGTATGATCTTACGTGGTCATTTATCTCAGGTGACAATGTCTGTTCGTGATCGCATATCACACAACTATGGCTTAGAATGACCAAATGCCTGATTTACAATGAAACCTCTCTAATCCTGACACCATGTGAGGTCATTGACAGTGACACCTCTCTAATCCGGACACATGGGGACCTCCCAGTGTGTACGGATTAGAGAGGATTCACTGTATGTTAGGTACCAGAGTTCACGTGTGCTCATCACATGCCGCAATCGTTTCTTGCAATATGAATTGTAACCAATGTGGCCAGGTATGTGCGAGTTGCAATGTCTGCACTTGTTCATTCTATGTATTTTATCCCGTCAACACAGTGCGTACGTGCCGTGAAACACGGTGCCGTGAAACATTTTTGATATCCAGTCAATACTATATTTGCATTTTACAGCCATTTGTAGGTGTTGACGGGATAAATAGAATAGTAGGTTAGTGCCGTGAATTGGAAAACATATCTGGCGCGGCACGGACACGGGATGTGCTCGGCAGAGCCTCGCCCATCCCGTTTCATGAGCCTTGCCAGATATGTTTTCCCTTTCACGGCACTAACCTACTATTCTCTATATATATGTGAAATATAACATATTTATCGTTACGTCAAGTGTGCAATTTGCAATCTAAGTATTGATTTTCCATTTCCTGTTGAATTAAATTTGGTAGATTGCAACTTCAAGGTGTATGATCACGTTGTTACAGCAACAACAACAGGTACTGAAACTTCCAGAAGCCCTCCGATTCAAAGTACGTATTATTTTATAATTATTGTATTACAGTATGTAACGGATTTTGATGACATATGGCGCATCAAACGCGTCTTGTTAAGCTGCATTTGGTGGTTCTCGGCAATTTGGCCCAAACTTCTGTCGTTTTTGCAAAGAATCGATTTCTGTGTCTACTGACACGGAAATCGATTCTTCGCAAAAATGACATACGTATGTGCCGAACTCCTGGGACCACCAAATGCAGCTCACGAAAACGCGTTTGCTGCGCCATATTTCTTCAACATGATCTGTTGCCTGTTAAGGAAAATATGAAATAATACTAACTTTGGAGTGGGCGCGCTTTCAACAATTTCAGCCACTGTTGTTGTTGTTGCTGTAACCACGTGATCATGCACCTTGAACTTAGTGAAGATAAATATTGCACTATGTGACATAAGTGGAGCGCGATACTCGCTAGCGATTGGCTTAGAAAGTAGAGCGAACTATAAAGTGTATTATTGTCTCTGTTTGTGGCGTAGTATTTATGTTCCATTTCACACCGTCTGTTACACTGTAGTAGTACATGTAGTTGTTGTGGCTAGATGTGACTGATACAGTGAAACCTCTCTAAACCGGACACCCTGTGAGTCCCCCAGGGTGTCCGGTTTAGAGAGGTTCCACTGTAAATCAGGCATATGACCATTATCTGACAATACGTATGTATTTTTCAATCATGAACATGCATTATTATCTGAGATTCATTACCAAGAAACCTCTCAAAATGAGATCACATATCTTTTCTTGGTGTCCGGGATTAGAGAGGTTCCATTGTACAATATACTTCATGCCACATACACACGAAAGGCCGTATTATTACTTGATGGTGTTCATCATAATACCATTTTCACACTATGTGGGTGTACGTGCTAAGATACGCCTACTAGGGCTAGAAAGTAAAGTTGGCGCGTTTCTATCATCGCTAGTATATTGTATATTATCAGCTAATCTGCCCTGTTTTGACCGAATACGTACTGACTGATAATATATTGTTGTATCAGGCATTGACCTGATACAAACATCCGGGTTACAACGAAGTGAAAACTGATGTTCCATTTTTCGCATGACCATCACGTGACGTTACCGACTGACGTCAGTGTAATGACGCAACGTAAACAAGTCCGCGTTATTTCCGTAGATAGCGACGTCATATGTGGTAATTTTAGAGCTTTAAAAGTTACCTGATAACTACATACAAGGCTACTGTATTTTATAGGAATGAATGGCTTTTTTTGTGGAATTTATCGGGGTATAAACTTGGAAAAGTCGCGGGAATACTGGACGAAGGCCGGAAGGCCTCGTCCAGTATTCCCGCGACTTTTCCAAGTTTATATCCCCGATAAATTCCACAAAAAGGCCATTCATTCCTTATAATTCCAGCATTTGAAATAAATTCATCAAGAAAATGTGTTTATTTTCCGTTTTCTTAAGAATTATTTTAACTGCGCCTCACGGTTACGGAAAGTAGTTCGGCGTGGGAGTTTACTGGGATATACATTTTGAACAGAGACTTGCTACGGACCAATCAAATGTTAGGGAATTGTGTAAATATTTTTGTGCTGGAATTATTGATATATAAATTTTATCAGGCTCCGCTCGGCTCGGCAAGCCTCGGAATTCCTACGCGTTTCCTAGCCTCGCCTGATAAACTTGATATAAAAAGACACTTGCTTGGTATTTTCTATTTATTCCACTTCTACCCATATTCTACACTTATATCCGTGTTACTAGGATAACTAGGGTATTATGGGTATGAGATGGGATAAATTACTTATCGCATAGTTGCCTGCATGTACGATCGATATTCCGCGAGCTGAATCTCGTGGATTATCTCCCCGCAAATGCGGAAGAATAGTGCTCGTAGTAATACCAAGATAGAAACGAATATGTAAAGCAAAAAGGTATAGCTTTGAATCGGGTCAGTGGCCAGGCTGGCCAGTCGATGGGCTATTGACATTTCACGTCGTTAATATTCAAATTCTGGCGGCTATGCCGTCTGCTGGCCATTATCCTGCATACAGAGACAATGGTATTGGTCTTATTTACATGTATAGCGTCTCCGATTGTCAACGTGTGCTTTGTAGTCTGCTACCGGTCGATATCGTTGACATGTGGCACAGCAGAGGGCCGTTTCACTAAACTTCCTACGACTAAAATGTTCGTACGTGCAAAATTATGATAGTCTGTAACTTTCACATTAACAATGTTTTCTTGTAAATAAATGTTGGATTTACATTTATTGAGCATAGGCTGCATATGCAGCCTATGCTCAATAAATGTTAATCCATCAATTGAAATTTGCAGACGATTCTAAATTTGCGCTTACGAACATTTTAGTCGTAAGAAGTTTAGTGAAACGGCCCCCAGATGCTTATACCACGATACTGCAGCCGACGTACTTACATGTACTATATAAGTCAACCACATATTACCATTAATTTAAGGAATAAAAGCATGGGATGTTGCGTTTACTGGGGTGAACAATACATTTGGTATGAGGACTCCACGCAAACATAACAGACGAAATGTATTTTTCACCCCAGTAAACACAACAGCCCATGCGGAATCCTCGCAAACTTGAAACAGACCAAATGTATTGTCACCCCAGTAAACGCAACAGCCCACTGTTTTATTACTTATATTTAAACTACAGTTTCTGATGTAAATAACCAAATATGGCGTTGAAATTAACAATACTCTTGTTTTACGTAATTGTGTCGCAATTCCTGGAACAGCGACGTTGCGAACTTTAACCAAAACAACAACATCGCGCGACGTCACGTGTGTCTAATGTATTGTATCGGGATGTAAACGAATTACGTCGAATTGTTCGTATGTGCAAATTTAGGATCGTCTGGAAAATATAATTGATGGATTTACATGTAATGAGCATAGGCTGCATGTGCAGCCTATGCTCAATAAATGTACATCCAATAATTGTTTTCAAGAAAAAATTGTTAATGGGAAATTTACAGACTATCATAATTTTGCACTTACCAACATTTTAGTCGTACGAAGTTTAGTAAAACGAGCCCCTGCTGTGTTGATGTCTATGTATATAACCATGCATATGAACATCGCATCAATCCCCTCGGTCGTTTAGCGTGGCGTCCGTCTATTTTCACGGACAAAAGTCGATTGTATACGGACATGTGTTCCATTAAAAGATTGTAAGACATCATCGGCTGACTATTTCTATCGAATTGGGAAATTGCTTTTTTTCTTGAAGCCAGTTAAGCGATTGTAGCGGAATGCTCGTGATAAATGGCCCGAACTCAATCAGCCGCCGGTCTAGCGCAATTTCTACGTCATCGTTAGTCCGTCAGTAAAGCATGCCAGACTTCGATGTCTGTGCCATTATTGTTCACGCTGATCATATTTGATATTATACTGGCGGATGAGAAGCCTCGCCTCTATCTGATTCAGACTTTCACAGATGGTTATATATGATGTACTTTCAGTACATATATTCAAACTTCGAATTCGCATCGCAATCAAACAATTTGATTCGCTAAGCCTGATCAGGATCAGCCAATCAAGTTGATTGTTTTTGATCATGTGACTCGAGCACATGTTCAGGAAGTTAGATTGTTACTGATCAGGTTCAGCCAATCAAGTTGATTGATTTTGATCATGTGACTCGAGCACATGTGCAGGAAGCTATACCGTTATTGATCGGGCTCAACCAATCAAGTTGATGCGATTCGAACACACGTCCCGGCAGTTGTAGTTATTGAATAATATTGACAGCATTGCCGCAGTCAGTTGTGTACACTGGCTGCGACCAGCAGGAGACCCGGATTGTGGAATAGTCCTGTCTTGAATTGTGATAAATGACGTTGATTTGGCCGTCCTAACCGGTTCCTGTATGAATATATGGCGGCCGCAACTGAGGGTGACTGGTCATGCAAATACCAATTTTACTTCTGGCGCTAGAAGTATATATATATAGGGAAAGGTGGTTGTTGATATATATACGAAATAATAGCTGTAGACATATACAGGGAAAAATGACTGTATATACATGTATATATAGATAATGATGACTGCCGATATATATATAGGGACTAATATAGGGAATGACGGCTGTATATAAATATAGGGGATGGTGGCTGTAGATACGTATAGGGGATGGTGGCTGTATATACATATATGGACTGGTGGCTGTAGATACATATAGGGGATGGTGGCTGTAGATACATATATGGAATGGTGGCTGTACATACATATAGGGGATGGTGGCTGTAGATACATATAGGGAATGGTGGCTGTAGATACATATAGGCTGTAGATACATATAGGGGATGGTGGCTGTACATACATATAGGGAATGGTGGCTGTAGATACATATAGGGAATGGTGGCTGTAAATACATATAGGGGATGGTGGCTCTAGATATATATAGGGAATGGTGGTTGTAGATACATATAGGGGATGGTGGCTGTATATACATATAGGAGATGGTGGCTGCAGATACATATAGGGGATGGTGGCTGTCGATACATATATGGGATGGTGGCTGTCGATACATATATGGGATGGTGGCTGTACATACATATATGGGATGGTGGTTGTACATACATATATGGGATGCTGGCTGTAGATACATATAGGGGATGGTGGCTGTATATACATATAGGGGATGTTGGTTGTAGATACATATAGGGAATGGTGGCTGTAGATACATATAGGGGATGCTGGCTGTAGATACATATAGGGGATGCTGGCTGTAGATACATATAGGGGATGCTGGCTGTATATAAATATAGGAGATGGTGGCTGTATATACATATATGGGATGGTGGCTGTACATACATATATGGGATGGTGGTTGTACATACATATATGGGATGCTGGCTGTAGATACATATAGGGGATGGTGGCTGTATATACATATAGGGGATGTTGGTTGTAGATACATATAGGGAATGGTGGCTGTAGATACATATAGGGGATGGTGGTTGTAGATACGTATAGGGAATGGTGGCTGTAGATACATAAGATACATATATGGGGTGCTGGCTGTAGATACATATAGGGGATGGTGGCTGTATATACATATAGGGGATGGTGGTTGTAGATACATATAGGGAATGGTGGCTGTAGATACATATAGCGGATGGTGGTTGTAGATACATATAGGGAATGGTGGCTGTAGGTACATATAGGGGATGGTGGCTGTAGATACATATAGGGGATGCTGGCTGTATAAATATAGGAGACGGTGGCTGTAGATACACATAGGGGATGGTGGCTGTAGATACATATAGGGGATGGTGGTTGTAGATACATATAGGGAATGGTGGCTGTAGATACATATAGCGGATGGTGGTTGTAGATACATATAGGGGATGGTGGCTGTAGATACATATAGGGGATGGTGGCTGTAGATACATATAGCGGATGGTGGTTGTAGATACATATAGGGGATGGTGGCTGTATATACATATAGCGGATGGTGGTTGTAGATACATATAGGGGATTTTGGTTGTAGATACATATAGGGAATGGTGGTTGTAGATACATATAGGGGATGCTGGCTGTATATACATATAGGGGATGCTGGCTCTATATAAATATAGGAGATGGTGGCTGTAGATACATATAGGGGATGGTGGCTGTATATACATTTAGGGGATGGTGGTTGTAGATACATATAGGGAATGGTGGCTGTAGATACATATAGCGGATGGTGGTTGTAGATACATATAGGGAATGGTGGCTGTAGATACATATAGCGGATGGTGGTTGTAGATACATATAGGGGATGGTGGCTGTAGATACATATAGGGGATGGTGGCTGTAGATACATATAGGGAATGGTGGCTGTAGATACATATAGCGGATGGTGGTTGTAGATACATATAGGGGATGGTGGCTGTAGATACATATAGGGGATGGTGGCTGTAGATACATATAGCGGATGGTGGTTGTAGATACATATAGGGGATGGTGGCTGTAGATACATATAGGGGATGGTGGCTGTAGATACATATAGCGGATGGTGGTTGTAGATACATATAGGGGATGGTGGCTGTAGATACATATAGGGGATGGTGGTTGTAGATTCATATAGGGGATGCTGGCTGTATATAAATATAGGAGATGGTGGCTGTAGATACATATAGGGGATGGTGGCTGTATATACATATAGGGGATGGTTGCTGTAGATACATATAGGGAATGGTGGTTGTAGATACATATAGGGGATGATGGCTGTATATAAATATAGGAGATTGTGGCTGTATATACATATAGGAGATGATGGCTGTATATACATATAGGGGATGGTGGTTGTAGATACATATAAGGAATGGTGGTTGTATATACACATAGGGGATGATGGCTGTATATACATATAGGAGATGGTGTCTGTAGATACATATAGGGGATGGTGGGTGAATATACATATAGGGGGTGGTGGCTGTAGATACATATAGGAGATGGTGGCTGTATATGCATATAGGGGATGGTGGCTGTAGACACATATAGGGAATGATGGTTGTAGATACATATAGGGGATGGTGGCTGTATATACATATAGGGGATGGTGGTTGTATGGCTGGAGATACATATATGGAATGGTGGCTGTAGATACATATATGGAATGGTGGCTGTACATGCATATAGGGGATGGTGGTTGTAGATACATATAGGGGGGATAGCGGTTGTAGATACATATAGGGGATGGTGGGTGTAGATACATATATGGAATGGTGGCTGTAGATACATATAGGGAATGGTGGCTGTAGATACATATATGGAATGGTGACTGTACATACATATAGAGGATGGTGGCTGTATATACATATAGGTGATGGTGGCTGTATATACATATAGGTGATTATGGCTGTAGATACATATATGGAATAGTGGCTGTAGATACATATATGGAATGGTGGCTGTACATACATATAGGGGATGGTGGCTGTAGATACACATAGGGGATGATGGCTGTAGATATACATAGGGGATGGTGGCTGTAGATACATACAGGGGATGGTGGGTGTAGATACATATCGGGGATTGTGGCTGTAGATACATATAGGGAATGGTGGCTGTACATACATATGGGATTGTGCCTGTAGATAAATATAGGTGATGGTGCCTGTAGATATATATAGGGGATGGTGGCTGTATGTACATATAGGTGATGGTGGATGTAGATACATATAAGGGATGGTGCCTGTAGATACATATAGGGGATGATGGCTGTATATACATATAGGGGATGGTGGTTGTAGATACATATAGGGAATGGTGGCTGTAGATACATATAGCGGAAGGTGGCTGTAGATACATATAGGGAACGGTGGCTGTATATACATATAGGGGATGGTGGCTCTGGATACATATAGGGGATGGTGGCTGTGTATATATATAGGGGATGGTGGCTGTAGATACATATAGGGGATGGTGGCTGTAGATACATATATGGAATGGTGGCTGTAGATACATATATGGAATGGTGACTGTACATACATATAGGGGATGGTGGCTGTAGATACATGTAGGGGATTGTGGCTGTAGATATATATAGGGGATGATGGCTGTAGATACATATAGGGGATGATGGCTGTAGATACATATAGGGGATGATGGCTGTATATACATATAGGGGATGGTGGATGTACATACATATAGGGGATGGTGGCTGTATATATATATAGCGGATGGTGGCTGGAGATACATATATGGAATGGTGGCTGTATATACATATATGGAATGGTGGCTGTACATACATATAGGGGATGGTGGCTGTAGATACATGTAGGGGATGGTGGCTGTATATACATATAGGGGATGATGGCTGTAGATACATATAGGTGATAGTGGCTGTAGATACATATTGGGAATGATGGTTGTAGATACATATAGGGGATGGTGGCTGTAGATACATATAGGTGATGGTTGCTGTAGATACATATAGGGGATGATGGCTGTATATACATATAGGGGATGATGGCTGTATATACATATAGGGGATGGTGGCTGTACATACATATAGGGGATGGTGGCTGTATATACATATAGGGGATGGTGGCTGTGGATACATATAAGGGATGGTGGCTGTAGATACATATAGGGGATGGTGGCTGTATATACGTATAGGGGATGGTGGCTGTATATACATATAGGGGATGGTGGCTGTATATACAAATAGGGAATGGTGGCTGTATATACATATATGGAATGGTGGCTGTAGATACATATAGGGGATGGTGGCTGTAGAAACATATAAGGAATGGTGGCTGTAGATACATATAGGGAATGGTGGCTGTAGATACATATAGGGAACGGTGGCTGTATATATATATAGGGACTGATGGATGTATATATATGGAATGGTGGATGTAGCTATATATACGGAATGATGGATGTAGCTATATATATAGGGAATGATTGATGTCGATATATATAGGGAATGATGGATGCAGATATATATAGGGACTGATGGTGTATATACATATATATGGAATGAAATGATGATGAATATCATATATGAATGATGATGGTAGATATATATTGAATGATGGATGTGATATATATGATGATTATATGAATGATGAGATATATATTGAATGATGGATGTAGATATATATTGAATGATGGATGTAGATATATATATAGGCAATAATGGTTGTGGATATATACATTACTATATGGGGAATGATGACTAATGGCCAGATATATCATGCAGAGAGACGCAAATGTGTCCACGTGTCCACATGGGTTAGAAGAGTACTGATTAGAAAACTGGAACTTTGGACAAAAGTCTATTTAAACTGTACTCACGTATTTATGAGTATTCTAATTGTTGTGCAATGCTAAATGAATCGTCCCAACACAATGTCGATACCCTTGATCACGTGTCCATACTTACATGCTGTACCTGGCTTACAAGTGTATATGTATAGAAGTATACTGTATATAGTATGTGTATCAAGATGACAGTATACAAGTATTGTCTTTTGAGGAGGTGTAAGCGAGATGTACACCTCCTCAAAAGACAATAATTATTTCATTATATGACCCATATTACAGAACGTATATGAAACAACAGCGCATGATATCACTGATCAGGCAACCAAAGCATGAGACATGTCTCATGCTTTGGTTGCCTGATCAGTGACACGCGCATGCTGCTATACTTGAATATATTTCTCGGACTCGTCTCGCGCAACGAGACTAGTCGAAGACTGATATCCAGGTGAATATCATAATTATATGTCCACAATTATGAGAGCCGAAATTGGACATTGGTTGAAATTACCAGTCGCATAATAATATACAATTACTGTCTTTTGAGGAGGTGTACATGAGATTTACGGGCCTGAAAAAAATGATGTTCACCGACGCCGAAGGCCGGCGGAAGATCCGTAAATCTCATGTACACCGACTGAAACGACTATAATTGTTTATTATATGACCCTTACCACGATTTCCCTTACACAAAAGAATATGTGTGTCACAGGGTGAGAAAAATGTGCTCCGGCCCGGGGCTCGAACCCGGGACCTCTGGTTTACCGTACCATCGCTCTAACCGACTGAGCTAGCCGGGCACGAATACACACTTCCTCCCCTCAGTGAGTTACGTACCGCGACATACTTCCCCGCCAAATTGGAATTCGTCCCCGAATTCTATATTTAATTCGTCACTGAATTCCATATATTTGGTACATTTTGGGTAGTATATATATCAGTCACGGCCCCACGTTGGGCGCCAAATGTCACAGGGTCGGAAAAATGTGCTCCGGCCCGGGGCTCGAACCCGGGACCTCTGGTTTACTGTACCATCGCTCTAACCGACTGAGCTAGCCGGGCACGAATACACACTTCCTCTCCTCAGTGAGTTACGTACCGCGACATGTGTACAAACTTCTCCAGAAACAAATCGTGTGTTTGAAACCAATAGTTGAATAAACTTTATATTTAGTTATGCACATTTGGTCGGCGTCTGATTTACGCATGTGAACAGTAGGTTTGTTTACATGAATAAACTCATCTCGGACCGGTCTCGCGGTCCGAGAGTGCTTATGCCTATAAACAAACCGTTCAGAGGTCTACATTTAATTAGTAGATAATCACGTGGCCGTGTTTCGGCCAATGAGAATGACTGAAATACTTAGTCATATAATAATAAGTATTGTTTTCAGACCCGATCAATGGGCAACGTGTTGATCAGTGCAGCTGCATCCGCGAATGTGGGTGTCTTACTCGTGAGTTTCCAAGTCTACTACCCTATTTATTGGGCTGGTACCTCCCATTAATTGCTACATGTAAAGCCACAGTCATACTGTCACGTATTGATGGCTAGGCATTACTACGTTTCCCACCAGTACGGATTGTCAAGTTTTTGCCCGTTTTGAGGGGTATTAGGTTTTACTAGGTTTCTAGTCGGTTTCCACTACGTTTTGCAAGGTTTTACTACGCATCACCCCGTCTGACATGTGACAGGCCAGGTATCAAAGCGCCTCATTGTCACGACTTCACTGGGGATTAGTAGGTTTTACTATGTGACTTCCACGTTTTGCGATATAGTACGCTTTTACTAGGGATTCCAGCGATTATTACGAGGTCGGCAAACTGGAAATACTAGTAAACGCGGCCGCATTGACAAACCAAATAAAAAACGTAGCAATATACGTATTCTAACGTAATAACACGTATTAGATACGGGTATATACTAATGATGATTGCTCCCGCCAAGTTTGCTTTGGACATGTTCAAAATTAACGTGGTGTTTCGATATACGTAGCATATACCGAAAACGTAGTAAAACGTAGTAAATAAAACGTAGTAAAACGTAGTAAAACGTATTAAACGAATTACAACGTGGTTAACTCGTATTAAAACGCATTAAAACATATTGGATACGTACAAAAACGTACTTAGCCATGTCTACTAAAACATAATCAAATGTAGAAATAAAACGCAGCAAGGTGTAGTAAAACAGTAGAAAAGCGTAGAAAATACGTAGTAGTACGTAGTGGGCCTATGTATGTTTTGTACTTATCTAATACGTTTAATACACTTTAAGTACGTTTTAATACGTTTTAATATGTATAAGCTACGTATATCGAAACCCCACGTTAATTTGGAATAATATCCAAAACAAACGTGGCGGGAGCAATCATCGTATATTGCTGTATCTAACAAGTTTTAATACGTATATTGTCGTTGTACTACGTATTAAAAGCGTTGAAATACCTAGTCCTCAATACAGGACATTATGACTCAATGTGTATGATCACGTGGTATTAACAACAACAACAAGTACCGATTCAAAGTACGTATTCTTTTATAGTGTCCTTATTAGTAACGGATTTTGATGAAATATGGCGCATCAAACGCGTCTTGTTAAGCTGCAATTTGTGGTCTCTATATTTTCGCCCAAACTTCTGCCGTTTTTTGCGAAGAATCGATTTCCGTGTCTCCGAAATCGATTCTTCGCAAAAACGACATAAGTCTGTGCCAAACTCCATATACCACCAAATGCAGCTCATGAAGACGCGTTTTCTGATCCATATTTCATCAAAATCCGTTACATATTAAGGAAAATATCAAATAATACTTACTTTGGAGTGGGCGACGTTGTTGTTGTTGTAACCACGTGAGCATGCACATTGTGACTGGGGCTTTATGTACAATGTTTGGACTGTCTGGTGCATTTAGTTCATGTTACGGTGTACATATCCTATACTAGTTATATCAACTACAATTGAAGCGACAGATGGCGCGATGACGTACATATAGAGCATAGTAGGTTAGTGCCGTGAATGGGAAAAAATATCCGGCAAGGCTTAGGAAACGGGATGGGCGAGGCCCTGCCGAGCACATCGCGTTTCCGTGCCGCGCCAACACTACAACGACCCATCAACACTACAAATAGCTTTAAAATGTAAACATAATAACCCTAGCCTCATCCTCAAGGAATCGGAGAAGCCAACCGCACATATGCATACGCAGTGAATAGGTCGTATTAACAGGATATCAAAAATGTTTCACGGCAATGTGTTTCCTGGCACATTCGCACTGTGTTGGCGGGATAAATATCAACTACAATTGAAGCGACAGATGGCGCGATGACGTCCATAAGTGATACAATATCCAAATGCCCGTGCCATATCTGCACCAGCGCAACAATTGATAGGCTAAACGTGCTTATAATGTAACCATTATGTTTCATACAACAACATTTAACGGTATGATGACTCAGATACTTACGCATAGGGGACATGGAAATATTTGTTATTATTGCGTGCGCACGCGATAGCTATTGCGTGCGCACGCGTGCGCACGCAATAGCTATCGCGTGCGCTCGCAATAGTAAACATATTTCCATTTCCCCTCTGTGCCATCGTAGATACTCGATATGTGTTTGTGTTTCGCTTTATATACAACAAATGACATATAATAACCAAATTCACCACGTTGTTTGATTTGTTCAATGAATGTGTTCGTTATTGTCTTATGTGCAATTATATATTAGGTCATAGCAAGTTCTTCCTCTGTTAAGTGTCCGCGTGCGGGTAGGTTTTGAGTGGGTCTATGAGAAAACAAACAAACTGTGTATGCTATTTTACACTATTTACTGGTGAAGTAATATGAAAATTGATTAGGGATTTACACTTAATTAGTTTAATAAGAGTGTTTTCTTATTATTTAGCGTCAATTTAAAGTTATGTTAACAACTTCATTAAACCGTTGCATACTGCAAAGGGTTGAGGAAATTTTTAACATAAATTTACATTTGTTTTTGTTTCAAAGCCTTGTTTGTTTTTACCGGATACGTATGTAGGTTTTGATAAACAAGGAAGATACTTTTGTTAATATGAAGATTGGCAGTTACTGAATAAGAAAGCATAGTTTGTTAAACAAGAAGATATCTAGTTCCGAGGCAATGCTACTATACCACGTATAAAATAGGTTTTTGTTATAGACACTAAAATATAGTTGAATTTTAGATACAATTGAATTGTTAACAATCGATTGCACAGACACTTGCCCTCGTTGTGTTTCAGTATTATCGATATATTTTCCACATGATTCACCGTTACAAATAGATTCAGAAACGCGAAACATTTTGTCCAATCTGTTCCATCAGTATCCGCTACCATGTATATTTGAATATAATTGTCAGTGAAAATAATCTACAGTCAAACCCCTCTAAACCGGACCCAGATAAATGTTAGTTCTGCTTAATTGTAATCGGGTTCATTGTCCTTTATCTCCACTGAGTATGTCTGTTCGTTATGGCAAAACACACAAGCATGTCTTGAAGTAGTTGTCTGTCTGTTTTACAGTGGAACCTCTCTAAACCGGACACCCTGGGGACCTCCCAGGGTGTCCGGTTTAGAGAGGTTCCACTGTATATCATCCGAATGCAACAATGAATGTGGTTAAATATCAATGGAACTCTGTTGTATGCAGATAATACATGTATTATCACAAACCGTGTGTCATATGCTCGGGAGAAAATTGCGCAATACATACATGTATCCGCTTGTACAAGAAAATATTTACACCGTCCTTAAATGCATAATGGAAACGCCCATTCAACGTATTGCGTAAATATCCCAGTACATTACATTAGCCCCACGTCGCGCGACGTTGTTGATTCATCAAAGTCCGGCAACATCGCTGTTCTGTGTGTTCTATGAATTGCGACAAAATGATGTAAAGCAATACGAATCCTAATTTTAACGACGTATTTGGTAAACAATCCAAAAATGCAATGTAAATATAAGTAATAAAACCATGGGCAGTGGTGTCCGGTTTAGAGAGGTTCCACTGTAAATGAAGTTTGTGATCACCCTGTGGCACAATTTAGTGCTTTGCAATCACGAACACACGTTGTAACTAGAGCGACATTCCAGTGAAAACCATTCAAATTCAATACTGAGATTTGTCTAAGTGTCGTTTATAGTACTGCAGATAGGTGAAAGTATTGTGGGTTTGATGAAACAAGCATGGAATTTGGTCCGCAGGTAGACTATGCGTCTGTGGTGATTTTTAGATCTAGGGCCATCTCAGATTCGACCTGTGACAAAAATGGCGGCCATTTTCAAGATGGCCGCCATCGCTTATTTGAAATTATTTGATATTGTAGGTTAAATCAATTCTAGAGGTGTGAATGTTTTTCCTTTGTATTATAAATCATACATCAGTAATTTTACTGTCCACATAACAGTTGAAATGGCAAATAATTACTAGTTTGAGCTAAACAATAAGAAAGATTTATTATAATTTTTACGTTATGTTACGATTTTGAAATCAGGACCACTTCGTCAAGTGTGTCAAACAACCCAGAATTATTTCTTCTGTTTATGTAGGTAGCAGAGGTACACACAATAGCTTATTATAGTCTAATTGCAAGTCAATAGGATGGAAATTGTGTCCAAACAGTAATGAACTGTTCACTGTGAGACGCGTCATTCAGAGCACTGTCCACCGCACTGACAAAGAGCTGTACACTGAAGAGCCGCCTTCTGGCATTTGCAGCGTCCTCTGCAGCCGTTCTTGCAGCCACATCGCAAGAGTTCCCTGCAAGTTTCTGATGCTTCTGGTAGGGTCGTCCAGATTATACTCCATCCACCACCAGGCTTCTTGTTCCAGCCCCATTCACTTGGTGACGGAAGCTCTGGAGCAGGGGTCATCATTTGGGCCCAACAGTGACCAGCCTGGTAGACAGCTCTCTTGATGTGTTGGATGAGTGCAGCCTGTGTAGGAGGCAGACCATCAATAGCTCTGCCTTTCTTGCTGAACAGCTGTTTCCTTGCCTGGTTCACACCCTCCTCTGTGCTGGTGCGATCGTACAGCAGGACCACAAATCACTCTAGAGGTTGCATCCACTCGTCAATGGCACGTGGGTCTGGCATGGCACCCAAGGCGCAGAATGCTGGTGTGACGTCTCCATAGGTGGTCCAGGTGTCCCATGCAGTCTTCTTGCCCCTGCCGCCAAAACAGGACACCGTGTCACATCCAGTGAAGGCGTGGAACATCGGCAAGGCCACACATCGGTCAGGACCAAGAGCTTTGGCGATCACATTAGCAGCGTTGAACCTGAAGCTCTTCCCAGCTCCAAAGGCAATCCACAGTTCAGAGATGTTGAGGCGATTGGCTGATGCTATGGCCAGGACTACCACGTCTGTATCAACTGTGCGTATTGACACTTTGCTGTACCCCTGTTGTACGGCATCCTGTAGGTGCAGGGGGATACGAGTGTCAGCCTCCTCATGTGTGCATGGCGCTAGAGCTGACACGTCCTGGCGATTGGAGCAAAGAACGCCAGTGCCTTGTGTGGTGATGAGATGTTTGTTGGTGCCAATGTCTGCCACGTTAGAAGCCAGGAAGGAGAACAGCTCCGTCTTGTTGTCGTCGATGCGGAGAAACTCTTGCCAGTTTCCAGGAACTGCACTTGATGGCTCGACTCGTCTCCTGACTCCCTTTCCTCTCTTGCTGCGAGTGTCCGCCTTCAAGCTGTCTACCATGTACAGATCCCAGACAATGTCTAGTCTGTCTACATACTGAAGCTGGGATGTGACATACGGCACGAAGACATCAGTGGCATAACCTTGGAATGTCTTTGCAGTCCCTGTTCGCAGCATGTTGATTATGGCAGCACCATCCGGGATGTTGACCTGTACTCTGGGGGTGGAGAGATCCTCTTTCACTGGAACAAGGTTTTCTAGGCAGGGCATCAAGTCAGACTTGGTTCCAGTTCTCAGGCCACCCATCTGAGACAGGGACGGTGGACAGGCCTGGTTTTCGTGCTGAAAGAACTCGTCCAAATCACCATGACGTATCTGGGAGGCAATGTACAGCCTGGAGAAGAGCGAACAGTCGTTCTTCAGGGATGACATCTGTAGCTGTTTCTTTGACTTCTCTCTGACTGGTGGGCGGCTGAAAAGATGGAGTTTGTTCCGCTTGATGGGATCTGTGATAGGCACTGTCTGGTTCACAAACCTCTCTTTAACATATGTCTCATACTGCTCGAGTCCAAGTTTCTCCATCTGCCGCACTGTGTCTGCCATTGCTGTGTCCACAACGTCTCTGCTGTTCAGGACAAGGAGATCACTGCTGTATTCAGCGAACGGGTTCCCCATCTCTTCCATGGCTCGGCTCAGTGATCACACTTCTTGTGCAAATGCCGTCTGTGCATGTCTCTTCTGTTAATGGTGACGTCCATCTGTGTCCTGCCTCTTCTCGGTTGATTCTTCGAATTCCTGAATTAAACGAGCCATCTCGGGACCAGATACCATCCAGCGACGAAGAGCTGCAGGGTTCTCCATCAGGCCCACAGCACCGCCGTCTCCCTTCACGGAAGCATTGTTCTGCTCATGGGCCTGGTCAATAGCAACAGCAAAGTATGCACGCTTTGACTTCTTGACGACAAAGTTCCCCTTCAGAAACTCGGCATAGACATCGGGATGGAGCTGCTTCAGTGACACCATGTCTCGTAGGTGGATCGGCACCCAGTTGGACATCAGTAGCTGGGAAATCGTGAGCACTGGCTGGGGCATTGTTGAAGAGCTTGACTGTGCCTTGATGTTTGGCCCATTCAACACCATAGCAACTAACGCTAACAGAGACACTGGAACAGAATCTTCCTGGCTGTTGGGTTCAAAGGAACCACCAAACTGGTTTTTCATCTTGAACATGTCTCTCCTCACTATGTTCGCAGCCCTGGCAAGATGAACAGCATCACCATCAGCATCATGCTCACATGCTTTCCTCAGTGCTTGTCCAATATCTTCGTGTGAAATGAGGACTACATCTCGGCCTTGTTTGTGAGCTTCCATGTCTGGAAAGTAGGTCATTACTCTCTTTTTGAGGTCAGTGGAGTGGACGCGTCCTGCAACATATGTTCAAAGCTGTTCTAGCCTTGTTGTGTACAGATCGACCAGGTCGCTGAGTTTGAAGATGGGTGCAACTAGACTGTCCATGCGAGTATCTTCAATATAAGATACCAACTCAGCAAATGCAAGGCCATGATTCATTATGTCCACACCAGACTCTTCAAATGTTTTTGTTTCTCTAGCTCTGTTGTACAAAGAGAGCAAGCATGGCAGATGGTACCGGGCTTCTTGTGCAATCAAGTCTCCTGCACTCAGTTTGGCCAGTAGGGATTTGTCCTGCAATTTCATTGCAGCCTTCCTGACATTGATATCAAGCCCAAATGTTGATGCTTTTCGAGTCAAAGACTCCCCATCTGGTGCAGGTTTGTGACAGAAGAAGCATGTTTCGGTGGAAGCATTTTTCTCACCAGCACTCTTGCGGGTGAACTTCTTTGAGCTATTAGCAGAGTCATCAGCAGCATCTTCTGGGGGTTTCTTACGCTTCTCTGCACGCTGTAGTTTTGTTCTGTTGTAGAGGAGCCTACATGAGTCGTGCCACTTGGCCTTGTGCCGCTGTAGTGTTTCTTCAATACATTTCCCATCATCAAGCCTTGATAGATTGATTGATGTGGTCAAACAGCCAATCCTGTCAAAACCTACAAGAAGCTCAGCAATTGTCTTGTACCCTGCTCCCTGTGTGGCACGTGTAGACTCGGCTGGACAGTGAAGCACCTCTGACGTTTCTTCCTGACAAAGAACGCACTTGCTCCAGTCAGTTTCTAGACCCTGTGTTGATGTCCCGGGCTGTAGGGGATCCACCACCTTGTAAACTTTGGCCATTGTCACACCTGAAAGCAGAAGAATATGGTCAAAATATGTGAAAGTGATTAAATTAGCTGGAGTCTATATTAAATGATTCATAGGTCTGTTTCGTGACTAGACATACACATGGACATGGATTAACAAACAGTGAAGCAAGAACTGGCCTATGGATGATAAGAGTGACACTCATAGCTCTGTTCAGTGACTAGACATATATTTTGGATGCTACAACACACGATATAGCAAGAACCGGCCTATGGCTGACAGAGTGGAATCAATAGCTGTGTTCATTGACTAGACATATAGATGTACATGGATTAACAAACAATATAGCGCCATGCCTTCTATGGAGACATACTATAGTACCACAGTAGTACTGGCAAACAGTCACAATCTGCTACTGGTCTAC
This sequence comes from Conchocele bisecta, assembly GCA_029237695.1. Lineage (NCBI taxonomy): Eukaryota > Metazoa > Mollusca > Bivalvia > Lucinida > Thyasiridae > Conchocele > Conchocele bisecta. The sequence continues at coordinate 18,504,530 of CM055278.1, forward strand.
ATCATCTTCTTCTCCAAGCCACCTTTCGTCCTGTTCAATGTTTACCTGCTTGCTTATATGTGATCAAGCGAGTTGGTACTGCCAATTCATTCATATGGAGGGGTTAGCACACCAAATGGTATAAAACATCCATAAAATGGCTAAGTCAACATACACAAACAAATTGGCGAGAGGAGGTCCTACATAATTGCAAAATTGTTTTTTCTCTGCAACAATTGTACTTCGACAAAATCTGGTCAGGTCGCTGTTCTGAGAGTGTCTCGAAAACCCATGACATACCAATATTGTTGACACACTGCATTACAATGGCTTGGTTATGTTCTATATTGAAAGGGTGGCGTTTCAACCTCCATGTAACTGAAAATAATGATGATTTACCTCTGACATCCTGTGGCACCTCCGGTTCAACTGTTTTCAAAACAAATTTGCGCTTCCAAACTTCTTTTTGTTGTTGTTGTTGTCGTCGTCGTATGTTCGATAATCCGCCGCTAACTTTTCGGCTCAACCGCATCAAGACTCGTCAGTGTTAAATTCTTCAGGAAAATTCCGTTTTAAGATATAAGCAAAGGGCGAGAAAATCAAAAACGTCATGTATTGTGATTTTCCAGACTAATTATGAACATATACTTTGATCTGACACGAACACTGGCACTGAATCAAAACAATATCATCAGAAATAGAATCCCCCCCCCCTTGAAAACCCCTGAAAAGATGCATTACACGACTATCTATGCCATCGAGATCAAAAGTTGAAAATCAGGTCAAAATCCAAAATGGCGGCGGCGGCCATCTTGAATTCTCCGCTCATGGAATGAATCTGGAATGGCCCTATAGCCAAATATCTTCCCAAGCACCTTTTTTAATTGTCTGCCAAATTTCATGCTCGTTTCACCAAACCCACAATTCTTCCAAATATTTCACCTATCTGCAGTACTATTAGAGGGGTTTCATTTAGAAAGACTTAACATTACACTACATGCAGTAAAATATCAATAAAACAAACACTAGCATTTGGAAAGATACTTTAGTTATTATACAATGCTATTAAAAATTACTCTGACCATTTCGAATATTTTCTGCGAACTCATCGATTCAAATTTATAATACAATCACCCGTGTGCTTGTTTAGTTCACCACGCATATACAATGTATTTGATCACGTGTTTACAACAACAACAACAAGTACTGAAACTTCCAGAAGCCCTCCGATTCAAAGTACGTATTCTTTTATTTTGTCCTTATTATGTAACGGATTTTGATGAAAAATGGCGCATCAAACGCGTCTCGTTAAGCTGCAGTTGGTGGTCTCTGTACCTTGGCCCAAACTTCTGTGTTTTTTGCGAAGAATCGGTTTCCGTGAATCGATTCTTCGCAAAAACGACCAAATGCGGCTCATGAAGACGCGTTTGCTGCGCCATATTTCATCAAAATTCGTTGAATATTGAGGAAAATATCAAATAATACTTACTTTGGAGTGGGCGAGCTTTCAACACTTTCAGCCATTGTTGTTGCTGTTGTAACCACGTGAGCATGCACCTTGATATAGGCAACATGGGCCTTTACTGTTAAATGATTGGATCATAAATGGTGACTGATACGAGCATTTCGGCCAAAGACACTGCTACCCAGATGTTCAATATTTATTTTCTGCTCACATCATGCAGTTGAAATGGTCTATACCAACGAACGTATGCGCTTTATTTAATCACATTCCACGGAGTCTATGTTTTATTATACAATATACTAACATAGTATGTGACAACAGGGGAGTTTGTATGTTTGTTTATTGGTGTTTAACGGCCTATCAACAGCTAAGGTCATGTAAGGCAGGGCATTCGTTTGATCCCGTTTTAACCTGCTGCATCGGGGGGGGAGAAAATCCCCCCAAAAAAAAAAAACGGAATATTTACATCGAGAAAAATTATATTCAGACCAGAAATTATAATAACCTGACCTGGTGTCAGGTCCATACCACACCAAAATCACTTGGCCCCTTCCCCTAAAATACGATTACGACTAATCGTAATTCTCACATAAGGGGGATAACCAGATTCAACTGTCACATACAAAGACAACAGGGGAGATAATTTCGTAATATGTTTCCGCAATTGCGGAAACATATTACGAAATTATCTGCCCTGTTGTCCAAAAGCACATTATATTGAACACATCAGTTCATGTTTTCTATGAAATGATATACAATGCCAGTTATAGATATAGGCACCCATTACTGTCTGTAGTTGAATTAAATTACAGTGGAACCTAGCTAAACCGGACACCCTGGGAAGTCCCCAGGGTGTCCGATTTAGCGAGGTTTCACTGTAAATCCGGAATTTGATTATTCCGAGCCAAAGTTGTGTGCTATGCGATCACGAACAGGCATTATCACCTGAGATAAATGTGCAGGAAACCTATACTAATTATGATCACATATTCACATATGTTTCGTGTTGTCCGGTTTAGAGAGGTTCCACTGTACATACCATTAAATCATCGAGTGCATGTGTTTTTCAGTAATATGTACATTTGTAACCAAACTCAGTTTTTCCTTGACGAATCTACGATAATAACATGTTGTTATCTGAAATATGATACAAATATATAATTAAATTTAGTATTTTTTTGCTATAAATATGTTTCATCACTAGTGCTGGTTGCACTTACACTAAACCATGTGCCTTTGCGTCAATACACGATGTGTATGAATGTGTTATATGTTAATCGCCATCACAAAACGAAACACGCATGCGCAAATGGCGACATCAGTACTCCTGCCAGCTTGACAGCCATTTTCCTTAATCCATTAGCAGCATGTGACTGGACACTACCGGACGTGCAATCCGTTAATACCCAATATACGGAGCCAGCGGCGACATTACACAAATTATGGATAATTACTTTACCTTCTGTTCGCACACAAATCACTCCCTTAACATGAATAGTTCTTAAAGTTGAAAAATAATAGTCTGCACATATAGCTGACAAATTCGGGCTTAGGATATAATGTGACCAACGCTGACACAGGCGCACTATGAAAACCCGTTTTACCAATATTCTCACAAGAAGTTCCGTAAGTGCAAAGCTAAACCTATCTAAGACCTTTCTCCGAATACTGATGCTGGCTAATAATATGTGAATTTATTATATTTATTTATTATATTTATTGAATGCACTTTCGCTTCCCATTGAAACACAATGCAACGCAAGACGTCAATATTTGTCCATATTGACGTCTCGTCAGTTCATATTTGTCAGTGCCGGAACTACTTCACATCGCAAAATAGTTCCTTCTAAATCACCACTGATTTTGTTTATTTTGTTTATATTTTGTATATTTTTGTGAAGCGCAAGTAAATTGCAAATGATATACGTAAACTATATAATAAACAGGTTATTTGATGTGTATGTGGATATACAGTGGGGTCAACGTGTAAGTGCACACACGAACGAACACGACAGGTTGGAACCAATATTTTTCTACATTTTTTCTCATTTCGCATCAAAAGTGTATGTTGTTACCACTCAGTTGAACCGTCTCGGCGAGACGGTTCAACTGAGTGGTAACATCATACACTTTGGTTGGGTAGCGAACCAACCTGTCGTGTTCGTTCGTGTGTGCACTTACACGCTGACCCCACTGTATGCCACGAGTTCCGCAGCTTGCGATATTGCGCTCCTTAGGATATGTATATCCACATACAAATCAAGTAACATATAACTATTCACTGGTATTGTACTGCATAAACAGATGTAATACGGTATCCCGAATATTTTCGTTTTATTAATTCTTTCCCACGAAATAACAATTCGGTCCCTCAAATTAACAATTCATTCCCACTAATTAACAATTCATTTCCACGAATTAACAATTCGTTCCCTAAATTAACAATTCATTCACACGAATTAACAATTCGTTTCCACGAATTAACAATTCGTTCCCTCAATTTAACAATTCGTTCCCACAAAATAACAATTCGTTCGCACGGGAACGAATTGTTTATTCGTGGGAACAAATTGTTTATATCGTGGGAACGAATTGTTAATTCGAGGGAACGAATTGTTAAATTGAGGGAACGAATTATCATTTCATGGGAACGAATTTTTAGTTCAAGGGAACGAATTGTTGTATTGTGGGAACGAATTGTTAATTCGAGGGAACGAATTGTTAAATTGAGGGAACGAATTGTTATTTCGTGGGAACGAATTAATAAAAAACATCCATGTTCCCTGCGGGGCTCCGTATGCTGCATCCACCATTAAGTTGTCACAGCAACGTTAAGCCCAGTTGCTGTGAGATAATGAGTTAAGTGTATTGCATGGTAATGCAAGTGGCAATAAATTGTGCTTCAAGGTTCTTGGTAACTCATTTATACTTTTCTTCAAAGAGAATTACTTGCTTAAATGTGACACGATGTGCATACATGTAAGTCTGATTTGTAAATGGAACTATTACTCAAATTGATGGCTGGTACCACACGTTGCTGTGGTAATGCATAGTGCATGAGATATTGCAACTTTATATTGAAACTGCCAAATCATTCCAGTCCTGTATCCTATTTCACCAACATTGCAAAGTATACTTTTCTAGCAAAGTATACTTTGAGGGAGAAATTTTCAATTTTTAGGATAAATTTATTAATTTTTATTATACTGAATTTATTACATTATCACAGGCATTTTGGCTGTGATAATGTAACAAATTCAGTATAATAATTCTGCATACTTTTAATCATCAAATATATGCAGTTGTTAGTTCAATATGAAATAGTGAATTTCGGGAAAAATAAATGATTACTCCCTCAAAGTATACTTTGCTAGAAAAGTATACTTTGAAATGTTGGTGAAATAGGCTACTGAAGTTCTTTGGAGCATCTCCAACTCACTCGCCCGGAATACATCCTATAGTCTCCTATGTGTAGAGGTTGCATTGCTTGTCACGAGTTTGCAAAATAGACATCAATGTATATAACATGAGGTTGAAGAACCCATGTAGAACCCATGTAGAACCCATGTAGACTGGGACGTCGACGGTTCGAGCCTCCGTGCACTTTGGTTGATATGGTCAATTTGAGCCAGCTTGCTAAATGTAGTACAGATACCAATTGCTTTCCTGTGTTGCATGAATGATAGGAATTTGGAAATATATGCACAGCTTATTCAATAGTGTCTGATAAGCCATAAATTACGACCCTTTATCCTGTTAAACATTCAGACCATAATGAAACCATTTATAAACTATTTGTAACCATTTTAGTGTATATCCAGTAGCCGATTTCACACAGAAAAATGCAAAGTATACTTTTCTGGCTAAGTACACTTTGAGGGAGAAATTTTCAATGTAAGGATACATTTATTAATTTTTATTATACTGAATGTATTACATTATCACAGCCAACATGTAATAACTTCAGTATAATAAGTCTGCATACGTTTAATCATGAAATATATGCGGTCGTTAGTTCTATATGAAATAATGCATTTCGGGAAAAAATAATGATTACTCCCTCAAAGTACACTTTGCTAGATAAGTATGCTTTGCAATTTTGGTGAAATGTTGGTGAAATAGTCTACAGATGGGCCGGCTCGTAAGATCCGTGCCTCAGTATCTGCAGTGTTCATTACTTTTAAGATTTCCAAATAATACCCCACAGTATGACCCCGGCCTCAGTAGAATAGTCCAAACGATGTCATATCGATGGTCTAGTAGCATAAGGTCGTAACTGCTATGCTTTAGCATAGCAGTTACGACCATATGTTACTAGACCATCGATATATTCAGAGGTGAAATTGTTAATATGGGTGACATTATAATAAGCAAACTTTACTTTTTATACACAACCACCATCTTACCAACGCTTTTTAACATATTTTGCAATGCCAATCCGTAATCAAGTAATTTGATTGGCTACGCCTGACCTGTAACACAGCCCATGCTCACCCGATTAAGCTGCTTGATTTCAAGCACATATTAAAGTATTTTTAAATATAGAAATTGACAAATATTGGCAAGATTAGCGCAGTCGGTAGTGTACCAACCAATAAACACATGTTACCATTTATATAACGACCAATAATGTTTTCCCTTGCTGGTGAGGTCGCGGCGTAGCCGGTAGTGCAACAACCGAAAAGACACACGTTACCATTTATAACCATTTATAACAACCAATGGTTGCCCTTGCAGGTGAGGTCGGAGGGCAGCCAGTAGTGTAGCGACCAATAAACACATGTTACCATTTATAACAACCAATAATGTTTGCCGTTGCATGTGACGTCGGGGCGTAGCTGGTAGTGCAACAACCAAACAACACACGTTACCATGTATAACAGCAAATGGTTGCACTTGTACGTGAGTTCGGGGAGCAGCCAGTAGTTTAACAACCAATAAACACATGCTACTATGTATAACAACCAATAATGTTTGCCATTTCAGGTGAGGTCGGGAAGGAGATGTACATAGTAAACCGCGGCCGACTTCACGTCGTCGGCGACAACGGCAAGACGGTTCTCGCCATGCTGAAACCCGGTAGCTACTTCGGAGAAATCAGTATTCTGAACATGGGCACGCTCGGCAACCGGCGCACAGCTTCGGTACGTTCCGTGGGATATTCCGACTTGTTCCGACTGTCGAAAAAGGATCTATGGGACGTTTTGAAGGAATATCCTGCCGCGAGAGTAAAACTGGAGACGGTGGCGGTTAAGCGGCTCGAGAAAACGAAAGTGAGGCCGATCGAGGAAGGTATGTTCTGGGCACATGTTTATAAAACTTTCTGAACATGTACTCTGTTATCCTGTTCGGAAACAGATAGTTCCATTGGTCTCCACTGGTCAAGCGTAGAAATGCGTATTGCAATTTATCCCGTCAACACCGTGCGTATGTGCCATGAAACACGGTGCCGTGAAACATTTTTGATATCCTGTCAATACGACCTAATCACGGCGTATGAATATGTGCGGTTGCTGGGATTATTAGTTTGCATTTTAAAGCCATTAGTAGGTGTTGACTGGATAAATATAATAGTAGGTTAGTGCCGTGAATGGGAAACATATCTGGCGCGGCTCGGAAACGGGATGTGCTCGGCAGAGCCTCGCCCATCCCGTTTCCTAAGCCTTGCCAGATATTTTTTCCCATTCACGGCACTAACCTACTATTCTATATAAGTTTCACTCTGGTGTGATCTGTGCCCCAATTTTCGACTCCAGAAAACGCTTTCCCGTCTGGCGAACTACATCATGCCCTTCGTACTTGACATCTGTATGCAGTAGAACCTCTTTATAGCGGACACCATGAGGACCAATTGTGTTTAATTTAAATGGGATTCACTGTAATTCGTTCCATTGCTCATGATTGAAAGTGCTTGCATGTAATTATAGTGGAACCTCTCTAAACCGGACACCATGGGGACCTCTCATGGTGTTCGATTTAGAGAGGTTTCACTGTATTTGGAAAGGTTTACACAAATCCATCCGGAGTCTATGTTTCTTTTCCAACTCGCTTCGTTAATGAAAAGTTGTCACAGCGAGTGTCGTCTATGGCCTACAGAGACAATATTCGGGTTACATCCTGTATGTCGAGGCGTATTATTTTTGAATCATTTCGATGACACTACGACAACCTACAAATTTGGCAATTGAGTAGATGGTCTGACTGCTTGTTCAGCAAGATAGAAACGAATATCACACACACACACACACACACACGCACACACACACACACACATATACAGTATATATATATATTTATTTATTTCTGGAGACATGGGGATTGTGGGTTTTACTACCAGTGTAGATCCAGATCAGCCTGTGTATCCTCACAGTCTAATCAGCATCTGCATTGTTCGCTATTTCATCAATGACGCACCCGTCTTGCTTCTAGAAGGCAATACAGGCCCTTGTATCAGGCTGCAGGAGTATAATATTTGATCAGTAACTACACTGGCCACAAATCCCATCAGCCCCATTACTCCAGTCACAGCCACACATATGTAAACACGTGTCCGACGTTACCACATAGTGCCCAAATTGATGAGTGTATATATACTGCGGGACTGGGGCCTGTTTCACTAAACTTCGTACGACTAAAATGTTCGTAAGTGCAAATTTAGAATAGTCTGGAAATTTCAATTGATGGATTTACGTTTATTATGTTCGTAAGTGCAAATTTAAGATCATCTGAAAAGTTCAATTGATGTATTTACATTTATTGAGCATAGGCTGCATATGCAGCCTATGCTCAATACATGTAAATCCAATAATTGTGTACAAGAAAACATGGTTAATGTGACATTTACAGACTATCATAAGTTTGCACTTACGAACATTTTTTATTATTAGTATTAATCTTTAATGCTCCTTGTTACATGTGTATAATACATAACATACACTCATACATGGTCAAAATAATATATTGTATACATGTATGCGTAAAGAATAAAAATTACCGTGATCTGACAAACAGAAAAACAACTACGTATTTGTTAGAGTATGGTCGCATTCCTTAATTGTGCAGATATGCATGTATCAATGAGTTTTAATGTATTTAAAGGGTCTATGCAAGGTATTGGATTATTAGATTGGGGTAGGAGGTTTATTTATATCGGAAGGTGAGAAGGGTAACGTATAGTGATTTGGGTATATTGATATGGTAAGATAAAGGCAGTATTGTTTGAGGTTGTTTGCATTTTGCTTACTGAATAACGTCATTCCATTTTAATTGATTTTTCTTTTGAGTTTATCTCATAATGGCAATAGTTTCTTATTTTTATTGTGTGTTGAAGATATGCGTTAAGGTGTTCCAATGTTGGTTGTGATTCACTATATTTGCATCTGAAGTATTGTTTTCTTTTTACAAGCAACATTCGCGTTACAAAATGATATATATTCATATGTTAAATTGAGATCATAATCTAGCCTACTCGTGTGTAATAACTGGTTGATGTCAGTCCAAAATTGTTGTATGACGGTGCATTCCCAAAACATGTGCTTGTTAGAGTCTATAGTCATATGGCAAAATTCACACAAGGTTTGATATCAAGGTTTTAGTTTGCATTTAGATATTTGTATTGCAATGCTCTAAGTTTTGTACTGATCGTATTCTTGTACCAGGGATTCCGCTGGCGATCGCCACTTTCGCAATTGGCGACAAAAATAAACAATAAAAAAAAAATTGTTGTTTTTTTTTCTTTAGAAAATTGTAATTTTTGAAAGCCTGGATTATTTTTTTTGAAGAGCGATTTTATTTTCCCCAGCGGAATCCCTGTTGTACGTTATTGAAAATATATATTTCCATTCAATTTATTTATTGTCTAATTCGATCTCCCATTTTCCTACATGTTTTAGTTGTGGTAGTCTCATTGATTCAACGTATTTATTGTAGAACATTATATTTATATTTTTAGACGATAATATTTTATTTATCAAGTATGTCGGCACCTCGTTGTTTAACGATTCTGTTCTCATCTTTAGTTTCCATTCAGGTTTAATATTGCCTATCAATGAGTAATATTTTAAGAAGTCGCCAGCATTTATTTCATACGTATCCTTAAAATCACTGAAACTGTAGAAATCGTTTACTCTAAAATAATATATATGCTTCATGTACATAATACCTTAAAAAAAGTTTGTTATACCAATTTTTATAAAATATCGTACTGGTTCTTTCAAGTTTTACGTTAGAGTTGTGCCATGAAATATCATGTGCTACGTTGGTACTTGAATATTTGAAATTAATTTTGCACCACGAGATCATTTAAAAAGGTATACCTGGGGCCGTTTCACTAAGCTTTGTCCGACTAAAATGTTCGTAAGTGCAAAATTATGATAGTCTGTAAATTTCACATTAACCATGTTTTCTTGTACATGTACATAATTATTGGATTTACATGTATTGAGCATAGGCTGCATATGCAGCCTATGCTCAATAAATGTAAATCCATCAATTGAACTTTTCAGACGATCTTAAATTTGCACTTACGAACATAATAAACGTAAATCCATCAATTGAAATTTCCAGACTATTCTAAATTTGCACATACGAACATTTTAGTCGTACGAAGTTTAGTGAAACAGGCCCCAGTCCCGCAGTATATATACACTCATCAATTTGGCCACTATGTGGTAACGTCGGACACGTGTTTACATATGTGTGGCTGTGACTGGAGTAATGGGGCTGATGGGATTTGTGGCCAGTGTAGTTACTGATCAAATATTATACTCCTGCAGCCTGATACAAGGGCCTGTATTGCTTTTTAGAAGCAAGACGGGTGCTTCATTGATGAAATAGCGAACAATGCAGATGCTGATTAGACTGTAAGGATACACAGGCTGATCTGGATCTACACTGGTAGTAAAACCCACAATCCCCATGTCTCCATGTTTTCTTGTAAATAATTTTTGGATTTACGTTTATTGAGCATAGGCTGCATATGCAGCCTATGCTCAACAAACGTAAATCCATAAATTGAAATTTACAGACGATCTTTAATTTGAACTTACGAACATTTTAGTTGTAAGAAGTTTAGTGAAACGGGCCCCTGTTTGCTAATTGCTTTGCGTCATTCTCATTTATCGATGAACATTTCAGTGAGTTGATAAACGCATGAATATTTATCATTTTCAGTCCACAGTGTTCATAGAATTATGGTTTTACGTGATATTTTAGCTGGTTTACTGTCCCAGATAAAATCATACATTAAATCATTTATCAGTTTTATTGTTTCAACTACTGGGTTTTCAAGCACAGTCAGTGGATATTTTGCCAATTAATAAATTAATAATAGGTTCCATTTTCTCCAGTTATTTAGGCAATGTTGGAATGACTTTATCTTCGGAAGTATATTCAGTTCATGTAGGTTTGCTCTATTGTTTGTGAATATTATTCCAAGTGTTGATGCATGGTCGCTTGACCACGTATACATATTGTTATTGCACCATTACGAACATTTTAGTCGTACGAAGTTTAGTGAAACCTTCCATATTTAGTGAAACCTTCCATATTGAATAGCTAGTATATAAAACGAAATACTCTTTATTCAACTAGATGATTTTATGATTGTATTAGTATTTTACCCGTGGATTTCCCGGCACTGTTTGTACCATAGCAAAACCCCGGAAATTATCCCATTGACTAGAGACTCCAAGGTGTATGCTCACGTGGTACTAACAACAACAACAAGTACTGCAACTTCCAGAATCCACCTGATTCAAAGTATGTATTCTTTTATATTTCCTTATTACGTATTTATGAAATATTGCGCATCAAACGCGTCTTGTTAAGCTGCATTTGGTGGTCTTTGTATTTTCGCCCAAACTTCTGTCGTTTTTGCGAAGAATAGATTTCCGTATATCGACACGGAAATCGATTCTTCGCAAAAACGACACAAGTCTGTGCCGAACTCCTTGGACCACCAAATGCAGCTCATGAAGACGCGTTTGCTGCGCTATATTTCATCAAAATCCGTTGCATATTAAGGAAAATATAAAAGAATACTTAATTTGGTGTGGGCGACGTTGTTGTTTTTGTAACCACGTGATCATGCACCTTGGACTCGTGTACCCGTAATTATATACTGACGTGTATCACGACATGTGACCCTCCTGTTTCAGTGAGTATCAAGCGCTCCAAGAGCACGCCGGGCATGATCGAGTCGAGTGGCAAGATTCCGATGAACGCAATGAGCATCACGCGACACCACACCCTCCCCGCTGGGCTTCCCACTCAAATCGCTTCCATCTCCACAGACGCTACTCCATGTGCTTTCATATCTCCCGCCGGCATCGGTCACATACCCGGCACCAACATCGGCGGCCAAGGTCTAACTCAATGTGACAACAAGCAGGCGACGGATAACACGAACATACCCCGCGCTTCCAGTATGACGTCATTCGTAATAGGCACGCCCACAGTGAGGTCACCAACTAACGACGGCTCCGCCCCCATGTTTCATTTCACTCCGCCCATCACGCCGGGTGTTCAGCAGACACAGTTTTACCTCGCGCAGAACGCAAATGTGGGCGGAATTACGAATCCGGCAATGTTTACAGATTGTTTATCACGTGATCCGACACTGGGAAATGCTCAAATCGCCGCCGCACCTGTGCACCTTTCATACTCCCCATATACACAACCGGTACAGTTTCCGCCATTGCCACAACATCAGGTGGCGTTCCTCTCGCCATTCTGTGCAGCTGGGGGCTACATTCCCCCGCCATCGCCAAATATGGCAGCAACTCGCAACAGCAACACATCGCCTCATTTAAATCCCTCCCAACCGTCTCCAGTTGGCTCAGCCCGTGGGCCGTCCCAGCAATCAATGTACAGCCAACCAGCGGCAGCGTTACAAACGGGCAGCCCCGTGCAGTATTACAACGAGGCTACACACGACTCGATGGTACAGGAAATCACACGACTCAGGGAACGACTGGCGACGCTGGAATCGGAAAACTCGGCGTTGTCTACAAAACTCAATCAACAACAGTGGGAGCTGGAGCACAGGCTCTCAGAACTGGAAATGCAAATGTGTCCCAGTGAAACCGGCAGCTCGGCTGGCGTGGACGACGTAAGAACTAACCCGTTTGAAACCATCAGTCGAGAGTCAATCATCTGACTAAAGGAAGGAAGCAATGGATCATACATGGAAACCAACAGGGTCGTGTCGTCTGATATCAAGTTTATCAGGCAATGCTAAGAGACGTGTAGGTTGCATTATATTGAGCATGCCAGGCTAATGTATTCTGATATCAAGTTTGATCAGGAAAGGCTGGGAAACTTATCGATTTCACTTTCTAGACAATATCAATCTAGAGTATACTGATATTACGTTTATCTGACAAGGCTAGTAAACGCGTACGTAGAAATCCCAAGGCTCACCCCGGAATCGCTAACGTTTCCGAACCAAGGCTTGTAAACGCGATATCAAACGACTCTAGCTTGGCGTTCTATTGATCAGGACGCGTTTTATGCGAAGAAATATGCACAAGTCATAGTGAAATTGGACTTTTTGCATTGCCTCATAACACTGCCGTCATTCGGTCACGTCAATTGACGTCCTCCGACCAATGAAAAGACAGTGAAAGTAGTTCCCAATTCCGGATCAACATCGTCTTCTTCTGAGTCCGCGTGCATTGTGACAATACTGCCTGTATTCGTTTCTGGTTCTACAAAGTTTAAGTGTGTTGACATCGTTGTCGCGCATATAATAATAAAAATATTTTCGTTGGTTTAAACGTGTCACGTTTAAGCCAACGATAACATCCGTTTCTAATTAAAAACAAGGAAAACAATATCAAAACGATGCGTTGAAAGAAACAACTGGCGTTTAAAGTCAAACGCCGGGTACTTAAATGAAAATATAGATTTCAAGTACAAACATAAACGATAATCGTTGCTATGCATATCGTTGTACAAAGCGATAGTTTTCACTTCGTTTTCCATTCGTTTCCGTTTGTTTCGTTTGGGAGCCTTCAACAATAGTCGTTGAAAGTAGTACGGTACCTGAGGGAGCAATCATTGATTTTTCCGAAATGCATTATTTCATGCAGAACTGACGATTGCATATATTTGATGATTAAAATTATGCAGAATTATTATACTGAATTTATTACATTATCACAGCCAAAATTGGCTGTGATAATGTAATAAATTCAGTATAATAAAAATCAATAAATTTATTCTAGAATTGAAAATTTCTCCCTCAAAGTATACTTTGCTAGGAAAGTATACTTTGCAATGTTGGTGAAATAGGCCCCTGGCTCAAATACGAAATCACCCCATATACACCTCCAATACTGTTCCATTATACAATCACTGCCTCATAATTCCAGCACAAAAATATTTACACAATTCCCTAACATTTGATTGGCCCGTAGCAAGTCTCTGTCCACAATTTATATCCCAGTAAACTCCCACGCCGAATTACTTTCCGTAACCGTGAGGCGCAGTTAAAATAATTCTTAAGAAAACGGAAAATAAACACATTTTCTTGATGAATTTATTTCAAATGCTGGAATTATAAGGAATGTATGGCCTTGTTGTGGAATTTATCGGGGATATAAACTTGGAACATTCGCGGTAATACTGGACGAGGCCTTCCAAAAAATTACAATTTTCGAAAAAAAAATCAAAAACAAAAATCTCGAAAATTGTAATTTTTTAGAAGGTCTTCGTCCAGTATTCCCGCGAATTTTCCAACTTTATACCCCGATAAATTCCACAAAAAGGCCATTCATTCCTATAATGTAGAATACAGCAATCTATAAAACTCTGCTCATAATGCGGCGCTCAGTGGGAAATGCATTACATAGATTAATAGTTAGGAGATTTCTAGTTTCCATCCAAATAAGTCCGTCATTACAAAATTGATTCCACAGGTCGTGTGTACCAGAAATGGATTCCCAGTAAGATCTCCAAAAGGTGTATTGGTGGTAACCAACGTCCAGTAACAAGGTGTATGATCAAGTGGTACTAACAACAACAACAAGTACTGAAACTTACAGAATCCATCCGATTGAAAGTACGTATTCTTTTATATTGTCCTTATTACGTAACGGATTTTGATGAAATATTGCGCATCAAACGCGGCTTGTTAATCTGCATTTGGTGGTCTCTGTATTTTCGCCCAAACTTCTGTCTGTCCGACACGGAAATCGATTATTTGCAAAAACGACATAAATCTGTGCCAAGCTCCCTGGACCACCACATGCATCTCATGAAGACGCGTTTGCTGCGCCATATTTCATCAAAATCCGTTGCATATTAAGGAAAATATCAAATAATACTTACTTTGAAGTGTGCGACGTTGTTGTTGTTGTGACCACGTGATCATGCACCTTGAGTAATAGACGCGGTCACAGAGAACAGTGGGCCGTTTCACTAAACTTCTTACGATTAAAATGTTCGTAAGCGCAAATTTAGAATCGTCTGCAAATTTGAATTGATGGATTTACATTTATTGAGCATAGGCTGCATATGCAGCCTATGCTCAATAAATGTAAATCCAACAATGATTTACAAGAAAACAGTGTTAATGTGAAATTTACAGACTATCATAATTTTGCACTTACGAACATTTTCGTCGTAGGAAGTTTAGTGAAACGGGCCCCAGCTCCCTGCGGTTACCCATACACCACCACCTGCGCTAATCTTGCCAATATTTGTAAAAAAAGATATCTAAAAAATACTTACATATTGTGCTAGAAATCAAGCGGCTTGATGGGCTGAGCCTGAGTTGTGCTACAGCTCAGGCAATCAAACTTATTGATTGCGAGTTGAGATTGCCAAGAAATGTTGGTAATCTGGACAAAATTAACGCAGGCGGTTGTGTCGCTGGCTCCGAGGTAAACCAATACGGCCAGTAGTCCAATATTACTGGATACGTATTATATACTAGAAGGATCAAAGTCCACAATTCCAAAACATCAAAGTTATCAGTGTCACTCGTACGGTGTTGATCCTACAAGACAATGTTAAGACGTTCATAATAATCACCTAAAACGACTACATGTACCATCGACTCATAATTCCAGAACAAAAATATTTACACAATTCCCTAACATTTGATTGGCCCGTAGCAAGTCTCTGTCCAAAATGTATATCCCAGTAAACTCCCACGCCGAACTACTTTCCGTAACCGTGAGGCGCAGTTAAAATAATTCTTAAGAAAACAGAAAATAAACACATTTTCTTGATGAATTTATTTCAAATGCTGGAATTATAAGGAATGAATGGCCTTTTTGTGGAATTTATCGGGGATATAAACTTGGAAAAATCGCGGGAATACTGGACGAGGCCTTCCGGCCTTCGTCCAGTATTCCCGCGACTTTTCCAAGTTTATACCCCGATAAATATCCACAAAAAGGCCATTCATTCCTATAAAAATCCTCCTAGCCCCGGCTTGAGCGAAACTCAGTGTATAATTGTACGATGTTAGGGGAAATGCTCATGGTGTGGTAACGTAAAGCGAAACGTTATATAGGAATGAATGGCCTTTTTGTGGAATTTATCGGGGTACAAATTTGGAAAAGTCGCGGGAATACTGGACGAAGGCCGGAAGGCCTGATCCAGTATTCCCGCGACTTTTCCACGTTTATATCCCCGAAAAATTCAACAAAAATGCCATTCATTCCTTATAATTCCAGCATTTGAAATAAATTCATCAAGAAAATGTGTTTATTTTCCGTTTTCATAAGAATTATTTGAACTGCGTCTGACGGTTACGGAAAGTAGTTCGGCATGGGAGTTTACTGGGATATAAATTTTGGACAGAGACTTGCTACGGACCAATTAGGGAATTGTGTAAATATTTTTGTACTGGAATTATTGTTTCTTAATTTTGGTTTTCGACATGTTTAAGTGCATCACAGACGTGGTTTTATTACTGTTACAGTGAAATCAATACGTGTACTTGACCGCATTCCATAAAATATACATAAACATTGCTAAATAGCAATACGATGAACCCACATCTTTGTCCTTGTAACACAACTGGCAAATATCTTTGAAACAGACCGGTATTTCTTAATGCATACGTGCTTTAAGTCCATACACTAAAATTACAACAGCGTATGTCCCGACACGACTACATAGTCCGATCTTGGGCTACGCTAATCATACTGGCGTCCTTTTCCTTAAGACACATCCTCACGTCTATTGGCCACTTACAGATTATCATTCCTACAGAAACCTATGCTTACACGTTAACCCCGTTTTTGCTCCCAACGGTACAATAGTTATTATAAGGAAATTGGAAACAAGTATAAACATTGGACTCGTTCGACAATTGTTTGCGTTGACCCTGGAACTGAGCGTTGGATTGTCATCCTATAGGGCCAGCGTTCTGGTTAAATGGCTGGGGTATGTGATGGGGCCTAGTTGCGAACAGTAACGCTTGCAATCTACTCCCGTATCGGGAGTAGATTGCAAGTGTTACTGTTCGCAACTGGGTGCGGTTCACCATTGATTTATGTTATATAACATAATCGTTGACAAGAAATGTGGTTATTCTCTGATAGTTTCTTTTCTTTTGAGTGGGGGTGATATTATGCCATAATCTGCACACATCCTGCACTGGTTCTTGCCTAATTAAGGTATGTGTGGTTTAATTAGTGTAAAGAAGAAGAAATATTCTACGACTACCCGGGTGGTGGCTCAAACAGTCAGCTTCTGGATTGTAAACTACGTTACGTGACAAAAATGCTCAGATTGTTTAAAGAAAAAAACAACAACACAAAATCTTTATTCGATAATATTAAATTTTATTTTTATATTGGTGATTTTTTCCCAATATTGATCGTATTACGAAAAACCAATTTCCCCATGTTAAATTCCCAAAGATATCTTCACTATGGGGATTTAATATGGGGAAACTTTTCTGATTTCAGAACTAGTGGACCGATTTTCAAAATTTAACTTTTTAACTCTGTGAAGATGTATATGGGGATTTAACATGGGGAAATTGTTTTTTCGCAATAAAAGCAATATTTGACCAAATTTCACGAAACAAAAAGAAGGCTCGTTCTTAAATTTTGCTTTAATTTAATATCATCACAAAAAAATATTGTTTTTGCATTGTTTATATAGCCGTAAAATTTGGGCTGGTTTCGTGAAACAGACAGTACATCTACCTAGGCCAATTAAAAAAGGAAAATTCAGGCTCTCGAAATTAAAAAATCTAAATCATAGAGGCTGTGTGGTACGGCTGACGAGTGATATCACATACAGCCGAGAGGATGGACAGACGTCTGAACATCGAATACCTCCAGCCACGGATATAGAGCCAGGCCAACCTTATAAATAGGTTACCGACCTTGCAAAATAACGAGTAACGTCCCTTACATGCGGAACAACATACGGACATCCTTGATGTTTGAATGGATGGAACTTGTCGGTTTGAACTCACATTGCTTACTGTCTGTTTCACGAAAGCTGCCCAAATGTTACGGCTATATAAACAATTCAAAAACAAGATTTATTTTGATAATATTAAATTAAAGGGAAAATTAAGAATGAGCCTTCTTTTTATTTCGTGAAATTTTGTCAAATATTGATTTTATTGCGAAAACAAAATTTCACCATGTTAAATCCCCATAGACATCTTCACGGAGTGAAGATGTCTATGGGGATTTAACATGGGGAAATTTGTTAGAATTTCAGTAATCCTGGACCGATTTTTAAAATTTAACTTTTGTTTTCTTAGTTAGATCATATCCAAGCTATCTAGCTAGGTTTCGGAGTCAATTTCCAAAAATAATTGTTTTTTGACTCCTCCCACACTCATTTGCCTCTTTTTCCCCCATGTTAAATTCCCATAGAGAAATCAATTTTTCGTTATAAAATCAATATTTGACCAAATTTCACGAAATAAAAAGAAGGCTCATTCTTAAATTTTGCTTTAATTTAATATTATCGAAAAAAAAAATATTGTTTTTGCATTGTTTATATAGCCGTAAAATTTGGGCAGGTTTCGTGAAAGAGACTATAGTTGTGTCGTAAAACCGACAAGAGCCACACATTTAATGCGATTTCGGTAACCTATTTATAAGACTGGTCTAGTCTTAATGTGGTTCAATCCCCGCCTCTGTGGATGGCTTGCAGTCTCAAGGTGCATGATCACGTCGATAATATGCAACAGATTGTGATGAAAATGGTGCAACAAACGCGTCTTCATGAGCTGCATTTGGTGGTCCAGTGAGTTCGGCACAGATTTATGTCGTTTTTGCGAAGAATCGATTTCCGTGTCGGTAGACACGGAAATAGATTCTTCGCAAGAACGACACAAGTTTGGGCGAAATTACAAAGACCACCAAATGCAGCTTAACAAGACGCGTTTGATGTGCCATATTACATCAAAATCCGTTACGTAATAAGGACAATATAAAATAATACGTACTTTGAATCAGATGAATTCTGGAAGATTCAGTACTTGTTGTTGTTAGTACCACGTGATCATACACATGGAGTCTAATCTCCCATGTATGCAAGTCGCCAGCGAGGGTGGAAGACACTGATAGGTGCATACCGATTGATGCTTGTTGTTTTCTGTTGCATTTGTGATTTCTTCAACATTTTTATACCAAAGATTGCTTGTTATGTATGTATTTGCATGTATATGTAAACGACTGTTTGTTCTTAGCAATACATGCATGTCCAACAATATTGCTGTTAGTTCCATGCAGTACTAGTACGTCAAACTAGCAATACATGGCCGTGTAACAATAGTTTCGGACAGTAACTACGGACGGTACGGAAGTTTTGCAGAGTTACTTCCCGAAACGAGTGAAACAAGTGTTGTTTGTTCCCAGCTATACATGTACGTCAAACCAATATTCCGCCAATATATGACCGAGCCAGCACAATGCCTCTATGACGTATAACAAGCATAGACCAGCATGGACATCTACACAATCTGGACATGCACTGTTCGACACTCGATTACAGAAATAATTATTTAGAATTCACTGTCCGACTGTGGATAATCAGAGGGCCGTTTCACTAAACTTCGTAAGACTAAAATGTTCGTAAGTGCAAAATTATGATAGTTTGTAAATATCACATTAACACTGTTTTCTTGTAAACAATTATTGGATTTACATTTATTGAGCATAGGCTGCATATGCAGCCTATGCTCAATAAATGTAAATCCATAAATTTAAATATACAGACGATCTCAAATTTACACTTACGAACATTTTAGTCGTAAGAAGTTTAGTGAAACGGGCCCCTGGATCTACATTGGTCAGCAATGAAACATATGCGTGGTTCGTTCGGACCACATACCAATGTTATGTTGGTATTGTCCGTGTCGCTTTGACCTTTGCTTAGACGTATGTGCGTGGCAAAGAATGGGCGTATTGGCTTTGTGATCTGTGCAGTCCACAATCAGCGTTACGTATCTGCGTAGTCTGACCAGGGCCCACAGTGCTAGTCATTCTGTGTGGAACCATTTCAGATGCCTTGAAATAAAATGGTCAATCTGTATCCACCGGTGCTGCACTCCGCACCGGCGTAGAAGGCTTCACGTCAAAATAGGCGCCGGATTCCTGACGACTGAACATTCAGCTACATGCAAGACGCTTCACAAACGCATTTTCATCCAGTAACCAGTGCAAGAAATTTGCGCCGGTTACTAGATGAAAACTGCGTTCATGCGATATATCTAAGTGGAGCTGAGATGCATCTCGTCAGAAAACCAATGCAGTTTTCGATGTGAACGAATCTACATGTACGCCGGCGCGGAGTGCAGCACAAAAATACCAGCTGACGAGACGACAAACTCGGTGAGGTCTTTATAATAATACACATTATTACTTAGATATCAATTTTTGCCTACAGCAATAACATACACAGTCCAGGCTGATACGGCGTGTTTTCCAGTCTGATACTGAAGCTTCTAGTCCGATACTGCCATTTCTAGTCTGATACCATCGTTACTAGTCTGATACAGCCGTTTCCAGTCCGATACCAAGTCTCGCGCGCGTATTAAACCAGTTCCTTTGGGCATGCGCATTGCGTATGTTTACTTTATCGGCTGCGTAAATTTTGACAGATGCCGGGAATTTAAATGTGTAGGCTCTGTATTTCATCATTCAATCATGGATAACGGTATAGATTTTAATATAGGATTATCACAACTGCCGGATGATTGATATTGAAATTGATATCTAAGTAATCTAAGTAATAAAGACGATAATACGTGGCTTGTGGCTTCGGTCTCAGGCTGATACCAAGTTACCTCGGGCCGATACCTAGGCCGATATCAAACAAGCCACGTATTAACCTCTAATCGACACGCGTTATAATACATAATACATGGTATGCATGTGCTACAAACGTGTCTGGACAACAGCTATGGGACAATACCTCCAGAGACGGCCATGTGTGATTTTTGTGATTCATTACAATGTTGTATTATGATGTGACGCCCGGCCTGATGAAAACACCACTGTCCATATACTTTGTACTGTTGGTGAAATCGACTACAGAGTAGCGCTAGATTGGCATTCGATTGGTTCGGATTAATTATAATTAACTATGTGCATGCTGGGAAACGTATGGGCTATAAATGGTTAAAAAATAGCATGCAATTATATTTTATTTTATTCCTCCCTGTAACCATCATGCATATATCTTGGAATTTCATTAGAATTGAGTCCGGAGGACTCAATTATAATGAAACTCCAAGACATATTTACAGAGAGAAATTAGGAAAATACTCCTTAATTTGTTGGTTGTTATTTTCACCGCTAGCATGCAAAGAGTTAATGCAAAGAGATAATGGTATCGCGCTTCCTTGCAATCACTGTAAAAGAAACAAGGTTTAATTAATAATACATGTACCGTTAGTTTTAACAAATACAAAATGACAATGGATTTTTTATCGGTCCAGGCGGATGTCACAAACCCCAATTATGCTACTGCTGATGAGTGTTATTCTGTTGTAGTGCCGTCATTCATGCAATGTCCTTGTTTACTACCCGTCCTGTAACCATGGTAACTGGGCCCCAGCTGGGGTAGTGGGCAGTTTTGTTACACGTTCGCACCATAACGTGGGTAAAACCGAGGATTTGGTTGGTCTGTGTAGTCTACACTCCTTCACTCTAAGTCCAGGGGACTGAGGAAACTACTTTGAGTGATCAGTAGGTTGACTTAAAGGTACATGCCCACTCGGACGGCACACACTTTTCTTTATAGGAGTTAAATAAGTGTCACTATTCCACAAGTTCTAAAAAATACAAGAACACACTAGATAGATATAATCATTTAGTAATATTTATTTTACTGATAGTGACTCGCGGTGGTATCAGGCTATGTTCATATGCAAATGAGGTATGATACTTTTTAACTATTTATTCTAACTAAATGCGCCACCTGAAAAAGTAATATTGCACATCAAAAAATAAAAACAAAGAATAAATAGTAATGTCCGTTAACATTTTAAGGAAACACGGTTATTACTCCCGATATCAGTGTGGAAATTTACGTCTGATATAAAATGTATGATAATGCCAATCAATACGTTGTGTAATGGTGTTTAGCGGGCACTTGTATGTTTTTATAACTCGTGGAATATTGACACAATTATACACTTATTTAATTCCTATAAAGAACCGTTTGTGCCTACTGAGTGGGCATGTACCTTTAAGATAGTCTGAGGTAACGAGTGTCGACTGTACCTGCCTGATGTTTCTGAGCCAGTAATCTGCAGCAGCTCATCAAAAAAAGATTTGCAATAATGGCCGGCAGAATCACGTGTATTCACACGAGAAATGGCAATAGTTAATAGACATTCAAGTGATCCGAGTACACAGAAGTGCACGATGATGTGAATACTTTACTTATGATTGGACTATTGAAATGTTGCTAAGCAACAGCATGTGTGTACTTGCTATGATATAATATAATTGAAAACATGTGAATGTTTAGATTATAACAACTTTTGAATGCATGTGATGTAATAATTAAAAGCTGTCTTCGTGTGTCATCTTTTGAAGATCAGTAGCCTATTTCACCGAAATTGCAAAGTATATTTATCCTGCTATTAAAGTACAATTTGAGGGAGAAATTTTCAATTTACGGATACATTTAGTAATTTTTATTATACTGAAGCTATTACATTATCACAGCCATTTTGGCTGTGATAATGTAATAAATTCAGTATAATAATTCTGCATACTTTTAATCATCAAATATATGCAGTCTTTACTTCTACATGTATATGAAATAATGCATTTCACGAAAAATAAAGGCTTACTCCCTCAAAGTATACTTAGCCAGATAAGCAAATGTGGTGAAATGTATACAGCCGAGCACCAGTATCTCGAATATCGACTTCGAGATACTGGTGCTCGACTGTATGTCCATCCTGATTAATGTTTGGTGAAATTGAGACCTGGGCTACACGTGTAATAAGTCATTTTACACGACACTTTACATATTATGGAATTTGTGACCAATGTAGCAGCTCCAGATCAAATATCACACGTGTGTAGCCGGATAACGATATACATTGCTTGTTAGAAGTATGAAAGGTGTTTCATTGATGGAATGGCGAACAGTGCAGACCATGATCAGACTGTGCGGATGCACATGCTGATCGGGATCGGGATCTACACTGATCGCGAAACCCACAAGCCCAATGTTAAAGTCACTGCAGCTTTTGGCGAAAATCATTTCAAATGTTGAGATAACTGTTCTGTGAACATTGAATGTTGGCCATGGTTAGTTTAGAAGACGCTAAACTTTGGTTAGTATTCAACAGCATTTACGAAAACATTTTCGCCAAAATAACACTGGCTACATGGACACAACATATCTCGTACATGTATGTAGGTGACCAGATACATTTAACGGGATAATGCATATTCATAATTGAATATTTACATCTATAAATTCACAATGCAAAAACCCATTCGACGTATTGTGTTTACATCTCAATACAATACATTAGACACACGTGACGTTGCGCGATGTTGTTGATTGGTTAAATTTCTCAAAATTGTTGTTCCAGGAATTGCGATAAAATTGCATAAAATAAGATTATTGTTAATTTTAACGCCATATTTGGTTATTTACAGTTTTTGAAACTATCAGAAAATGCAGTGTAAATATAAGTAATAAAACCATGGGATGCTGCGTTTACTGGGGTGAACAATACATTTGGTCTGTTTAAAGTTTGCTAGTTTGCGAGTCTGTTTAAAGATTCCACACACTTTAAACAGACCAATTGTATGTGTACCCCAGTAAACGCAACAGCCCATTGTATTATTGCTTAAGATGTGTCTGAACATAGTTACATGTACATGTATGTACCAACAATATCAGTGATGAATTTTAAATATTGCGAGCAATAAGTCAATGGCATCCATTTTTTTAAAATCAGTTACAAAACCATAATTATTAGTACATGTATCATATTACAAATACAGAAGTTTTATTTCATAAAATGCTTTCTCTGTGCAGTATCACATTGTATAAATCAGAAAGCAATGGTATATAGAGAATAGTAGGTTAGTGCCGTGAAAGGGAAAAAATATCCGGCAAGGCTCAAGAATTTCTTTATTTCTCATCAGAAGTATATGTTGTGACCACTCATTTGAACCGTCTCGCCGAGACGGTTCAAATGAGTGGTCACAACATATACTTTTGTTCAGAAATAAGGAAAATAGATAGAGAATAGTAGGTTAGTGCCGTGAATGGGAAAACATATCTGGGAAGGCTCAGGAAACGGGATGGGCGAGGCTCTGCCGAGCACATCCCGTTTCCGTGCCGCGCCAGATATTTTTTCCCATTCACTGCACTAACCTACTATTCTATTTATCCCGTCAACACCTACAAATGGCTGTCAAATGCAAAAATTGTATTGACTGGATATCAAAAATGTTTCACGGCACCGTGTTTCACGGCACATACGCACTGTGTTGACGGGATAAAAATTAATATATAAATGAGACAACAACATAAAAATATGCTACGTGACCTGTAATGCTTCAATGTATGATAATGTGCTTATGCAATAAATATATATAACATTTACGTTGATTTAATATGACATTCTCTATTAAACTCGTCAGATTATTTCATAAGAAACTGGGCTTAGCCATTTTATAAAATAACTAAACTCTTGTAACAAATATTGTCACACATGAACAGTGGGGTCAGCGTGTAGGTGCACACACGAACGAACACGACAGGTTGGAAGCAACCTGTCGTGTTCGTTCGTGTGTGCACTTACACGCTGACCCCACTGTACATGATGTATGAAGCTTTTATATGGCATGGGAGACAACTGAGACAGTAGTATTGGGTTTAGTTTGTACACAGTAGCTGCCCTTCTGTAATAGTGGCGTTCTGACTCATAGATAATAGTAGGTTAGTGCCGTGAATGGGGAAAATATCTGGCAAGGCTTAGGAAACGGGATGGGCGAGGCTCTGCCGAGCACATCCCGTTTCCGTGCACGGGATGGGCGAGGCTCTGCCGAGCACATCCCGTTTCCGTGCAGCGCCAGATATTTGTTTTCAATTCACGACACTAACCTACTATTCTATTTATCCCGTCAACACCTACAAATGACTTTAAAATGCAAAATCAAATAACCCCAGCCACCGCACATATTCATACGCAGTAATTAGGTCGTATTGACAGGATATCAAAAATGTTTCACGGCACCGTGTTTCATGGTTCATACGCATTGTGTTGACGGGATAAATCTTGATATACATTGTTTGATAATGTTTACGTTATGGTCTATAGGGTTCAAAGGGTAAAATACCTCTCCAATTTTACCAATATTCGCTATCAAAATTTCATGTATATCCTGATATGTTAACGTCATTTTCTGAAAATATGTCTGATTTTGAATATCTTTTAATTTGGCAAACGGCTAATATGGACATTTGAGAAGGTTACCTGTAACATATATGTATAGGTTATTTGATTTGTATGTGGATATATGCACAATTAACGGTAGGGATTCCTCCTTATAGGAATCACAATTTGCCTGGTTTGGCCCTCAGGTACGTTTTTATCCTTGGCTCTTTTGTTACCTGGGAGTTCAATTGGGTTATTGCCCATTATAAAAATAGTACGATTATTACTGATGCTACTGCTTTTGGGAGCGGACCAAATGAACATATTTCAATAGCTCTGTGGTTTAATTTTCCGATGTAGATTGCATGTTGAGTAAATTTAAGCTAGAATCTAAAAATGACGCAGTCAGCAAAAATCTGAATGTAAAATTTATGTTGGGGTCCAATTACTGGAAAGGCAAAATTTAATGTTCTAGTCCTACTTCAATGATAAAATGTATTTCAGAATTACAAGTTTGTTTTACTTTTACAATACTGACATTTATTTCAATTGAAAAAAATACAGAAAATATGTCACAATTAACAGCTAAATTACCAATCGGATCTGATTCGCTACTCTGCAGGGGAAACCTATGGAGGGTAACGTAACTCTGGGTATTGACGAAATGGGAGTATTCTGCAGTTACATCCCGCAACTAGATCCTGTATTTGCCTGCAGTTAAATGCTAATAATTCCAGCACAAAAATATTTACACAATTCCCTAACATTTGATTGGTCCGTAGCAATTCTCTGTCCAAAGTTTATATCCAAGTAAACTCCCATGCCGAACTACTTTCCGTAACCCTCAGGCGCAGTTAAAAGATTCTTAAGAAAACGGAAAATAAACACATTTTCTTGATGAATTTATTTAAAATGCTGGAATTATAAGGAATGAATGGCATTTTTGTGGAATTTATCGGGGATATAAATTTGGAAAAGTCGCGGGAATACTGGACGAGGCCTTCCGGCCTTCGTCCAGTATTCCCGCGACTTTTCCAAGTTTATACCCCGATAAATTCCACAAAAAGGCCATTCATTCCTATAGTTAATCTGCAGCTGGACTGACCCAAACTCCAGAACACCCCATTTTCTTGTGGCAGGTCACGTGATTATGACACTGATGCACACACACAGTCTGCCATCAACTCCCAATGTGTCTCTGCTGGGTACACGTATGTGATGTTTTCACGTTATTTACAAGCCAATAACGGCATTCACAATTTATGTAAAATTGTAATATATTATAGTTAAATAAATACTATCATTCTTCCATACAATGGTTTGTGTTTTCAAACTCCATGTTACCGATATGAACATAGTATGTATGTATATAATGGTGTTTAACGGCCTGACAACAGCCAAGGCCATTTGAGGTCGTTTAAGGTTGTTGTACCCTTCTTGTGGCCCCATGTAAAGTCTATGGAAGCAAAGAAAAAACCCTACTCATAAACCAATAGCTACATACACCAGTAAACCATATATACGTGTTCAATATAGAGACTAGTAGGTTAGTGCCGCGAATGGAAAACGATATCTGGCAAGGCTTAGGAAACGGGATGGGCGAGGCTCTGCCGAGCACATCCCGTTTATGTGCCGCGCCAGATATTTTTCCCATTAACGGCACAAACCTACTATTCTATTTATCCTGTCAACACCTACAAATAGCTTTAAAATGCAATACAAATAACCCCAGCCACCGCACATATTCATACACAGTGATTAGGTCATATTGACTGGATATCAAAAATGTTTCACGGCATCGTACTTCACGGCACATACGCACTGTGTTGACGGGATAAAAGTCTTTATGCAGATGCTGCCACCCCCCCCCCACCCCCCCCCCCCCCCAAGGAATTCACACCATATGCTATAGTTAGCACATAATAAGTAGATTTTGGTGTTTTTCATGTATAATTTGGCTTCTACACACCTGTGTAGAGACATTATATACATATTGCAGGTGTACATGTGTGCATTTTTATTGGTGGCAGTATCTGCATAAAGACTTACAGATCACATGCATGTGGTTTATTTATGTAAGTTGCTACTGTTTTATTAGTAGGGTTTTTTAATAGATTTCCATAGACTTTACATGGGGCCACAAGAAGGGTACAACTACCATAACGGGTTGAATCGCCTGTTCGAACGGGCTATGAACACAGCAATATGCCTCGGAATTGATTTATGTACAACACATGCAATCTCTCTACAACAGCCATCCATGGGAAGACGCAAAACTGGCTGTTGTAGAGAGGTGGCTGTTGTACGGAGGTTAATGCTGAATTAAATATTGTCGTCTGCTGTTTATTTATTTTCTTCGATAATTCTCATCAAAAACGTGCTTTGACAGAATTTTCAGAATTCCAATTCTAAGTGCTGTCAGCCAATGTCTTTTATTGAGAAAGAAGGCAAAATATAAAGAAACAGCAGACGACAATGTTCGTGCTCAGCAGGGTTAAATGTAGAGATCATTCATTTGGGATATAAAATAGCGGCTGTTATATAGAGGGTGTTGTTGTAGAGAGGTGGCCGTTCGAGGAGTGAGTGAGTGAGTGAATAGGGTTTAACGTCCGCTTTTCTGACATAGAGGTACAAGCCTCAGGGAGTCTACACGCAGACGGGTCAACGGGGTCGAGTCCCATATCCACCTGTCCAAGGGGGGTAAATCCCAACTTCAGAACTCAATATTTACAATCAAAATATATATTCAGTCCTGAAATTAGAACAACCTGATCTGGTGCCAGGCCCTCGCCACACCAGCATCATTTATCCAATCCCCTAAAAGTAATAGGATTAGCGCTAATCTTACTTTTATATATGGGGCATAGCCCGACTCAACTCTCACATACAAGAAAGCCAAAAATGTACACGAGGGCCAAATCCGGTATAGTGGGTTCCGGAAAGTATGAACCCAATCGTTAAGCCAGTTTAGTCGCCTTTTACGACAAGCAATGGCTACTGCAGAACTATTCTCAGGATCAGTTGATCCCGCCCCGGTGCCTGCACGGGGCGAGGCCGTTCGAGGAGGTTCGACTATTTGTTTGTTTGTTTATTGGCAAGACGTATGCGAGCGCCAAACCAGGTCTCCAGTTGGGATTCCGGTAAGGATGAACCCCTATCTTTAAATTACCCATCGCTTGCTCCCACCTGCCACCAGTGTTGAATGGTGAAATCATAATTGTTCACTTACAAACATTTTAGTGTACAAAGTTTAGTGAAACGTAATATAACGGTGTAGACTATTTTCACATGATCAATAATGGGTACTGACGTACCTGAGACCTGGGGCCCGTTTCACTAAACTTTGTACGACTAAAATGTTCGTAAGTGCAAATTTAGGATTGTAGGCAACTTTCAATTGATGGATTTACATGTATTGAGCATAGGCTGCATATGCAGCCTATGCTCAATAAATGTAAATCCAATAATTGTTTTCAAGAAAACATTGTTAATGTGAAATTTACTGACTATCATAATCTTACACTTACGAACATTTTAGTAGCACAAAGTTTGTGAAACGGTCACCAGGATTCATGTATGTTTCCTAGTCAATAAAATTCAACAAATTCAAAGTCTTTAAAATATTATACTTTAATACATTGTATACACAGAATATGAACATGTATCTTCATTTCTAATTTGTGGTTGTGACTGGAGAAACGGTGCTGACAGTTTTGCTATTAGTGTAGATCCAGATCAGCCTGTGCATCCCCATACTCTGATCAGGACTGGTCACCATTCCATCAATGAAACACACGTGATGCTTCCAACAAGCAATATAGATCGCTATCCGGTTACAGGAGGGTGCCATTTGATCAGGGGCTACACAGGTCACAAATCCCACAAGCCCAATTTCTCCAGTTAAAACCACATTTGAGCAAATACGTCTATTCGCTGACTACACTACTGTCTGTTCCACGTTTTTTTGCCGACAAACTTTTGGCCATTAACACATTAAATCTAAAAAATATTTAATTTTTTTACTACTTTTTCATCAATAAAAGCATGTTGTGACGATTGGATAGGTTGCAAAATTAACATAACAAAAAATCCATTCCAGTTATTTAGGGTGAAAGGGTTAAATGACTTTTTCGCTAATCTGTTTCATCACCTATGCATACCCGAGACTCAGTGTCTGTATAGAAGAGTGACATATTTTAATTTGATTTATTGGTGTTTAACGGCCTATCAAAAGCAAAGGTCATTAAGGCCGGATCACGTATTTCCAAAAATATTCACAGATTTTGAAGGATCAGAAAATACTCACATGCATTAAGGAACCAGGTAATATTCACAAACAGTGTATATCCTAATTCAACAGTGTAGATACTAAAGACACACATGGAGAAGAGTTCACATAAGTTTTAGAATGATAATTTTTCTACTCCTACTTACATTTTCTTGCACTAATGTTATGAATAATATGAATGTACGCATGTACATGTTAAAGGTACATGCCCACTCGGTAGGCAGGGATTCCGCTGGGGAAAATAAAAAAATCGCCACTACAAAAAAAAAAGAAAAAAAAAGGAACAACTAATAGGACAAAAATAAACAATTTGCGATAAAAAAATACAATTTTCGAAAAAAAAAAAAAAAAAAAAAAAAAAAAAAATTGTTTTCGAAAATTGTAATTTTTTATCGCCAATTGTTTATTTTTATCGCCAATTGCGAAAGTGGCGATCGCCAGCAGAATCCCTGGGTAGGCACAACATGCTCTTTGTATCGGATACGTCATCTAAGACATTTTCTAGCAAAATAAACATTAATTCACCATTAGCCCACGTATTGACTGGCATTATTATACATTTTATATCAGACGTAAAATTTCCACATTGACATCAGGGGCGATAACCGTTGTGCCTACTGAGTGGGCATGTACCTTTAAAATGAAAGAAATAAAATACATGCCCACTCAGTAGGCACAAACTGTTCTTTATAGCAATTAAATAAGTGTATAATTGTGTCACTATTCCACCAGTTCTAAAAATAACGAGTGGTCGCTATACAGATATAATCATTTAGTAATGTTCATTTACTGATCGTGACACGCGTTGGTATCAGGCTATTTCCATATGCAAATGAGGCATGGCATTTTTTTATTATTTATACTAATTAAATGCGTCACCTGAAAAAATAATATTTTCGACAGATTATAAAGCATGATCATTGCACTTCAAAAAATAAATACAGAGAATAAATAGTAATGTCCGTTAAAATTTTAGGGAAACATAGTTATCGCCCCTAATATCAGTGTGAAAATTTACGTCTGATATAAAATTTATAATAATGTCAATCAATACGTGGGGTAATGGTGAATTAATGTTTATTTTGCCAGCAAATGCCACATATGATGTCTCTGATATCAAACACATTTTGTGTGGGCATGTACCTTTAAACAAGAAACGAGGCTAAGCCACGAAGGCCATGTTTTTTCCAAGCATAAACACTTGGATAACATAATTATACCCACTTTTTGTAGACTAGATGGCCGTGGCCTGCATGTCGCGAGGCATGGACACTAAACAAATACATATAGTAGATGGAAAAACTTTAACAAAAAAACTTTAACCGGACACACGGACGTACGGACGGACGGACGGACAGACGTATGCCAAAACGCCGACGATATCGCGCTTTCCGCAAGCGGGGGCGACAATGATGATAAACACCCATGTGAAGTATCAAGGTAATGGGTGAAGCAATTGCAGAGATATAGTATTACGAAAAACTTTTAACCAAAAAACTTTAACCAGACGTACGTTAAAAAGTTAACATTGAAAATGGCTAAGTCAATTACGTAGAAATAATAGGTGAAGGTAAAAAAAATGGTCACATGTTGGATAGTTGTATGTGGTAGGCACCCCTTGGTTATGAAGCTGTGAAAGTCTGGTGGTCCTAGGTGGTACCGTAACAAAGAAATGGACTCAAACACAAAAACTTAACATTGATTGTGGACGCCGCCAGCCGCCCGCCGCCCGGCTTTCGCCAATCCAATAGCCAGGATTTAAAAAAAAAAAAAAACCTGGCTAATAAAATCAATGACACAGATCGTAAAGAGCTTGCTGATTCAAACCTACACTGTTAGTAAAGTTTGGCTCATGGTCTGAAATGGTTAACCTACAGACAGGTTATACACACTATCCACATGTTTTAAAATAAACTAGAAATGGACGCTTGTCGACAAGTGCATGTGTATCCCCCTCCCCAGATACACAAGTAGTTTGAAAAAAGGGTGTTCGAGTTATGCTCCGGAGACAAAATCTGTGACGGAAAAAACAAAGGGAGATAACTAAAAAATTAGTGATGCAAGAGTTGTCATTCTTGCGTGACACACCTTTAGAGTCGTGGTCTATGCATGTGTGAAGTTTCATGAAAATATTCCAAAGGGTGTTCGAGTTATGCTCCAGACACGAAATCAGTGCAGGAAACAACAAAGGGAGATAACTAAGAAATTAACGACGCAAGAATTGTCATTCTTACGTGCGACACACGTTTGGGTCGTCTTCTATGCATGTGTGAAGTTTAATAAACTAGAAAATGTGTTCATAGAACACGGATGTCCCACATATCGCTTTGATAATAAATGAGGCCAAATTAAATTCAAGTCAAAATTTTCTTTTACCTGAGCGTTAAAGTTTTTGAAGCACCAAGTATGTGACCTTGACCGTGGGCTTGGCGGGGGCAGGACGAACGTGGATTTGGCACAGGGCGGTAGAGGACCATTAGAGTAATGCATATATGAAATATGAAGCTGATCCGTGAAAGAAAACAGAAATTATAAGATATTTACCTGAGCGTTAAAGTTTTTGAAGCGCTAAGTATGTGATGTTAAGCCTGGGCTTGGCGGGGGCAAGACGAACGTGGATTTGGCACAGGGCGGTAGAGGACCATTAGAGCAACGCGTATATGAAATATGAAGTTGATCCGTGAATGGAAAGAAAAAATATAAGATATTTACCTGAGCGTTAAAGTTTTTGAAGCACCAAGTATGTGACCTTGACCCTGGGCTTGGCGGGGGCAGGACGAACGTGGATTTGGCACAGGGCGGTAGAGGACCATTAGAGCAATGCGTATATGAAATATGAAGATGATCCATAAAAGAAAACAGAAATTATAAGATATTTATGAGACATTTACCCGAGTGTTAAAGTTTTGTGACGGACGGACGGACGGACAAGGGTAACACTAAATGCCCCCTCCACTATCGTGGTGGGGCATACAAATATTCCAAAGGGTGTTCGAGTTATGCTCTGGATACGAAATCATTATGAAACAACAAAGGGAGATAAGTAAACAAGAATTCCGCGGAATCAAATGCCTCGCCTTGTCCCGCCTTGACCTCGAGCTTGGGCCCGAAAGCAATTTACACTGGCCCGAAAATATTATACAATTATTGACTAGTGAGCCAAGGAATATCAGATTATATTCTATGGCCCACTAGTCTTTGTTTTTGAAGCACCAAGTATGTGACCTTAACCCTGGGCTTGGCGGGGGCAGGACGAACGTGGATTTGGCACAGGGCGGTAGAGGACCATTAGAGCAATGCGTATATGAAATATGAAGATGATCCGTGAAAGAAAACAGAAATTATAAAATATTTACCCGAGCGTTAAAGTTTTTGAAGCACTAAGTATGTAACCTTGACCCTGGGCTTGGCGGGGGCAGGACGAACGTGGATTTGGCACAGGGCGGTAGTGAACCATCAGAGCAATGTGTATATGAAATATGAAGCAGATCGGTCGAAGGATGAAGAAATTATGAGACATTTACCCGAGTGTTAAAGTTTTGTGACGGACGGACGGACGGACGGACGGGACGCACGTTCCTACGAATGAATACTTGTTGGGTTTTTACTGTATAAAAATACCCAATAAGAGTACCCAACACTATCCTAACCCTACCCAATAAGATCCCCGTACGCTTACAACAAGTACCCATTCGTGTGTGCGGACGGACGGACGGACGGACGGACAAGGGTAACACTAAATGCCCCCTCCACTATCGTGGTGGGGCATAAAAATATTCCAAAGGGTGTTCGATTTATGCTCTGGATACGAAATCAGCATGAACCAACAAAGGGAGATAAGTAAACAAGAATTCCGCGGAATCAAATGCCTCGCCTTGTCCCGCCTTGACCTCGAGCCTGGGCCCGAAAGCAATTTTCACTGGCCCGAACATATTATACAATTATTGACTAGTGAGCCAAGGAATATCAGATTATATTCTATGGCTCACTAGTCAATAATTGTTTTATTATATGATAATAGTCTGTATATAGCACTTACGACCTTATGCTACTAGACAAAAATTGAAAAAGAATTTGAAAAAAAAAATGAAAAAAAAAATGGAAAAAAAAAGTTTAAAAAATTAACAATAATAATGCTTGCTACTGGAGCCCAGAATTGAGCCCAGAATTGTTTTTTAATAGTCCTATATTTATCTACATATATCTGCACAGGTCCACATAATGCCACAATATTTTCAACACAGTTTACGGAAATGTAATAATGTACCTGTATAAATTACCTGTAATAAGTTTATAGTGGTTAGTTAAAAAATTGAAAAAGAATGTAAAAAAAAAAATATAATGCTCCCTACTGGAGCCCAGAATGTTTTTTAATAGTCCTATATTTATCTACATATCATATATGCACAGGTCCACATATTGCCACAATATTTTCAGCACAGTTTACGGAAATGTAATATAATCATTTACCTGTATAAATTACCCGTAAGTGGTCAGTTGCACATGCTAGCACATGCACAGGTGAATAGTCTGTATATAGCACTTACGACATTATGCTACTAGACAAAAATTTAAAAAGAATTTGAAAAAGAAAATGAAAAAAAAAATGGAAAAAAAAGTTTAAACATTAAAAATAATAATGCTCGCTACTGGAGCCCAGAATTTGTTTTTAATAGTCCTATATTTATCTACATATATCTGCACAGGTCCACATAATGCCACAATATTTTCAACACAGTTTACGGAAATGTAATATCCAATGCAGTAATTTACCTGTATAAATTACCTGTGGTCAAGACTGGTCAAGACTGGTCAAGACTGGTCAACACTGGACATTTGCACATGCTAGCACATGCACAGGTGAATGGTTCTCCCAGTCTCTAGTGTTCTCTCTACAGGTAAGGTGTACAGAGCACACGAGAAAAGGTGTACAGAGCAGACGAGACAACGGGTCTTCATGCATTATTGTCCAGTTTGTAGAGTGCGCAAAACAAAAAAGGGAGATAACTCAAAAATTAGCTATGCAAGAGTTGTCATTCTTGTGCGCGACACACCTCCGGGTCGTGGTCTATACATGTGTGAAGTTTCATGAAAATATTCCCAAGGGTGGTCGAGTTATGCTCCGGACAGGAAATCAGTGCGCGAAAACAAAAAAGGGAGATAACTCAAAAATTAGCTATGCAAGAGTTGTCATTCTTGTGCACGACACACCTTCGGTTCGTGGTCTAATTGAATGTGTGAAGTTTCATAAAAATATTCCAAAGGGTGGTCGAGTTATGGTCAATCAGTGCGCGAAACAAAAAAGGGAGATAACTAAAAAATTAGCTATGCAAGAGTTGTCATTCTTGTGCGCGACACACCTTCGGGTCGTGGTCTATGCATGTGTGAAGTTTCATGAAAATATTCCAAAGGGTGGTGGAGTTATGCTCCGGACACGAAATCAGTGCGAGAAACAAAAAAGGGAGATAACTCAAAAATTAGCTATGCAAGAGTTCTCATTCTTGTGCGCGACACACCTTCGGGTCGTGGTCTATGCATGTGTGAAGTTTCATGAAAATATTCCAAAGGGTGTTCGAGTTATGCTCCGGACAAGAAGTGTCTGCGGTGGACGCGGACGCGGACGCGGCGCGCTGTCAAATCCATAGTATCCCCCGACGGAGTCCGGGGGATACAATTATAAGATATTTACCTGAGCGTTAAAGTTTTAGAAGCACCAAGCATGTGACCTTGACCCTGGGCTTGGCGGGGGCAGGACGAACGTGGATTTGGCACAGGGCGGTAGAGGACCATTAGAGCAATGCGTATATGAAATATGAAGATGATCCGTGAAAGAAAACAGAAATTATAAGATATTTACCCGAGCGTTAAAGTTTTTGAAGCACCAAGTATGTGACCTTGACCCTGGGCTTGGCGGGGGCAGGACGAACGTGGATATGGCACAGGGCGGTAGAGGACCATTAGAGCAATGTGTACATGAAATATGAAGCTGATCCGTGAAAGAAAACAGAAATTATAAGATATTACCCTGAGCGTTAAAGTTTTTGAAGCACCAAGTATGTGACCTTGACACTGAGCTTGGCGGGGGCAGGACGAACGTGGATTTGGCACAGGGCGGTAGTGAACCATCAGAGCAATATGTATATGAAATATGAAGCAGATCGGTCGAAGGATGAAGAAATTATGAGACATTTACCTGAGTGTTAAAGTTTTGTGACGGACGGACGGACGGACGGACGGGAGGACGGGACGCACGTTCCTACGAATGAATACTTGTTGGGTTTTTACTGTATAAAAATACCCAACAAAAGTACCCAACTCTATCCTAACCCTACCCAATAAGATCCCCGTACGCTTACAACAAGTACCCATTCGTGTGTGCGGACGGACGGACGGACAAGGGTAACACTAAATGCCCCCTCCACTATCGTGGTGGGGCATAAAAATATTCCAAAGGGTGTTCGAGTTATGCTCTGGATACGAAATCAGCATGAACCAACAAAGGGAGATAAGTAAACAAGAATTCCGCGGAATCAAATGCCTCGCCTTGTGCCGCCTTGACCTCGAGCCTGGGCCCGAAAGCAATTTTCACTGGCCCGAACATATTATACAACTAGAAATGGACGCTTGTCGACAAGCGCATGTGTATCCCCCTCCCCAGATACACAAGTAGTTTGAAAAAAGGGTGTTCGAGTTATGCTCCGGAGACAAAATCAGTGACGGAAAAACAAAAGGAGATAACTAAAGAATTAGTGATGCAAGAGTTGTCATTCTTGCGGGACACACCTTTAGGGTCGTGGTCTATGCATGTGTGAAGTTTCATGAAAATATTCCAAAGGGTGTTCGAGTTATGCTCCAGACACGAATCAGTGCACGAAACAACAAAGGGAGATAACTAAGAAATTAACGACGCAAGAGTTGTCATTCTTACGTGCGACACACCTTTGGGTCGTCTTCTATGCATGTGTGAAGTTTAATAAACTAGAAAATGTGTTCATAGAACACGGATGTCCACATCGCTTTGATAATAAATGAGGCCAAATTGCAAGTCAAAATTTTCTTTTACCTGAGCGTTAAAGTTTTTGAAGCACCAAGTATGTGACCTTGACCTGGGCTTGGCGGGGGCAGGACAAACGTGGATTTGGCACAGGGCGGTAGAGGACCATTAGAGCAATGCATATATGAAATATGAAGCTGATCCGTGAAAGAAAACAGAAATTATAAGATATTTACCTGAGCGTTAAAGTTTTTGAAGCACTAAGTATATGATGTTAACCCTGGGCTTGGCGGGGGCGGGACGAACGTGGATTTGGCACAGGGCGGTAGAGGACCATTAGAGCAACGCATATATGAAATATGAAGTTGATCCGTGAATGGAAAGAAAAATTATAAGATATTTACCTGAGCATTAAAGTTTTTGAAGCACCAAGTATGTGACCTTGACCCTGGGATTGGCGGGGGCAGGACGAACGTGGATTTGGCACAGGGCGGTAGAGGACCATTAGAGCAATGCGTATATGAAATATGAAGATGATCCATGAAAGAAAACAGAAATTATAAGATATTTACCCGAGCGTTAAAGTTTTTGAAGCACTAAGTATGTGACCTTGACCCTGGGCTTGGCGGGGGCAGGACGAACGTGGATTTGGCACAGGGCGGTAGATGACCATTAGAGCAACGCGTATATGAAATATGAAGTTGATCCGTGAATGGAACTAAAAGTTATAAGATATTTACCTGAGCGTTAAAGTTTTTGAAGCACTAAGTATGTGACCTTGACACTGGGCTTGGCGGGGGCAGGACGAACGTGGATTTGGCACAGGGCGGTAGACGACCATTAGAGCAACGCGTATATGAAATATGAAGTTGATCCGTGAATGGAAATAAAAATTATAAGATATACCTGAGCATTAGTTTTTAGAAGCACCAAGTATGTGACCTTGACCCTAGGATTGGTGGGGCAGGACGAACGTGGATTTGGCACAGGGCGGTAGAGGACCATTAGAGCAATGCCTATGTGAAATATGAAGATGATCCATGATCCATGAAAGAAAACAGAAAGTATAAGATATTTACCCAAGCGTTAATGTTTTTGAAGCACTAAGTATGTGATCTTGACCCTGGGCTTGACGGGGGCAGAACGAACGTGGATTTGGCACAGGGCGGTAGAGGACCATTAGAGAGCAATGCGTATATGCGTGTTCGAGTTATGCTCTGGATACAAAATCAGAGCACGAAACGAAACAACAAAGGGAGATAAGTAAACAAGAATTCCAGCGGAATCAGATGCCTCGCCTTGTCCCGCCTTGAACCTCGAGCCTGGGCCCCGAAAGCAATTTTCACTGGCCCGAACATATTATACAATTATTGACTAGTGAACCATAGAATATCAGATTATATTCTATGGCTCACTAGTCAATAATTGTTTTATTATATGATAATAGTCTGTATATAGCACTTACGACCTTATGCTACTAGACAAAAATTGAAAAAGAATTTGAAAAAAAAAATGAAAAAAAAAATGGAAAAAAAGTTTAAAAATTAAAAATAATAATGCTTGCTACTGGAGCCCAGAATTTTTTTTAATAGTCTATATTTATCTACATATATCTGCACAGGTCCACATAATGCCACAATATTTTCAACACAGTTTACGGAAATGTAATATAATCATTTACCTGTATAAATTACCTGTAAGTGGTCAGTGGTCAGTTGCACATGCTAGCACATGCACAGGTGAATAGTCTGTATATAGCACTTACGACCTTATGCTACTGGACAAAAATTGAAAAATAATTTGAAGAAAAAAAATGAAAAAAAAAAATGAAAAAAAAAAAAAAATGGAAAAAACAAGTTTAAAAATAATAATGCTTGCTACTGGAGCCCAGATTTTTTTTCCAGTCAAAATTGAAAAATAATTTGAAAAAAAAAATGAAAAAAAATAATGAAAAAAAAAAAAAGTTTAAAAATAATAATGCTTGCTATTGGAGACCAGATTTTTTTTTAATAGTCCTATATTTATCTACATATATCTGCAGAGGTCCACATAATGCCACAATATTTTCAACACAGTACCCAATGTAGTGATTTACCTGTATAAATTACCTGGTCAGCAGTGGTCAAGCACTGGACATCTGCACATGCTAGCCCATGCTTAGCACATGGTTCTCCCAGTTTCTATTGTTCTCTCTACAGGTAAGGTGTACAGAGCACACGAGAAAAGGTATACAGAGCAGACGAGAAAACAGGTCTTCATGCATTATTGTCCAGTTTGTAGAGTGCGCAAAACAAAAAAGGGAGATAACTGAAAAATTAGCTACGCAAGAGTTGTCATTCTTGTGCGCGACACACCTCCGGGTCGTGGTCTATGCATGTGTGAAGTTTCATGAAAATATTCCAAAGGGTGGTCGAGTTATGCTCCGGACAGGAAATCAGTAAGCGAAAACAAAAAAGGGAGATAACTCAAAAATTAGCTATGCAAGAGATGTCATTCTTGTGCACGACACACCTTCGGTTCGTGGTCTAATTGAATGTGTTAAGTTTCATAAAAATATTCCAAAGGGTGGTCGAGTTATGGTCAATCAGTGCGCGAAACAAAAAAAGGAGATAACTAAAAAATTAGCTATGCAAGAGTTGTCATTCTTGTGCGCGACACACCTTCGGTTCGTGGTCTATGCATGTGTGAAGTTTCATGAAAATATTCGAAAGGGTGGTGGAGTTATGCTCCGGACACGAAATCAGTGCGAGAAACAAAAAAGGGAGATAACTCAAAAATTAGCTATGCAAGAGTTGTCATTCTTGTGCGCGACACACCTTCGGGTCGTGGTCTATGCATGTGTGAAGTTTCATGAAAATATTCCAAAGGGTGTTCGAGTTATGCTCCGGACAAGAAGTGTCTGCGGCGGACGCGGACGCGGACGCGGACGCGGACGCGGACGCGGCGTGCTGTCAAATCCATAGTATCCCCCGACGGAGTCCGGGGGATACAATTATTGACTAGTGAGCCAAGGAATATCAGATTATATTCTATGGCTCACTAGTCAATAATTGTTTTATTATATGATAATAGTCTGTATATAGCACTTACGACCTTATGCTACTAGACAAAAATTGAAAAAGAATTTGAAAAAAAAAATGGAAAAAAAATTGGAAAAAACAGTTTAAAAAATTAAAAATAATAATGCTTGCTACTGGAGCCCAGAATTGAGCCCAGAATTGTTTTTTAATAGTCCTATATTTATTTATCTACATATATCTGCACAGGTCCACATAATGCCACAATATTTTCAACACAGTTTACGGAAATGTAATAATGTACCTGTATAAATTACCTGTAATAAGTTAGTGGTCAGTTAAAAAATTGAAAAAGAATGTAAAAAATAAAATGGAAAAGAAAATTAAATTTATAAAAAAAATAAAAAAATAATGCTCCCTACTGGAGCCCAGAATGTTTTTTAATAGTCCTATATTTATCTACATATCATATATACACAGGTCCACATATTACCACAATATTTTCAACACAGTTTACGGAAATGTAATATAATCATTTACCTGTATAAATTACCCGTAAGTGGTCAGTTGCACATGCTAGCACATGCACAGGTGAATAGTCTGTATATAGCACTTACGACCTTATGCTACTAGACAAAAATTGAAAAAGAATTTGAAAAAAAAAATGAAAAAAAAAAATGGAAAAAAAAGTTTAAAAATTAAAAATAATAATGCTTGCTACTGGAGCCCAGAATTTGTTTTTAATAGTCCTATATTTATCTACATATATCTGCACAGGTCCACATAATGCCACAATATTTTCAACACAGTTTACGGAAATGTAATATCCAATGCAGTAATTTACCTGTATAAATTACCTGTGGTCAAGACTGGTCAAGACTGGTCAACACTGGACATTTGCACATGCTAGCACATGCACAGGTGAATGGTTCTCCCAGTCTCTAGTGTTCTCTCTACAGGTAAGGTGTACAGAGCCCGCTGTCAAATCCATAGTATCCCCCGACGGAGTCAGGGGGATACAATAACATATTACAGTGAAACCTCCCTAAACAGGACACCCTGGGAGGTCCCCAGCGTGTCCGGTTTAGCGATGTTTCACTGTAAATCAGGAATTTGATTATTTGAGCAATGGTTGTGTGCTATGTGATCATGAACAGGCATTATCACCTCAGATAAATAACCTAAGAAACATATCAAATTATGATGTTTCTTGTTGTCTGGTTTAGAGAGGTTCCACAGTGTAGATCCTGATGAGATGACTCACTACGACATCAGGATCTACACTGTTGGCAATGGTTGGCTGATGATCTGAAACAGCAGTATTGTCTATTGGTCAAAATCACATAATTGTTGATCCTTAAATGGCTGAAAACGAATAGCGTCATCTACAATTTTTTACTTTTAATTTATTTCTTAAATTACGAAAACATCACATAATTGTAAACCCTTAAAAGGCTGACAAAATGAATATTCACAATTTTATTTCTTTTTCTTAAAATACAAAAACATGGTGTTGTCAGCACATGAGAATCATCTCCACTGGAGATAATTATTATGTGTTATCAAACCATCTTTTCACAGTGCAATAAACTGTGGCCCGTCTGTACCCACTTGCCCTCAGTGACAGATTTGAGAAACTTCCGACAAACTTTTTAAACGGACCCATAGTTCAAACAATGTATGGCTCCCGGCTCTATAGAAAATAATGGGGTTTAACGTCCCAGCAACAGCTAAGGTCATAGAGGGACAGGACTGGCTCTACAGAGACCGGGGACATAAAAATAAAAACAACTAGAGAAAGTGAGCAGGGGCTCACGTAGGCCCCCGGCCGCCGACTGGACCGATAAATAAAACCTTTAACGGAAGTATTTAAAAAACGCAAATCTCTAAGTACATGTAATTTGACATTGAGCTTGGACATGAAGGCCGCATGGGTGTGATATGGAATGAAAATATGGATGATGATAAGGAAGTATATGAAGTTTGAGGTCAATCCGGCTTACGGTTACAGAGATAATGGGTATCCAAAAACATTAACGTGGACGGACGTACGGACGGAATTACGAAAACTATATGCCCCTCGACATACTTTTTATGCCGGGGGTATAAAAACAGGAGATGACGCAATTCAATTCAGCTTATCAAGGGTTAATTATAATAACAGTCAACACTTAATTGAATTAACACCTATTCTACTTTCTCCGCCTTTGGTTTCCTGTCCCAGTAATAGCCGACCTGTGCGGCAATGAGTCCGTTACACACGGACGACGCGATGTACGTTAACACAATCAGCTGGTCCCCAGTCTCCTGTATGGACGTGAATATACGGGCCACGGAGCCAAGAAACAGCAGGGCCACAGTGATGGCGGACAGCTGGCCTATACTGCTGTTGGAGAAGTTCGTGTATCCCTGGATCACCTGGAAAATCAAGGATAATTGCTTGATTAATTGGCGTTTTGTGTCCATTCAACAGCAGTAGCATATACATATGTAAATGCACCTGTATGTGGATTGGTTGATTGGTTGGTATTTTAAATATAATTACAACTCAATATAGTGATCTGGTGTCCAGCACCTTTTCTACAGCAGATCACTTGCCCAGGGTGTGAATCCAAGTAAGATTCGCCATTAAGGTATGAATCATTATGCAGCGCTCCAGATAAGGTGCGTATTGGCGTATTTTACAAACTTATTTTAGCATAATACGCATTCATTATCAAAAGTGGGAGTACAAAATACTCACAGCAATGTGAAAATACGCACTGATTTTCTAAGTGAGTAGTGAAAATACTGTAATAAAGTTGAACATTTACTTAGTTGAGCTACAAAAAGCAAGTGTTTGCTTTTTGCAGCTCAAACAAGTGAATTTTTTAATTTGTTTTATTTTTTATCGTATGTTCCCTGTTTAATAAGGAAGAAAATCAATAATACACTTATAAATAAAAGTAAAATACGCATTGAATTTGAAATATGGGGGTATAATACTCTTTAGATAAAAAAAATTACCTGGAGCATGATTATGGAAAATCGTTTTTTCGCAATAAAATAAATATTTGACGGAATTTCATCCAAAAAAAATAAATTGGGGAGGGTGACTTTTGTTATTGATGAAAAAGTTTACATTTAAATATTTTTAAGATTTAATGTGTTTAATGGCCAAATGTTCGTCGGCAGCAAAACGTGGAACAGACAGTAGAGACTTTTGATACAAAGTTTATCTGATAAGGCTAGGAAACATGTTGCCTCGGAATTCATGTCGTTTGCGAGCCAAGTCTGATAAACTTTCTAGCAAAATAAACTAGCCTTTTATTCCATTTATGAGGTGACCGGCTGTAGGAAATGCAAATGTAAGTCGTTTTTGCAAAGAATCGATTTCCGTGTCTCTGACACGGAAATCGATTCTTCGCAAAAACGACATAAGTCGGCAGTTTTCATTTGAGGAACATTGGTGTACACTTGGATCAACTGGAAAATAGTGGATAATTGAATACAGGCGAGCTGCATGTATGTATAGATTGAACATGGGAACAAGATTGACTACACGGCTGGCCACACAATTGGACAATTATTATAGACAAGTGTTATCAATAGCTCATGAGTAACTTCCCATAACACTACTGTCGGGGCATTATCAGATTTAGAATGGGAGGAATTTGTTGGTTTTGACACCAAAATAAAAAAATTGATAATTTTATATTAAGATAACCCGCTATCTTGTCAGAAGACTCCAATTTGACACTCGGGCAATTCATTTCATTACCCTGTTGTCTGGTTTAGCGAGGTCCACCTGCTCAGAAAAAGTACAATAATTTCATAGAAATGTGATAATTTCAGGATACTTGAACATTCAACTATCCCAGCCACCGTTTCAACTGGTCAGTGGACAATTTAATTGATTATGATTGGTGTCCAGTTTAGAGAGGATGCACTGACCTTGCTGAGTATGACGATGAAGATATTGACACCCTGTAGCGCGGCTAGCACCTCTATAGGGGCGGCAGGCGACATGATGACAGACATGACGATGCCATACACCACGAGGAACAACAGGGCACCTAACATGCGCCCCCCGAAATACAGCATCAGAAACATCACTATGCTTGTTTGGACGGCCATGAATAGGCCTTCCCCGTACGAACTGAAATACCAGATATCGTGATTGATTGACTCATTGCCATAACTATACTGGTCTGGACGGCCAGGAATAGGCCTTCCCCGTACAAACTGGAATACCATTTATGGTGATTGATTGACTGATTGATATCACTATACTGATGTGGGGCCCGTTTCACTAAATTGTGTCCAAAATTCAAATTTACAATAACATTTGCAGGGCTCCAGATAAGGAATTAGTAATTGAGTATTTTCA
Source organism: Conchocele bisecta (assembly GCA_029237695.1). Taxonomy (NCBI): domain Eukaryota; kingdom Metazoa; phylum Mollusca; class Bivalvia; order Lucinida; family Thyasiridae; genus Conchocele; species Conchocele bisecta. The sequence continues at coordinate 18,548,496 of CM055278.1, forward strand.
TTCCATAATTTCTGAAGCAATTGGGTATTTCAAAATTTTAATTGGGTAAAATGAAATCACACTACTGTTTACACATCCACTGACAGAAATTATTGAATACTTTGCTTCGAAATGAAAACATGTCTTGGCATTTCATTAGAATTGTCTCCTTGGAGACAATTCTAATGTAATACCAAGATGTGTTTTCATGGAAAATAAGAAAAATATGCTATATATGTGGTCTGTTTATTGTTTTCCGCAACATGATAAATGTACAAATGTACCACAAAATTGTAATTGCTTTTTGATACTCGCTACTTCTGATTTCAATTGGGTTTTTGGCAATTTTAATTGTGTATTTAAGCAAATACGCAGCTTATCTGGAGCTCTGCATTTGCAACCGATGCTGGCAACTCTTTTGTGGAGGAGTTCTCATTTACTGACATGTACATGTGTGTATAACATGGCAGCATTCACGTTAATGTCAATAATGTGAGAAAGCGATTACTAAAAATATTCGTACAAACATTTTTATCATACAAAGTTTATGGAAACGGGCCCCTGGACAGCCAGGAACAGCCCTTCCCCGTACGAACTGGAATACCAGATAGCGTGATTGATTGATTGATTGATTGACATCACTATACTGGTCTGAATGGTGTGGATCCAGATCAGCCTGTGCATCTGCACAATAAGCAGCGTATATCATTAGCCGGCTACAGACTTGTGCTATTTGATCAGGATTTACACTAGTTACAAATCCCATAAGCCCCATTTCTCCAGTCACAGCCATATATCATTACCAGGCTACCTGAGTGGTTGAGTTCCCTAGCAGATCTGGAGCTACAACCAGGCAATATATAAACACATATGCTGACTTATTGTAATTGGTGGGGTCAGTGGAATGGAATGGTGCTTAACGGCCCATTAACACAAAAGAGTATCATTTAGGGCCAAGCAATGTAGATGAAGAACAAAAATAATAGTAAAATAGTATGTCACATCTGATAGTTAATCAGATAATTAGGGTAAACTTATTAATATGATGAACAATATAAATGAGCAACATGTATACATGTACAATGATAAAATTATAGAAATGACAAACATGTATACAATGATAAAAATCAGATCTTCTGATACAAGCTGGTTTCATCACGTTCATGGAGAAAGCTATAAAGGTAGGGTGGTCAGTGGAAGAAGGGAGCTAACTGCCACATGGACTTCGCCCCCTTCTGACTGCTTTAATTAATGAACTATGATTAGTATGAGTCCCTAATGGCCACAATTACTCTCTTCTTTTCAATATAGTACCAGAACCGAACACATTGTGATAGCTTGTCACCTATCTGAATGGGAATCCTTTAGCAAGGCTGTAAGACATATTATCTGAGATGGTGATAAGTTTTCAACTACATGAATGGGAAAACTTCGTCAAACGTGTAAGCTACAATAACTGAGATGGTGATAGTGGTCACCTACCTAAATGGAAATCCTTTGGCAAAGCTATAAGACACATTAGCTGAGATGGCGATAAGTTCGAAGATAACGCTCAAGAAGCTGATGCCCTCTCCGCTCCTTGCCTTGTACAACTTGATGATCTGGGGTAGCTTCACTGAAAAGACAACATGTTTGAAAGTACATACTGTATAACCCAAATGTATCAAATTGTCGTGTGGTTGTGTTATGTCTTTTGAAAGAATGTATAACCCAATTCAATCAATTAATGATATTAAATGATTGGATCAATTAATGATATTAAATGATTGAATCGGGTTATACGACATTTCAAAATGCAAACATAACCACTTCAAAAGTTGATATTTAAATAATAGTTGGTCTACCTCAGGACTCCAGATAAGGAATTAATAATTGAGTACTGTTGCAGAAAACAGACCACAAATGTAGCATATTTTTCTCATTTTCCATGAAAAACACATCTTGGTATTTCATTAGAATTGTCTCCAAGGACAAGACATGTTTTCATTTTGAAGCAAACTATTCAATAATTGCTGTCTGCTGATGTGTAAACAGTAGTGTGATTTTATTTTGCCCAATTAAAATTTTGAAATACCCAATTGCTTCAGACATGATGGAGTGACAATACTCAATTACTAATTCCTTATCTGGAGCCCTGCAAGACATCATGACTACATCAAACCACTTGACCAAAGGTGTGAATCCCCGTCAGATTTACAATTAATATATTAATCCAGGTAAGTACAGACTCATCGTTAAAGGTACATGCCCACTCAGTAGGCACAAACTGTTCTTTATAGGAATTAAATAAGTGTATAAGTGTGTCACTATTCCACCAGTTCTAAAAAGTACGAGTGTCCGCTATACAGATATAATCATTTAGTAATATTTATTTTACTGATAGTGATGCTCGTTGGTATCAGGCTATTTTCATATGCAAATGAGGCATGGTTTTCTTTAATTATTTATACTAATTAAATGTGTCACCTGAAAAAATAATATTTTCGACGCGTTATAAAGTATGATCATTGCACATCCAAAAATAAATACAGAGACTGAATAGTCAAATGTCCGTTAACATTTTAAGGAAACACGGTTATCGCCCCTGATATCTGTGTGGAAATATACGTCTGATATAAAATGTACAATAATGCCAATCAATACATGGGGTAATGGTGAATTAATGTTTATTTTGCCAGAAAATGTCTCCGATGATGTCACTCTCTTATATAAAGAACAGTTTGTGCCTAGTGACTGGGCATGTACCTGTCAGAGACATTCTTACATTTCCAACCCCATAATGCCCACTGACTGGTAACTACTGTCTGTTTCACGAAAGCTGCCCAAATTTTACGGCTATATAGACAATTCAAAAACAATATTTTTTTTGATAATATTAAATTAAAGGAAAATTTAAGAATTAGCCTTCTTTTTATTTCGTGAAATTTGGTAAAATATTGATTTTATTACGAAAAATTGATTTCTCTATGGGAATTTAACATGGGGGAAAAAGAGGTAAGGAAGTGTGGGAGGAGTCAAAAAACGAAAAAAATTGGAAATTGACTCCGAAACCTGACTAAATAGCTTGGATATGATCTAACTAAGAAAACAAAAGTTAAATTTTAAAAATCGGTCCAGTATTTCTGAAATTCAAAAAAATTTCCCCATGTTAAATCCCCATAGACATCTTCACAGTGAAGATGTCTATGGGGATTTAACATGGGGAAATTTTGTTTTCGCAATAAAATCAATATTTGACCAAATTTCACGAAATAAAAAGAAGGTTCATTCTTAATTTTTCCTTTAATTTAATATTATCAAAAGAAATCTTGTTTTTGAATTGTTTATATAGCCGTAAAATTTGGGCAGCTTTCGTGAAACAGACAGTAGAGAAAACACTGGCCTGCCAGTGGTCGAGTAACCCAAATTGCAATCTGTAGCTCCCTGTGCCTGTCCCTTATGTTAGTACATGTATTTACATATTCAACAGAATACACATTGTGCCAAAGTGTGAGTTTGTGGGACATTCTGTTACACATTGTATTAATGTCCCAGTAAATATAACACATAAGATTCACTGTATATCAAACGATACACACTGGTCTGATAGTCTCTATACATTCAGTTGCAACCCTTTAGAGCATATTGACCTTTACAATGTACTGTTGACTCTTGGAATATGCAGCACAAGGATCAATTTTGTAAAACATATTGTTACATGGTTTCCAAACATATAGCGCGTGCTGTTTGCATATGGCTTTAGGCAATGCTCATTCCGGGGCCGCGCGTAGACCAAGTGCCTTCATGACGTCACTACTTCATGATGCGGCGCCGGAATATGAATACCGAAAATTATCTACGTGAATGGGACGATTTATAAAAGTACTGCAAATACTGAATATAATGCTCAAATTACATCAGTTTTTTGTTGCAAATGTAACAATAACGTTTGATCATGTCCAGCCGTGTGCAAACGTTTGCTGTGGCCCTCGGGAACTGTTTGAACCCGCGGCGGCCGCGGGTTTAAACAGTTCCCGAGGGCCACAGCAAACGTTTGCACATGGCTGGACATGATCAAACCTTATATTGAATCTTGTATCGCTGTCGAGTGAGAAAACCACACATACAGAGCTCCAGTTAAGCTGCGTAATTTGGAGGTAAATTTCTTATTTCTCCATCAAAAATGGCAAGTTCGGAGTGCTTTAGAATCGTCTCAATGAGACGATTCTAAAGGACTCCCAACTTGCCATTTTTGATGAAGAAATAACAAAATTTCACCCCAAGTTGGTCAAATTACGCACCTTAACTGGAGCTCTGCACACTTACCTAGAACAGATCCCAGTATAATTGCAAATCCCAATCCTTTACTGAGCACCACCTTAAAGCAGGCAGCTGTAAATATAAACATAAATCAAATTAATAAACAAAGTTAAAGAATCCATGAAATTTGCTTAAACACAATTGCCAGAAAGATAATTTTATACTGCAACCATTGCTCCATAAAGGGGGTTGAATAAATGCCGTTTATATCTGAAGTAACCTAATATACATGAATCAGAGCTCCAGATAAGCTGTGTATTTGCGTAAATACCCAATTAAACTTGCCAAAAACCCAATTGAAATCAGAAGTAGTGAGTATCAAAAAGCAATAACAAATTTGTGGTACCTTTATCATGCTATAGAAAACAACAACCAGACCACAAATATAGCACATTTTTCTTATTTTCCATGAAAACACCTCCTGGTATTTCATTAGAATTAAATGTCAAGACATGTTTTCATTTCGAAGCAAACTATTCAATAATTGCTGTCCGTTGATGTGTAAACAGTAGTGTGATTTTATTTTACCCAATTAAAATATTTAAATACCCAATTGCTTCAGATCAGATAAGAGTGAAAATACTCAATTACTAATTCCTTATTTGGAGCGCTGCATGAATTGCCATTTTTCGCCTTTATTTTTCCACCTTTGACCACTAATCGCGCCTCTGATTCGTCAGTCTCAACACAAATTGAAGATGACGATGGATTTTAAAATCTAAATTGCTGTCCATTCAGCTGAATTTTGTCCATTTTTACGGTATACATGTATGCTACATAACCAACGACACGGACATTATGATTTTAATGCTTATCATGACAACTGTGGAGTCTAAAGCCAGACAATATTGAAGCTCATCGTAAATATATTGAAGATTTAATCAGATACAATACCAAATTTTCCTAGCGTGGACGCTGCCATTTTGCTTTGAATGACATCGCTAGATTTGTGACATATGGCAAGGGAATGACGTCAAAACATGACATCACGCACATTCAAACAATTAAGTTCAATATGTGGTATAAAATAAATAGATGATTAGTGCCATCAAGTTATATATTCGGTTTTTCCCCGACAACATTATTATAGGGACTTGCTGAATCTTAGCTTAGAAAATTTCAGCTCTACAGATGTGTTTTACTATTTCATCTGTCTTTTTTATTTTCTGTATCCGTGAGAGCTGAGACCCTTATAGTGTAAAATTTAACAACAATAACAGCCCAATTTTCCTGGTGTTTTGCTACACAAATGGGAACAAGAAACGAGGCAAAGCCACGAAGGCCAGGTTTAGACACTTGGATAACATCATAATTATACCCACTTTTTGTAGACTAGATGGCCGTGGCCTGCATGTCGCACCTTGGGGCGAGGCATGGACGCTAAAAAAATAGATATAGTAGATGGAAAAACTTTAACGAAAAAACATTAACCGGACACACGAACGGAAGGACGGACGCATGCCAAAATGCCGACGATATCGCGCTTTCCGCAAGCGGGTGCGACAATGATGATAAACACCCATGTGAAGTATCAAGGTAATGGGTGAAGCAGTTGCAGAGATATAGTACACGAAAAAACTTTAACAAAAATATTCAAAGTAATTTGACCTTGACATTGGGCACAGGGGCCGCACGGTTGGGGGTTAGAATGGATGATGATAAAAACCCATGTGAAGTTTCAAAGTAATGGGCGAAGCAGTTGCAGAGATATAGTATAACAAAAAAGTTTTAACCAAAAAACTTTAACCAGACTTACGTTAAAAAGTTAAAGTTGAAAATGGCTAAGTCAATTACGTAGAAATAATAGGTGAAGGTAAAAAGATGGTCACATGTTGGATAGTTGTATGTGGTAGGCACCCCTTGGTTATGAAGCTGTGAAAGTTTAGTGGTCCTAGGTGGTACAGTACCAAAGAAATCGACTTAAACACGAAAACTTAACATTGTAAACGCGAAAACTTAACATTGAAAATGGCTAAGTCGACTGCGCGGAAAAAATGGGTCAAGTTAAAAAAAAAAGTCACATGTTGGATAGTGATATGTGGTGGGCACCCCTTGATTATGAAGCTGTGAAAGTTTGGTGGTCCTAGGTGGTACAGTAACAAAGAAATGGACTCAAACACGAAAACTTAACATTGATTGTGGACGCCGCCCGCCCGGCTTTCGCCAATCCAAGTCGACTGCGCGGAAAAAATGGGTCAAGTTAAACAAAAAAGTAACATGTTGGATAGTGATATGTGGTTGGCACCCCTTGATTATGAAGCTGTGAAAGTTTGGTGGTCCTAGGTGGTACAGTACCAAAGAAATGGACTTAAACACGAAAACTTAACATTGTAAACGTGAAAACGTAACATTGAAAATGGCTAAGTCGACTGCGCGGAAAAAATGGGTCAAGTTAAAAAAAAAGTCACATATTGGATAGTGATATGTGGGTGGGCACCCCTTGATTATGAAGCTGTGAAAGTTTGGTGGTCCTAGGTGGTACAGTACCAAAGAAATGGACTTAAACACGAAAACTTAACATTGTAAACGCGAAAACGTAACATTGAAAATGGCTAAGTCGACCTGCGCGGAAAAAAATGGGTCAAGTTAAAAAAAAAGTCACATGTTGGATAGTGATATGTGGTGGGCAACCCCTTGATTATGAGCTGTAAGAAAGTTAAAAAAAAAAAAAGTTCAACATCGTTGGATAGTGATATGTGGTGGGTGGGATTGGTTGGGCACCCATTGATTATGAAGCTGTGAAAGTTTGGTGGGTCCTAGGTGGTACAGTAACAAAGAAATATTGGACTCAAACACGAAAACTTAAACATTGATTGTGGGACGCGCCCGCCGCCCGCCCGGCTTTCGCCAATATTCCAAGTCGACTGCGCGGAAAAAATGGGTCAAGTTAAAAAAAAAGTAACATGTTGGATAGTGATATGTGGTGGGCACCCCTTGATTATGAAGCTGTGAAAGTTTGGTGGTCCTAGGTGGTACAGTAACAAAGAAATGGACTCAAACACGAAAACTTAACATTGATTGTGGACGCCGCCCGCCCGCCCGGCTTTCGCCAATCCAATAGCCTGGATTTTTTTCCCAAAAACCTGGCTAATAAAAGGATAACCAATGTCAAACTATGTATACCTACATGTGTATTATTGGTCTGAATGTTTTTAACATGACTCCTCAGACTGCGTAGCAAAACACCAGGACAAATTTGTATAAACATATTTTATTAAATAATAATTACATCATTTTCGCTATACAAACAGTGTAAAGAGGATTGGAACGAAAGATTGCTATCTTATAGAGTTCCTCTCCTTGAACAAGGTAATTAGGGTCCCAGGCGGACATAACTATTACAAATCTTAAACAAAAAACACGCAATGGTCTCCCATGTCAGCCCGAGGCCCATTTGATGCAATAATGGCAGATACAGTTCAGGTGTGTATTATGTTTACGGATTTTTGGTAATAATATAGAACAAGAGTTGTCAGAGGACAACGAAGCGTGCCCGGTGGCAGCAAAGGAACCAAGGGCACATTTGAACGTGGATTTGCCACAGCGCAGTAGAGGACCCTTGGAGCAATGCGTGTGTGAAATATGAAGCAAATGCAAGCAAGGAAACAGAAAATATAGGCCATTATTTGCCCGAGTGACTGAGCGTTAAGGTTTTGAGATGCACAAAGTATGTGACCTTGACCCTGGGCTTAGAAGGGGCGGCACGCACGTGGATCTGCCACAGCGCAGTAGAGGACCCTTGGAGCAATGCGTGTGTGAAACATGAAGCAAATCCAAGCAACAGAAAATATAGGCCATTATAATTTTTGAAGACGGACGGACAGACTGACGGACAGACGGACGCCTACGATGCCGAGGGTATGCGATAAGCACAGCTTCCTTCGGAAGGCGCGCTAAAATGGGGTTTGAGCTATATTTCAGCTTAAAAAAAACAAAAAAAAAACAGAAAAGAAATACGAGAATGAGAAAGATAACAACACCTAACTAAAACGACAGACACAGAAAATTAACATAGAAAGGAATAAACATGAAAAGTAAATAACAGTCATAAAAATAGTGTGCATTTTCTACAGGGAGGTCCACGTCGTCTGCTCATGGGATTGTGAAATAGCCATATCAAAAAACACATCAAACATAGCAATACATACATGTATGTATGTACTTGATTCATAAAAAGCTTTTACTTCAGAGGATACACGTTTGCACAGCGTGAAACACTTTAACGTTATCTTCGTGGGATAAGTCAATATTGCCAAACAGTAGGATGTCTAAGGTACCATTTATCAATAATTTAATATTTACCTCGGTATTTGTGTAATGGTTAGAAATAAATCTGCTCTTAAATCATGATAGTATGGACAGTTAAGGAGGTAATGTTGTACATTTTCTATACTACCACAACGGCATATTGGAGAATCTGAAATATTTTTCTGGTTGAGATCATAATTAAGGGAGCTACAATTTGTGCGCAATCTGGTGTGTAGAATTTGTGCTTTTCTTATCCCATGGTAGTAGTGTTTTGGCACTATCTTTGAAGGACTATAAAGAAATGTTTTGAATTTCGCAAGTGACGATGCCTCTCGGACGTGAAGCTGTAAATTATTCCATTCTCTAATGACTGAAGGTAAGAAATAATTTGAGTACAGTGTAGTTCGTGAGTGAGGTGGATGGAAGTTGCTATTGTTCTGCAAATTATATCAGGACAAATTGGGCTGTTATTGTGACTAAATTTTACACTATAAGGATCTCGGCTCTCACGGATACAGAAAATAGAATACAAATTAAATAGTAAAACATATCCGTAGAGCTGAGATTTTCTAAGCTAGCTGAATCTCATACAAATAAAGCTGTCTAACGCTCAACCAAATATTTTTATATTCAACGGCAATAAGCATATATTTACTATACACTGCGATTTGCAGGCATGGTTTTCAATTGCACTTGGGTCATATTGAAACAGTCTGTCACATGGCGAGAAAAAATGCATAGCTGACCACAGGATTCAAACCCGGGACATCTGGTTTATCGTACAATCACTCTAACGACTGAGCTAACTGGGCGCAGATACACGCTTCCTCCCCAGTGTCAGTGAGCTACATATTAACCATGGCATACTCCCCAATCAAATTGAAATTTGTTGACAAATTCAATTGTTTTGGGACAGTGATCATCTGTGGGACAATATCTTCGCAAATAGACCACAATGAGAACGAATTGACTTGAGAGCGAATTAACACGAGAACGAATTGACCAGATACCGACTATATAAGTTTAATAAGCGTCTACTGACTTTGATGAATAACTTCACATTTTCTTACAATTTATAAATTATTCTTGAAATATGAAAAAGTTCATACCATTGAAAAAGTCAAATTCTGTGAAATAACGATCAAAGCACGGCTGTGGGATAACCAACTGCACCGTATGTGCGACGAAACCTGGGTCAGTCATGCTGGAAAGGCGTCTTGTGTCAGCCGGAAATGGATAGTGCAGACGCTTGAAAATAAAGTGAAAATAACAACGACAGTTAGTAGTAGATTTTGTTGGAAAATTGATACGGCAGCATAATGTTAACAACATGATGATAATCGATGTTGATACTTTTCAGAAACTTATTTTCGAAACAATGTCAGTATGAACATATGCTTCAATTTAATTAAACATTATCTGATTACTGTCTTCTTTTAAAACAAAAGGAAACTGGCTTATATCAGCCCGATAATCAAGACATAAAACTGTTTAGTAGGCGAACGATCAAATAGTCACAAACTGCCACTGGTTCCCTGGAATGATGCTGTCAACATGTAGGACGCTGCGGACAGCAGGTGGAATATTTCGTATTTGTGAGAGAAGTTTTGCTTTATCGTCGGAAGTGCTGAAATATAATGAGCCACTCTCTGGTCACGAGATGGCGCGAGCTGGCGGAATAGCGTCCATGATGAGGCTACCCGTTCAAAATACAACTGAAGGTAAATGTGAGCGGGGAATCAGTGCGTGTTAGCTCACCTGTAGCCGATTTCACCAACATTGCAAAGTATACTTTGTGGGAGTAATCAGGGGCGTAGCTAGCCAATTTGAATCTGCAGACCCGGTTGACGACTTCGAGCACCGTTGGTGCGAGTATGCTAGGGGGGTGGGGGGGGGGGTGATGGGGGGGGGGGGTCAGAAATAATCGAAACTAGAACATGCTAGAAGGTAAATGATGCACTCTGGCACATTTCAAAACACCTTTGTATTGGCAAAAAGTTGCCTACTTCTGCAGAATTATTATACTGAATGTATTACATTATCACAGCCAAAATGGCTGTGATAATGTAATTCATTCCGTATAATAAAAAATAAAAAATTTATCCTAAAATTGAAAATTTCTCCCTCAAAGTATACTTTGCTAGATAAGTATACTTTGCAATTTTGATGAAATCGGCTACTGGGCAGAGAGCCGTGGTGCACAATTCACGTAACAAGAGCTCGATTTACAATGAATGTACAGTATAATCTCTCTAAACCAGGCACCCAATGAAGCTTGCATTGATCGGATTTCACAGTGGTCAGCAATGTACTATTTATTTCAGGACTTGCTGCATGTTTTGTTGGAATTCCGCTTGATATTGGAACATCCAACAGATCAGGTACTCGGCATGGACCAAGGCAGATTAGAACAGAGTCATCACTCATTCGCAAGGTTAATATTGCTACAGGTAATAGTTACTTAATATTGGATTTGTGTCAGTACTCCATGTGTCTTATCATTATATGCATCTATTCACGCGTCAATGGCGGAAACTTTCAATCCGGAATTCACGCCTCAGGCTGGCGCCAACTGGTGTCATGTAGTAAGGACATCTGTCATCATTCCATAGTATTGGGATTTCAGTGATTGAAATTTATTGCAGTTTGAATGATGAATTGTCAATCTCAATTACAAACCAACGTGTAGATGACATTGTGTTTTAATTGACATAAACTCCAACCAATAACTCAACCAACCAATCAATCACTCAATTAATCCGTAAATCAATCCGTCAGTCAGCCCTTTCAATGAGACAGAATCATCATCATTGCGAATATTTACAGATTCAACTGTTGCTCAATAGTATATATAACATAGCATAACGTGCCATGTTGGTAACAAATAAAACGCAATACACTAAGCTGAATATTCAGCTTAGTGTATTGCGTTTTATTTGTTTCTGTGGGTTCGTTTGTTTCATTTATACATCGTTATTAATGTGTTAACACATATTTCCAGTGATATAATCAACTACTAGTATAAACTTATATAATTTATATTCCATTGGCATGAATCATCGACTCCCTATTTGTATTGACAGCCGTGACATTTTTTTTTATTCGGAGGTATGGTGATATTACAGGTGCAATGCCATTTGACTCGATGCAAGTGGCCGACGTCGGAGATGTGAACATCAATCTTTACAACCTCCCTAAAGCGTGTGATGATATTACAAACCATTTCCAAAAGCTGTTGCTGCATGATTGTATCCCACTAACCCTTGGTGGGGACCATACACTTACATATCCAATATTGCGGGCAATAAAGGTAATACTTCTCATTTGATTTATCACTCAATGGCAAGTGTTATGGGGTGGGGGGTGGGGGTCCGTGGTTGCACCCCCCCCCCCCCTCCCCCGTTCAGCCACGGAGTTTACATAGATCACAGTTTACCACCAGTTGGAGTCTGAATTTAAATGCCGTAAAACACAGGAAAGTGCATTTCGAAGAGCTCAAAAATAGGACAATCTCCTTGTTGCGAACGGTAACTCATGCAATTATTTCGTAGTAGATTGCAAGAGTTACATTCGCAACTATACAACCCGCCCGTTCCCCAAATGCTGGCTCCGCCCCTAAAGATGACTATTTTAAAGTATGACTATTTATAATATGAATAATACATGCACTGGCAAAGTTAATTGGAATTCCTAAAACAAACTGTCACACATGAGTTTCAGTGTTGAAATACATGTATTCTGTTGCTAATACTTTACTTGATTCCACAACATAAGGCACATGAGCGTACTGCGCGAATTATACAGATTGATATTTGGTAGCCTACACTACTAAGTACTTTAACGCAAATGTGTAGACTGGACTATGTAAACATCGAATGAATTATTACGTTATTAGCTGCGAGCCTCTCGCAGCTTATGTAACCGGTTCTCAAAATACAGTCGGATATCACGGCGCTATTTTTTTCGTAGCGCGTATGTATGCATCTTGTATCTAGGTCATTGTTAACGACTCGTTGTATGCTATTTTACATTTCACATTTATTAGAATGTATATCTTTGGTACATAATTAATTGAAGAAAAACCAATGGAACATCAGATTTACCCGTTCATTTTCCACAAATAAAACGTACTATTTTGGTCGCGCATTAATGGGGTGTAAACCCGAATCACACCTGTCTGGATTGTTTCATTCACAACTACGGCGTGTACAAATTTGCATAAAACAACACTATATAGTGTTTGAAGAGTGAAACCGGATATGGAATTACCACCCTAATCGCATCGCCGTATTTCGTCGATATTGATTTCGAAAATCAGTCGTATTTTCCTTAAATGATGTCGAAAATTGATAAAAAATTTAGAGGTCATGCGGATGTGTATGTAATGCATAAAAACCTAATGTTAAGCCTTACTGGATTCTTCCTGTTTCTATATAGCTCCTTCCCCTCTCCACATACAAAATATTTCGAGTGTTATACAGTTTCCCATAACATCATTTACTACAATAACTCTATTTGAAATATTTAAAGGAGAATATACTAAAACACTGTTTACCACCCATTTCAGTTGGGCTCGCAGCTCAGTACTTTTAGTACTTTAATATTGTATTATAGGAGAAACATGGACCTGTTGGTCTTGTTCACGTGGATGCGCACTCGGACACCAACGATACAATGTTGCACGAAAAGATTGCACATGGCACACCGTTTAGGAGAGCGATGGAGGACGGTTGTTTAGACGGACATAAAGTGATACAGATTGGCCTCAGAGGGACAAATTATACTTTAGATGATTATAACTGGGGAAAACAACAGGTATGTACATATTTATATGTAATTACATATAGTCAGATGACTCTCCAAATGTGGTATTCATGCTTTACTGGTTATTGCATGTTACTGCCTTGACACTACTTCGTCTTCTAGTATGGTGATTACTTTAGTGACTCGTTGAATACTGTGTTCTGTGCAGATAGTAGTTTTTTTGTGCACGTTTAGTGTAGAGTTGTTTTCGCTAGCGGGCCATACATAATTGACTATGGAGGGGAGGGCGCCTCTTGCTGCTTTGGTGACTCTGCGGCAGCGATTGGTAGTCTTCTGTTCGTGTAGTCCGTGTTTCAAACACATGATCAACTTTCCGATTAGAGGTCGATTGTCCAAAATAATGTATAGAAATAAATAACATTAACTTGAAGTTAAAGTAAATTGGTAGTAATATGTAGTGTCTTCTTTCACTGTAATGATATATCACTTTTAATTTATCGCGCAAGTATTTTATAGGTACCCTCATAGCATAACTAAATGGCGTGCACCTCGGTGGCTGTTTAGAACTATACGATTATCGCTTTCATGTTGCATATGGTCTTAAATAGTTCCCTGTGGCTGTGCACTTCGGTCTCCTTTTTGGCACACTGTTTATACTTTTCTTTTAAGGTGCTTTCCGATGTCTTCGATTGTCTTATAGCTATAGATCGTATTACAATACTTCTCTCAGGGATTTAGGGTCGTAGAAGCCCATGAATGCTGGTACAAATCTCTGACTCCGCTGATGGCCGAGGTGCGCGCCATGATGGGGGACCGCCCAGTGTACCTGTCATTCGATATCGATGCACTTGACCCATGCTACGCTCCAGGCACGGGTGAGATTAATGTCTTGCAGAGTTCGTCATTTGGGATTCAATCAGCTCACCGTGTATACAATAGGAAATAATCACAAGAGTTCATCGAACATCCCTGGTAAATAAGGGCAATGATAAACATATTATACAATAAGCACGGTAGGCGGACATCGCGGTAATCGCAGTCTCCAACGAGGCACTAGTAATCATCAGACACCCACCGAGGTGTATTCTAGGAGTAGCCCGTAGTATGTTTGCATACTTAGTATGCAAACATACTACGGGCTACTCCTAGAATACACCTCGATGAGTGTCTGATGTGCAAACATACTACGGGCTACTCCTATAATACACCTCGGTGAGTGTCTGATGTGCAAACATACTACGGGCTACTCCTAGAATACACCTCGATGAGTGTCTGATGTGCAAACATACTACGGGCTACTCCTAGAATACACCTCGGTGAGTGTCTGATGTGCAAACACTAGTACTAGCTCACCTCTGATACACATACTACGGGCTACTCCTAGAATACACCTCGTGAGTGTCTGATGTGCAAACATACTACGCTACTCCTAGAATACACCTCGGTGAGTGTCTGATGTGCAAACATACTACGGGCTACTCCTAGAATACACCTCGGTGGGTGTCTGATGAAGATTCTGTAAAACGTTCTTCTGTTTTAAATGTTCTTCTTTTCCAAGTTCTCTGACCGGTATAGTGTGTCTTAACTATTTGTCTGTATATCGTTTCAGGTACGCCAGAGATAGGTGGTCTCACCTCAATACAGGGATTGGAGATAGTGAGAGGGTGCAGGGGTCTCAACCTTGTCGGATGCGATCTAGTGGAGGTAATTTATGCACACTAGATCCCTGAATTATGAGACAATCGCTACAGTGAAGTTTTGCTGAAGATTCCCTACGAAACAAACGGAAACTAATGGAAAACGAAGTGCAACAGTCATTTTGTACAACGATATGCTCAGAAACGATTATAGTTTTTATTTGCAGCTGAAAACGATGTTTTCGTTGAAATACCCGACTTTCAACTATGTAATCGCCTGCTGTTTGTTTCAACGCATTGTTTTGACATCGTGTTCATTGGACTAAACGTATTTATATAAACGAAAACGATGTGTTAAACGATGTGTAAACGATAGTTAATCATCGTTTGTGGAACCAAGGACATGTCCGGGTTGTAATTATCTCCAATATCTTTACAGGTGTCTCCACCTTACGACTTCCAGGGAACCACAGCACTGACGGGAGCCAACCTGTTGTTTGAGATGTTGTGTGTCCTGCCAAAGGTCAAATATGGCTAGGATCGAGTACATGATGTGGTATTGGGATTCTTGTATGGTGGACATGTCTTAGGTCGTTGAAATCCATTTAAATGAGATAATTCAATAATCTGCTTTAGTGGCCTAGTTCACCAACACTGCAAAGTATGCTTTTCTAGCAAAGTATACGTTCAAAGGTGTGTGATCACGTTGTTTCCGAACCCGATTTTCCGACGTGACGTATAAATCTGTGACGTAATTTTTACAGTAGATTTTCGTTAAAATCTTCCTAACAAATGGGCGGATTTTGATGATCTGTAACGCACCAAATTCACGTGCTCTAGTTTTTACTTACATTTACGGTAACCGATTCTTCGTCAACACATAGAATTATGAGATTAAAGCTGCATATACAATAAAGGGCAACGTGTACCGCTTTTTCTGCGGTATATTTCATAAAAATGTGTCCTTCCATTAGAATTATATTAAGGGAAATCTACTGTAAACACATCTAAAAAACATGACGTCACACCGTTCGGAAACATGTGATCCCACACCTTGACTTTGAGGGAGAAATTTTAAATTTTAGGATATATTTATTAATTTTTAGCCAAGTATTTTGAAAAAAGATCCAGGCTATTGGATTGGCAAAAGCCGGCCGGGCGGGCGGGCGGCTGGCGGACGGCGGGCGGCGGACGGCGTC
This sequence comes from Conchocele bisecta, assembly GCA_029237695.1. Taxonomy (NCBI): domain Eukaryota; kingdom Metazoa; phylum Mollusca; class Bivalvia; order Lucinida; family Thyasiridae; genus Conchocele; species Conchocele bisecta. Next base: position 18,564,622 of record CM055278.1, read on the forward strand.
CACAATCAATGTTAAGTTTTCGTGTTCGAGTCCATTTCTTTGTTACTGTACCACCTAGGACCACCAAACTTTCACAGCTTCATAATCAAGGGGTGCCCACTACATATCATTATCCAACATGTTACTTTTTTTTTAACTTGACCCATTTTTTCCGCGCAGTCGACTTAGCCATTTTCAATGTTAAGTTTTCGCGTTTACAATGTTAAGTTTTCGTGTTTAAGTCCATTTCTTTGGTACTGTACCACCTAGGATCACCAAACTTTCACAGCTTCATAATCAAGGGGTGCCCACCACATATCACTATCCAACATGTTACTTTTTTTTTTAATTTTTTTAACTTGACCCATTTTTTTCCGCGCAGTCGACTTAGCCATTTTCAATGTTATGTTTTCGCGTTTACAATGTTAAGTTTTCGTGTTTAAGTCCATTTCTTTGGTACTGTACCACCTAGGACCAACAAACTTTCACAGCTTCATAACCAAGGGGTGCCTCCCACCTACAACTATCCAACATGTGACCATTTCTTTTACCTTCACCTATTATTTCTACGTAATTGACTTAGCCATTTTCAACGTTAAATTTTTAACGTACGTCTGGTTAAAGTGTTTTGGTTAAAAGTTTTTTGTTATACTATATCTCTGCAACTGCTTCGCCCATTACCTTGAAACTTCACATGGGTGTTTATCATCATCCATATTTTCATTCTAACCCCCAACCGTGCGGCCCCTGTGCCCAATGTCAAGGTCAAATTACTTTGAATATTTTGGTAAAGTTTTTTCGTGTACTATATCTCTGCAACTGCTTCACCCATTACCTTGATACTTCACATGGGTGTTTATCATCATTGTCGCACCCGCTTGCGGAAAGCGCGATATCGTCGGCATTTTGGCATACGTCCGTCCGTCCGTCCGTACGTCCGTGTGTCCGGTTAAATTTTTTTTTCGTTAATGTTTTTCCAGCTACTATATCTATTTTTTTACTGTCCATGCCTCGCCCCAAGGCGCGACATGCAGGCCACGGCCATCTAGTCTACAAAAAGTGGGTATAATTATGTTATCCAAGTGTCTATGCTTGGAAAAAACCTGGCCTTCGTGGCTTTGCCTCGTTTCTTGTTATTATACTGAATTTATTACATTATCATGATTGGCTGTGATAATGTAATACATTCAGTATAATAATTATGCATATTTTTAATCATCAAATATATGCAGTCGTTAGTTCTATATGAAATAATGCATTTCAGGAAAAATAAATGATTACTCCCTCAAAGTATACTTTGCTAGAAAAGTATACTTTGCAATGTTGGTGAAATCGGCTACAGAGATGGGTGTTGGTCAACCCAGGAATTGGTAAATTTCTGATTATCGCAAAATATATATTTAGATGTTGAACCTTGCCATGTTAGTTGTGCTGTTTATACGGGGTAATAAAGAATTCATGTGTGCTTTGTCTACTGTATAGTCCACGCTGAAAGGTGCTAAGAATTTATTTACATATTTTATATACATCTACAATAATTAGATAATTATGCTCAAGATGCAATGTACACGTTTTATGTTTGTAATTTACATTTATTTGTTCACCATACTTGCAATTCGGTCATTATAGCTATCCAAAATAGTGTGTAGCAGGGGCGGATCCAGCATTTTGGGAACGGGGTGGGGGTTGTCTAATTCCGAAGGTAACTCTTGCAATCTACTCCCGTACCGTCCGTAGCTAGCTACGGACGGTACGGGAGTAATTGCAAAAGTTACCGTTCGCAACTAGAGGTTTGTCATATTTTTGAGCTCTTCGAAATGCACTTTCCTGTGTTTTACGGCATTTAAATTCAGACTCCAACTGATGGTGAACTGTGATCTATGTAAACTCCGTGGCTGAACGGGAGGGATGCAACCCCGGACCCCCCCCCCCTCCCTCCCTCCAGATCCGCCCCTGTGAAGTATTAACGATTTCAACCTCTGTGTATCGCGTGGTCTCATTTAAGTACATTTTTTCGACTTCTATAGTAATAAGAGATGGACGGGTCTACACGGTTTTAGGCATTGCCATACCGAGTTGTTGTTTTGAAACTGTTAACCGATGGAGCTATTTTCATATTCAAAATATGGGTTTCTTATGTATAATTATATACATTGTCAAGTACGTACATTATGAACATAATTTTCTTGCTACGTACATCTATGCTGAGAAGCCTATTGATCCAGATCAGCCTGTGCATCCGCACAGTCTGATCAGGATCTGCACTGTTCGTCGTTCCATCAATGAAACACGTAAGAACTTGACATATCTCATGAAAAATATTTACCGTGAACATGTACAATATGTTCCGTAAAAGATGTCGAAAGCTGACGAAATCTTTAATACCACATTTGCTATGAAAATGTTCCGTCATTTTTTTAAGTCATTTACAGAAAATATCACAGGTTCTGTAAATATATTTCATGAAAAATCTCATGTTCTTCTGTAAAACATCACATGGCGTGTCTCATATATTGTGAGACCGTACACTGTTCACCAAAATTTCAAAGTATACGTATCTTGCAAAGTACACTTTGAGGGAGAAATTTTCAATTTAGTGATACATTTATTAATGTTTATTATACTGAATTTATTACATTATCACAGCGGTTTTGGCTGTGATAATGCAATAAATTCAATATAATAATTATGCATACGTTTAATTTATCAAATTTTTGCAGTCGTTAGTTCTATATGAAATAATGCATTTCGGGGAAAATAAATGATTACTCCCGCAAAGTATACTTTGCTTGATAAGTATGCATGTACTTAGCAATTTTGGTGAAATCGGCTACAGGTTTGCATTTTGAATTGTCTATGCGTTTCGGTATTTTTGGATATACTATTTCATTTTGGAACGTTTATATTGATATTAAAGTACACGTGGTATCCATTTGATATTATGTACTAGTAAATAGTAGTGTATTCTTATAAGCACCATTGTTATGCATATATAATTAATTTTGTATTCAATAAGGAACATATAATGTGTCATGTATGCAGAAATCAGGAAAACATATATACGTATGTATTACAGACACAGACCTAATATGGTAAAAAATTTAGAATTGATAAAGTCCGAAAATTCTGAAATAGTACGAAATTTAGGAATGTATATTTATAAAGCTTTTGAAATAAGGAACGCTAATCTGTATAACCATTAGTATGTTACCTTCTCCAATATCTTCAGCAATACAGAACCGATACAGTAAGTGGTCTTCATGTATTCAAACTGGCACATATATGTACATATATGTACCTAAGTTTAAAGTAGAAATATTACTATGTTCATACCTATTAAACAGGACAGTAACATAATTCTCACACAGCTAGTACATATTCGTATACGCTCATCTTGTAGTATGTCTGTCTTTTGAATATTCCATTCGAAAGCCCGAACTAGTACATCATAGCAGCATAATACGAAATACAACCGAACTAGTAAGTGAAACAACATACTATTTATTTTGCAGTAAATGAGAATCAAACATGTAACTATAAAGCTGAGTGAGATACTTCCTATCCTGTCTGCTGTCTTGTTAAACACACTTGTATACTGTATTTTGTCTTGCTTCATGGGCCATATGGCTTAAAGCTATTGTTAATAAACACACACTATGTTTTTTTCATATGAATTTCGTATGAACATGTCATATGCAAATGATATCAAGTGAGCCGATATGCAATTCATATGCAAAATCTTCATATGCATTTCATATGCAAATCATATGAACTTCATGTGCAAATCATAAGAATTTCACATGAAGACCCAATTACAATGCTTTTAAATCTATAAAATTGTTCACATGAACTGCATATGTAACATATGAAGTTCATATAAAAAATTCATATGAATTTCATATGAAACTTTTTAATATGAAACTTATTCATATGAAATGCATATGAAAAATATTCATATGCAATTCATATGAACATCATATGAATTTCACATCGGCTCCTTTCACATGAATTGTATATGCAATTCATGTTTTTTATATGCTTTACATGTGAACATCATTTCTTATGAATTGTATATGTGGCACATTTTGCTGTGTAGAATACAATTATATAGTGCACCTTTGGGCCTGCTGAATATATTGTGGTTTCGTATAACTCTGTACGTTTGTCCGGTTGATATGGCCTTAACTGGTTATGTACAGTGTGGTTTAACTGGGCACATTTCTTTGTTGTTTAATTTTGTGCAATTCATTGTCAATGTGCATGCACGTGCATGTTTCCTCCTGATATACGCGCAGTGAACACAACTTTATGAATTTATCAATTTACAGACACATCATGTTGAACTGTATGTTCACATCCTTTCTCCGTATTCCCCAACATAACACCCAGTGTCTGATTTTGTCAATAAATACCATCAAAATGCAGTGTATGTGACAACACCCAGTTGATTTACTGACTACCCCGCCCGACTGGTACATTTGCATAGGCGGCAGACGCCGAACATTATTGGGGGGGGGGGGGGTCCCAACCCAATGTTGAGGGCCCGAATGGCCCGATAGCGCTAGGGGGGTCCATGCGGGCATGCCCCCCGGAAATTTTTGAAATCCAAGTGGTGTGTGAAACGCCATTTCCTGCATTCTCAGCAAAGTTCTCAGCAACGTTCCCAGTACTCATGATTACCCCCCCCCCCCAACAAAAATGTTGGCGATATTTTATTCACACTGGCATGGAAACAGCAAGCACCTGGGTGACTTAGTTGTGTTCGTTGCAAAATCGGATCAAATGAATGCGTTTAATTAACAGCTATTTTGATTTGTCCGATAAATTGATTGTCCGGATAATTGGTAGGACCCCTGTACATTAATTTTGTTGTTCGCCTTTTACAACGTGAATACAACATACAGGTTGGCATCACAGGCTCTTTGTTGTGTGAACGACTGATGCCTCTTTAAATCATACCCAATGTTACTCCCATATTATATATCTACAACGGAAGTTGATTAATTACCTTGGGCCCGGCTCGCTAATTCAGTAATTGTAACGCGCGCGAAGGCGGGGACTAGCAGGTTCCCGGCCTTCTTGCGCGTTACAATTACTGAATTAGCGAGTCGGTCCCTAGATACACTAGTACCACTTCTGGGGCCCGTTTCACTAAACTTCTTACGACTAAAATGTTCGTAAGTGTAAATTTAAGATCGTCTGTAAATTTCAATTTATGGATTTACATTTATTGAGCATAGGCTGCATATGCAGCCTATGCTCAATAAATGTAAATCCAATAATTGTTTACAAGAAAACAGTGTTAATGTGATATTTACAAACTATCATAATTTTGCACTTACGAACGTTTTAGTCTTACGAAGTTTAGTGAAACGGCCCCCTGTTGATTGAAAATATGGCGAGTGTCCTATCTTCTAGATATTTAATATCGGAGTAAATAAATGAGTATGATGTAAAGATCGTTTTGTCGTCCATACCGCAAAGTGCCTGTGGTTGACATTACAGCAGTTCAGCACACATTAAACAATATTACATTGTATTACAATACACATACATTATATATAAACATGGCACACGGCGAGACTGATTAAATTAATTGATTACCGGTGCATGTAACATATTGCATTACAATAATTACGTACGGGGTATATACGAGTATATATTACAATTACTGACGCACATTACCTTCTTGACCCATTCATCACAAACCAGGGTCCGTTTCACTAAACTAAAACTAAGATGTTCGTAACTGCAAATGTATGATCGTCTGGAAATTTCAATTGATGGATTTACATTTATTGAGCATAGGCTGCATATGCAGCCTATGCTCAATAAATGTAAATCCAATACTCGTTTACAAGAAAACATTGCTAATGTGAAATTTACAGGCAATCATAATTGTGCACCTACGAATATTTTAGTCGTACGAAGTTTAGTAAAACGGTCCCCATTTATATTAGTACATTTATGAGTAACCAGGGTCGAATGTGCAATATTGGTAAACAATGTAAATAATGTACATTGTGTAAATACATACATGCTGTCACCGGAATACTATGTGGTTGTGACTGGAGAATTGGGGCAAATGATATTGCGACCAGTGTAGATCCAGATCAGTAATTACACTATTCGCCATTCCATCAATAAAGCAATCCTTCATGCTTGTAACAAGCAACACACGTGTAGATTATCAGGCTAGAGGTGTGTGCTATTGTATCAGGAGCTACACTGGTCACTATCACATAAGCCCCGTTACTCTCCAGCCAAATCGACATATATTACTGCGGTTGATAAAACACACTATAGTCTGTTTCACGAAACCTGCCCAAATTTTACGGCTATATAAACAATGCAAAAACAATATTTTTTTCGATAATATTAAATTAAAGCAAAATTTAAGAATGAGCCTTCTTTTTATTTCGTGAAATTTGGTCAAATATTGGTTTTATTACGAATTCTCTATGGGAATTTAACATGGGGGGGGGGGGGGAAGAGGTAGAGGACTTGTGAGAGTAGTCAAAACACTGTCGTTTTTTTTTGGAAATTGACTCCGAAACCTAGCTAGATAGCTTGGAAATGATCTAACTAAGAAAACAAAAGTTAAATTTTAAAAATCGGTCCAGTATTTCTGAAATTCTAAAACAATTCCCCATGTTAAATCCCCATAGACATCTTCACTCCGTGAAGATGTCTATGGGGATTTAACATGGGGAAATTTTGTTTTCGCAATAAAATCAATATTTGATCACGAAATAAAAAGAAGGCTCATTCTTAAATTTTCCTTTAATTTAATATTATCGAAAAAAATATGATTTTTTAATTGTTTATATGGCCGTAAAATTTGGGCAGCTTTCGCGAAACAGACTATAGACTCCCACCTTAGGATATTGCCATTATTGGTTTTGAATAAATAGTTAGATGGTAGTCAATTTCGATACGTCAACAGTATACACTTATTGACTTTTGAGGAGGTGTACACGAGATTTACGGACCTTCGAAAAGCCATATTAACCGAGGCCTTCGGCCGAGGTGAATATGACGTTTCGAAGGTCCGTAGATCTAAATCTCGTGTACACCGACTCAAAAGACAATAATTATTTTATTTATTTGACTTATGGTTTTGCTGAAACTCGACTGACAGTATGTGACCCTCTACTGTGCAATCCCATTGGCTGGACTTCTCAGTCGTATAATAATAAGTAATGTTGACCGCCGTGTACTCTCATGCATATGCATTTCGACTATTGTAGGTAATGCCACCATACATGCATATGCGTGTGAAGTATTACTTGTGTATAGATACAGCTTCATTAAACAGATGGTGTTTAAGTGGTCAACGCGATTTTACCCGCGTTGTAACGTATATACGAAGGAGTTTAACATGCAATCAATAGGAAATGGGTGTCGGATACGAAGTGGAAGTGGTGAAATAAAATAGTAGGGAATAATTTATTTGTCGATTTGTATCATATATCTGAACCCAGCTGTACATACATGTACGAGTCACCTGAACTCAGTGTTTGGTTTAAAGAGGTTAATACATGATTGTATAATACTACCGAAACCATACAAAATAACTAGTGAACCAATGTGTATGATTACGTGGTACTAACAACAACAACAAGTACCGATTCAAAGTACGTATTCTTTTATAGTGTCCTTATTACGTAACGGATTTTGATGTAATATGTGTCTTGTTAAGCTGTTTTTGGTGAAATAGGCTACAGGTCATTTGCCAAAGCCGCAGTGCCTTTAATGTTTAAGGTAGCGTGTGTTAATACTAATAGTATTTGTCATTGTTTTCAAAGAGAATCGCTCCGTAAGTTTAATCGCACTTATAGTATACATGTATAAACTATGTGTGTGAATACGTTGCATGCTGATAATAGCCATATCATTGGCATATTTATAAGGAAAGTGTATAGTAAATCAAAGTTATTGAAATCTGATATTAATGGTATTTTGCTATACAACACGTTTGACTCCGAATGACGAATTCTAGATACCTAATAATATACTTGCGCTGTTCAGTTGGACTTGGATCAATGGTGGTCACATACTGTAGGATACATTTTGCCAGCAGTTAGTCGATGTTTTACGATTACAGTTGTGATAGGCGTACATTAAGACACTTGGCAAACCAACAAGTAATGATTTGTTTAGCCGCTTGTTGAATACCATATACGGATAAAAGTGATATATTGCTACCTACCGAGTAAACACAGTTGGCAATCAAACAAGGCGTGCCGCCAGTGTGGATATATGTTATTATACACTTATTTAATTCCTATAAAGAACATGTGCCTACTGAGTGAGCATGTACCTTTAACTCCTGCGTACGGGCCTGATTATAAAGCAATATATAACATACTGCCTTTAAACAACGTAAGAAACAATCGAGCTTGGGTGGTGGGAAATGGTGATAAAAACAACCATTACCATTTGTGACCAGTGTTGACCACATATGTTTCGAACAGATGGTCAGTTCGTTGGTGTTATATGGGTACTTTGGTATATTTTGGGTCGATTTCGTTGGTGTTGGCTAATTTACATAGTTTTGTACAACTACTAATGCGCAATCATTACACATGACAGAAATCGTCAATTATCTACACATTCACCGTTCCGCCCCTTTTATAATGTCACGTGTAATTGGCGGGAGGTGACGTAAATTGTATGCTGGTAGAGTTGCCTGCCGCCTACGGACACATTATGAGGTAATCTGGCTGTGCAGTCATGCTAGATGGTCAGGGTTTATATTGGTCGCAAACGTCAAGGTCGATCTTGATCACAACTATTTTACATATTTCCACACCTTATAGATACGATGCCATATTGGCACACTTCGCCGATGCGATAACTTGCATGACCCGACATAGCGCACTACTCTGTGGGCCGATCAGTGACCAGTGTAAATATCGGTACGGTCTGATCAAGACATGTCATGTTTGCAACTCCGTCGGTGATTAACAAGTCTTCAGAAAACAATGTGGTTTTAATAACAAACCAGTACAAAATGCTGACCCGACTTCACACTGTTGACTTCCAAGTCAGTGTTGCCAGTCCGTGGCCCGTATATAGCGTGTACGTATCATTGTTCAATAACGTAGTTAGGACGACATCACCTTTGGTACCAGTCTAGACCCGTGCCATATTATTTATATGCCATTCTACGAGTCTCGCGTTATAATAATGGAACATTTACATTGGTAGGGAAATTGTAATTCTTCTGTGACAGGCTTAGTATACATGATTTATAAGGTAGCGAATGGCGTACCGGTCTGAAACTTCGCTGGCCGCCGCATATGTCGTACATCTACCATTTCACTAGACATTATCACATGTATGTATATATGCACCGACTCCAACTGTAACACAACCACATAACAGGTATTATGTAGCGTACAGTGAGGTGTACATAAAGTCACGTGTGAACTGGATAGTGCTAGTGCACATGCAAGGTACTTACATTACGTGTACAGTGAAACCTCGCTAAACCGGACACCCTGGGAGGGACCTCCCAGGGTGTCCAGTTTAGAGAAGTTTCACTGTAAATCAGGCATTCGATCATTCCGAGCCATTGTCGTGTGCTCTGCGATCACGAACATGCATATTATCACATGAGATAAATGACCAAGAAACCCATCATAATTATGATAAGATATGTTAATTGGTGTCCGGTTTAGAGGGGTTTCACTGTAAATCAGACATTCGATTATTCCGAGTCATCGTTGTGTGCTCTGCGATCACGAACATGCATTATCAATTGAGATAAATGACAAAGAAACCCATCATAATTATGATCACAAATGTTTCTTGGTGTTCGGTTTAGAGAGGTTTCTCTGTAAATCAGAGATTCGATCATTCCGAGCCATTGTTGTGTGCTCTGCGATCACGAACATGCATTATCACATGAGATAAATGAAACTGTATTCGTATGCTGTGTATAATACTAGTAACTGTGTTTGGTGTAATAAGAGTACATGTAATATAATTTGAACATATATATATACGATGTATATATTATATTGGAACCTCTCTAAACCGGACAGATGACTACTTCAAGACACGCGTGTATGCTTTGCGATCATGAACATGCATTATCATTGGAGGTAAATGGCAATGAAAAATCACAATTAAGTAAAACTAGCATGTCTCTGTTCCCGGTTTAGAGAGGTTCCACTGTAGTATGTTAATAAAACATTTATTAAAGATATACATTTATATTCATTACGTTACTCGAGACAAAGTCCCAATACGGCTCAAGTTGCCGAATTTGGCCTCCTATTGGGTTTTCCCACACATAAATCCAACAGGTTTCTATTTGCACACACTTTGAAACTGTTTGCATTCATTTTGGTACAAAAATGAGTTTGTAGTAGATGAAAATATCAATATTTGTTGATAAACAAACAGCAGGTGCGTGTTCAAAGTCCGATCGATTTTCCGATAGACGCTCGGGTCAACTGCTCAACTCCCTGATTCGCTGCCGATGAATTCCGATAGCCGGAGTTTATCGACTCGCTTCCGATATGAAGCCGTTGGGTTACGGAAATTAATTTGTCAATATTGACATTTTGCACTGAGTGGTACACAAAACAAGTTTTTGTTGTCTTCACATTGCGATTAAGATGTAAATCCCAAGACTTGAGATGTATCTATTAGCAGTATATGTTTGTTTTGTGTACTAAATCAGTTGCCAAACATGTTTTTGTGTTTGAAAACATCGGAAAATTGTAATACTGAGCCGTTCAGGGCCAATATAAAACGCATCATGTATACTCTTGATTTCCGATAAAGTGGCAAGGACACGTGACGTCACGGGGTCAGTAGACTATGTCTATATTAGCTTTGTAGGGATGTAGCCATTTTGCAGTCATTTTAGGTGGTCGAATCGACGCCTTATCTAGAGCATTTTAGAGCTTGAAAATACATGTATAAGCTCCTGATAGCTTGGGAGATAATTTAAATTACCAACTGATTGACTAGTGACGCAGGTGATTGTACACAACAATAAATGCCATATTTGTAAATGTACAACCTATCGATAGTTGATTGCCCAGTCTTGCGCAAATACAAGCGTTAGTGTCTCCACAGCTCAGATGGAAGCGCTCTCGGTAAATGTATTCGAGCTGCGTTTCTTTTGTACGAGTTCGAGCCCCGGACAAATTATATTTTGTTTTGTTTTTATCTTTTTATTCATAATTGATTCACGTTTTCCCACATTTTATATGTATTATATATATATATTATTGACAAATGGTCATTAGGACGTATGCATTGGGTTTACTGCGTCACAAATCAGGCAGTCAGATCGGGGCATTATTCGTTCACAAATAATGTACTAAATAAATCTTATTTTTCTATCAACGTGAAACAAAACCAGGATTTAGACATATTCTAAAATGGTTGCTTGTAGGTATTTCATAGAAACAACAGTACGGGGGTGGGGTAGAGTGGGGTTGGGGAGACTCTTCGGGTCATCTATTATACACATACTCGGGGTTATTGACCTTCTAATTTTCAGCCCCTCAAAATGTTTGGCTGTCTAAACCCACCTCGCACGTCGTATGTCTATCGCCCCCAGAGCCGGGATGATATTGGTTGCGCGTATACGTGTGGTCCAGACAGATACAGTGGGGTCAGCGTGTAAGTGCACACGCGAACGAACACGACAGGTTGGAACCAACCTGTCGTGTTCGTTCGTGTGTGCACTTACACGCTGACCCCACTGTAATTCATGTATACAAAAAATGTAAATATTTTTTTACATTTTTTCACATTTTTTCACATTTCGCATCAAAAGTGTATGTTGTTACCACTCAGTTGAACCGTCTCGGCGAGACGGTTCAACTGAGTGGTAACAACATACACTTTGGGTGGGTTGGAACCAACCTGTCGTGTTCGTTCGTGTGTGCACTTACACGCTGACCCCACTGTAATTCATGTATACAAAAAATGTAAATATTTTTTTACATTTTTTCACATTTTTTCACATTTCGCATCAAAAGTGTATGTTGTTACCACTCAGTTGAACCGTCTCGGCGAGACGGTTCAACTGAGTGGTAACAACATACACTTTGGGTGGGTTGGAACCAACCTGTCGTGTTCGTTCGTGTGTGCACTTACACGCTGACCCCACTGTATACGGATGTAACTAAGACGATTCAGATGACTTTATGCAATATACGTATATATCAGTTTGTATAAGCTACATTAAATAATAGGTGCACGTATGTATAACAATGCTCGTATGTTCAAATTAGATAAGGAAATCAAAGGTACACTGTTATCTAAAGCCTTGTATTTCCCATGGAGGGCCTGACGTATGTTGGTGTGATACACATATGATTCGAGTGCCTGTGCTCACTATTTTCTATGTTAAATACTTAACAACAAAAGTGAAAACATGATTCGGAATATTCCTGAATGTTGTTTGAATATATTTCGGGCTAATATTGGTCACATAATTGTTGCATCGTCGTGCTAATGTCAGTTTTGCACTTTTTACACACCTGCTTTACCTATTATGCTTCAATATGGAATATCCTGTGACCTTTGCCCTTGCCACTTTGTCGGAAACCAACAGTAGTGTATTTCTACTTCAAAATAAATATTTACACCTCCTATAAATGCACAATGCAAACGCCCATTCGATGTATTGCGTTTCAACATCTCAATACAATTCATTAGACACACATGACGTCGCGCGACTTTATTGATTGGTTAAAGTTCGCAACGTCGCTGTTCCAGGAATTGCGACAAAATGACGTAAAACAAGAGTATTGTTAATGTTAACGCCATATTTGGTTATTTACAGATTTGAAACTTTGAAACTATCAGAAAATGCAATGTAAATATAAGTAATAAAACCATGGGCTGTTGCGTTTACTGGGGTGAATCATACATTTGATCTGTTTAAAGTTTGCGAGTTGTCCTTCGGCCTCCACGCACTTTACACAGACCAAATACACCCCAGTTAACGCAACATCCTATGGTTTTATTCCTTAATTGAATGTCGCACGTATATTCATTTAAATACATAAAGTATGATATACGAGTCGTGCTTTTAATTTTGTATGCAGTTCTGTGTAATTGTGATTTCAGGTTGAACCAGAACTGCTATATCCATGTACACGATGGATACACCACGGTCGCCTAGGAAACCGGCGCCCTACCCTGGGTTTGACCTTGACCCCACAGACATACCCGATGACGTCAGTGTGAGGGTGAAACCTGAAGGGGAGGAGTTCTATCTCCGAAACCGCGGCTCGATACAAAACTGGGCGTTCCACGGGGAGGACGAGCCTACAGCGTGGCTCCAGTATCCGCGGTGCCCCACGCGGGCCTCGCTGGACAACTTCCTCCGTGACAAGCGGGGAACCATTAAACTCACGCTCGAAGGCCGGGCATCTCCTCGACTGGACACGGCACCTGCGCGCATCAAACCGGAAGCGGAAGTTATAGCCGATGTTAGTCGTGGCGGGAGAATGTGTCACCTTCTTACGGAATACGGAGAGACTGGAGCAACGCCGCGTGTGGCGCGCGTGAAACCGGAGGCAGAGGACACGGCGGTTGTAGCCAAGGGAGGCCGAATTAATAAACTAATCCATAGTTACGGTAAAATGCCCATTTCGTCACGTGCTGTACCGCGTGTTAAACCGGAAGCTTCTGCCATAGCGGAAGTGAGCAAAGGGAAGCGAATGAACAGTATCGTGCACTTGTATGGGCAGAGTCCGCTCTCAGCCAGACCGGTTCCTAGAGTGAAAACGGAGGCAGTAGATAATGCCGATTTGGACAAAGGCACCCGAATGAACAGACTGGTTCACAAGTACGGGAAAATATCGCCAGGTTCGAGAGCCGTCCCGCGGGTAAAGACGGAAGGTTCGGCGAACGCCGATCTAGACAAAGGTAGACGAATGGACAGGCTGATGCACAGCGGGCACACACTGTCAACGTCATCACGTGACCCGCCGCGAGTGAAGCACTTAGAGGGCAATAACAATCTACACAGGGGGCGGGGGTCTATGGGGAAACTGTTCCGGGAGATGGGACAGCGGACGTGTATACTGGTCCCCGGCGTGCGGCGGACGTCTTACCTTAAGGCGACCACGGCGTAGACTGTACCTGGGCCGCCGGCGGACACATACACGCCCGTATATGAGAAAGGCCATGCGATATTTCGTGAAATATATTTGCAGAAATTGTGATATATTCTGTAATATAACATCGAAAATTTACGACACCTTCATAGCAAATGCGGAATTCTATTCCGTATTTGCTCGGAACATTTCGTAAACGTTCAACAAAAATTAGCGTAACGTCTGTAGATATCTTTCATGAGATATCGTACATCTTCTTAGGTACAAAATCACATGGCTTATTCCATATGTGGCTATGGCTGGATAAATGATGCTATATGATTTGCAACCAATGTAGCTTCTGATCAAATAGCACACTATCGTAACCTGATATCTATCTATATTGCTTGTTAGAAGCGGGACGGTGTGTTTCATTGATGGAATAGCGAACAGAGCAGATTATGATCAGACTGTGTTGATGCACGTGCTGATCGGGATCTACACTGGACGCAAAACCCATACGCCACATTTCTCCAGTGGCAACAACAGACAGGACATGCGCTATGACTAGTGATTGGCCTCAGGTGAATTCATACAGTGAATTGAGTGATCGAAGCTTGTTCTACAAGTAGGCTTGTCTACATACATACATATATATATACATACACGCACGCACGCACGCACGCACGCACGCACGCAAACGTTGCAGACCAGCTACAGCCAGTGATATATGAGAACATATTGATGCAAGTACATTGTACATGCCTTGTAAATATACAATTTTATCCAGTCAACACATTGCGTAGGTGCCGTGAAACACGGTGCCGTGAAACATTTTTTGATATCCAGTCAATACTATTTTTGCATTTTACAGCCATTTGTAGGTGTTGACGGGATAAATAGAATAGTAGGTTAGTGCAGTGAACATGGTGAATGGGAAAAATATCTGGCGCGGATCGGAAACGGGATGTGCTCGGTAGAGCCTCGCCCATTCCGTTTCCTAAGCCTTGCCAGATATGTTTTCCCTTTCACGGCACTAACCTACTATTCTCTATCTATTTTCCTTATTTCTGAACCAAAGTATATGTTGTGACCATTCATTTGAACCGTCTCGGCGAGACGGTTCAAATGAGTGGTCACAACATATACTTCTGATGAGAAATAAAGAAATTCTTGAGCCTTGCCGGATATTTTTCCCCATTCACGGCACTAACCTACTATTCTCTATGTACATACATGATAAAATGGTTCTAGTGTTTCATAGTTTGTCATACCCCTGTTCATTTTGTGACCCAGTACGTTTGAAAGTAAATCACTGCAATGAGTTAAGGACCCGTGGGGCCCCTGATCATCCAATGATTCATGCATAATTGCTTCGCAAATGTGATGAAATATAAGCATAACATACATACATGTGAACATTCTCTTCTTACTATACATCCTACACGGTGCATGGAGTTTCCATGTCGGCAATCTTAGTGTGTGCAAGCCATCGCCCAGTTTTACCTCTTATTGCTTTTGACAGTTACCACTAATAATATGACAAACACATGAATATAATTTGGGGAGACATCAGACTTCACCGTGCTATGCTTTGTTGTCATCAAATTTGTATACTAAGTCTGATATCTGAAGGGTTTATTGACCCTTTGTTAAAATGTTTGAGAATTCAGTAAAGACTGTGTAACAGTAAGAACAAATCAATACACAGTGCTGTACACATGTATATATACCTGTATTACCATACATACTGTTTCGAATCCAGTGGCTTACACGCAGTTATCTGAGTATTTTGTCATTACTGTCCACTTTCCTGCTATGCGAGTAAATACGGCTTGTACCTGTGTCCGATATGCCTGGGGCCCGTTTCACTAAACTTCGTACAACTAAGATGTTCGTAAGCACAAATTTAGGATCGTCTGGAAATTTCAATTGATGGATTTACATTTATTGAGCATAGGCTGCATATGCAGCCTATGCTCAATAAATGTAAATCCAATAATTAGTGTTAATGTGATATTTACAGACTATCATAATTTTGCACTTACGAACATTTTAGTCGTACGAAGTTTAGTGAAACGGCCCCCTGGTTTACACGGTGCTAGTCAACACCAACAAACATTCGTTATTCTTGTAAGGAATTACATAAGCCACCGTTATATCACGGTTCGTCCGCATTCGCGAGCTTTATCGATGGTACATGCGGACGAACGTTATCTAACTGTGTTATCACTTCCGCATGTCCATACGTTGCCCATGCGCATATAAATATGTTGAAACTTGCCAATGTCATAGAATTCGTGTAGTGAAACTCGGAGATCGGCGTCTAGCGAATACAGATGGTTCTGCTGTATGAGCTAGGGGACTATTTCACTAAACTTCTTACGTCTAAATGTTCGTAAGTGCAAAATTATGATAGTCTGTAAATTTCACATTAACAATGTTTTCTTGTAAACACTTATTGATATTTACATTTATTGACCATCGGCTGCATATGCCGTTAAACACCAATACACAAACAAACAAACAAACAGAGAAACCCGTACAAATAACTCGCAATAGTTCAATACAATTCGGTAATGCATTCCGCTATCACTGTACCATGAATCATAATGTATTGAACATATACACCAGTGGCGGATCCAATATTTCGCCGAAGGGGGGAGGGGGGGCAGTCGAAATTGTAACGCCTTATTTTCAGTACATAATGCTCATGTGATAAGGCACATTGTGAATGGCCTCTATAATATCTGAACCTTGATTAGTTGCGAATGGTAACTCTTGCAATCTACTCACGTACCGTCCGTAAGCTACGGACGGTACGGGAGTAGATTGCAAGAGTTACCGTTCTCAACAAGACCATGATCTGATAACATCACCCTTAATTGACAGTGCTTCTATAGATTGCAAAAATCTCAATTGGAAAAAAAAAATCTTAGATCTATCACCCCCCATGAATCCGCCACTGTACATGTAGACTGTTTTAGTTATGACATGATAATACTACAGTCGATCCTCGCTAAACCGCACACAGAGGACGGTTAGTTGTGCTTAATTTTGATATACAGTGGAACCTCTCTAAATCGGACACCAAGAAAACACCTGTGGGGACCTCCCAGGGTGTCCGGATTAGAGAGGTTCCACTGTACAATGTTTGAAACATTCGTTTTGCATTACAGACAATTTAATTCCTTAAAATAACGATAAAAAAAAACTTTCATTATTTGATTCATTAGTACATGTATCAAGGTTATGATCACGTGGTACTAACAACAACAACAACTAGTACTGAAACTTCCAGAATCCATCTGATTCAAAGTACGTATTCTTTTATAGTGTCCTTATTACGTAACTGATTTTGATGAAATATGGCGCATCAAACGCGTTTTGTTAAGCTGCATTTGATGGTCTCTGTACTTTCGCCCAAACTTCTGTCGTTTTTGCGAAGAATCGATTTCCGTGTCTACTTACACGGAAATAGATTCTTAGCAAAAACGACATAAGTCTGTGCCGAACTCACTGGACCACCAAATGCAGCTCATGAAGACGCATTTGTTTGCGCCATATTTCATCAAAATCCGTTGAATTTTAAGGAAAATATCAAATAATACTTACTTTGGAGTGGGCGACGTTGTTGTTGTTGTAACCACGTGATCATGCACCGTGTGTATGTACATACAATGAAGTATTTTGTTATAGTATTTTATCTCCGATACAATCAAATACAATCGAGGTTCGTGGTAATTAGCCAGTACCCATTTACAGCTGGGTTGACTGAAGCACAGCTAGGCGATCGGCATGTTGATAGGATAGTGCCTTATACTTTTTAGACATGTATACACAAAATGCAGTGAGTCATTCTGTATGAATACTTTCCAGGGGCGGATCCAGCATTTGGGGAATGGTGGGGGTGTCCTATTTTCGATCTCTACTGAGTGGAGAGATTATCTTAGGTTGTTTTATTGAAATCTATATGTCCGGAAATGCACTATGTAAGCTCCGTGGCTGAACGGGGGGAGGGTTGCAACCCCGGACCCCCCCCCCCCACCCCCCTAGATCCGCCTCTGTTTTCAATAATGAAAAACTGTCAGACTGCATTGTATTATTTTTTTCTACATTTCTAAAAAAGTATAATACATCAACATGCCGATCGCCTGTGGACTGAAGCGGTGTGGATAACATGTGTTGTGTTCTTTAGCAAGACAAGACACATTATTCGCAATTCTTAATTTAGCAAACTGACACGACCTTGTAGTGATCATACGATATGAAAGCGAACAGTACAAATAAACGTGTGACCGGAATCCATATGCGCCGATACGCACCAGGCCCGTACGCAGAGGGTGTGCGACGGGTGAGTACGCACCCCCTTAACCCGTTCAACACCACAGGCCTGTATAGTGGTATTGTCAAAAAGTGTAGATCCAGATGAGCCTGCTCGTAACGAACCGTCTCATCAGGAACTGCACTTTTTGCAAGCAATTTTCATAATTTTGAGAACAAAAACACCTCATGTTCATAAATGGACTGGTCTGAAAATCATTGTGTGATGATTGGAATGGGTTGCAAAATTAACATTTCAAAATCCGTCTGTCCGTGAATGTGCAAAAAAACAATGTTTAGCCCTTCGCGCCGTAGATAACGCACCCCCTAAAGTAATGCCTGCGTACAGGCCTGCGCACCCCTAAGATACAAGGGAAATAACTGATGCGTGAATGACCATGTACGTTTCGTGCGTTATCTCACGTACACAGTGACTGTGGCCTTGATCGAGTTGTCTGTTTCAGCAGTCAGTGTTTACTGCATTACTGGTAAATTGGTGTGTACATGTCATTGTGGTACAACATGTAGTTGTACTTAACAATATGGGGTCACAATATGTACAATAATCCGATAGTTAAACCAGAATTTAATTATGAATACAATTATCCCGCCATCGCATTTGAACATGTTCTTCTTTTATGATATCTGGTAACCATAATTTTTCATTCAGGGGATGTGGCTCAGTGGTAGAGCGTTCGCTTTGCATGTGAAAGGCCCCGGGTTCGATCCCCGGCATCTCCAATGATTTTTTATTGTTTTCATTTTCAGGTATTGAAACAATTCATTCATTATTAGTATAGTAAGTTTTGTGGTAAATAAACACATTAATCAGACTAAATGTGAACATGTTGAGACAATTATTCAATTTAATACAAAATCACCTCAGAATTTAGGTTTAACTATCACGTGGTACTAACAACAACAACAAGTACCGATTCAAAGTACGTATTCTTTTATAGTGTCCTCTGGTGGCCTCTGTAATTTGGCCCAAACTTCTGTCGTTTTTGCGAAGAATCGATTTCCGTGTCACGGAAATCGATTCTTCGCAAAAACGACATAAGTCTGTGCCAAACTCCATAGACCACCAAATGCAGCTCATGAAGACGCGTTTGCTGCGCCATATTTCATCAAAATCCGTTGGATATTGAGGAAAATATCAAATAATACTTACTTTGGAGTGGGTGACGTTGTTGTTGTTGTAACCACGTGATCATGCACCTTGGATTCCTTTGTTTCGAAGACAATAGCTTCATAAATCTGATTGAATG
The DNA here is from genome assembly GCA_029237695.1 of Conchocele bisecta. Taxonomy (NCBI): domain Eukaryota; kingdom Metazoa; phylum Mollusca; class Bivalvia; order Lucinida; family Thyasiridae; genus Conchocele; species Conchocele bisecta. The sequence goes on from CM055278.1 coordinate 18,584,273, forward strand.
TTTGCACAGAAGAACCATTGAAATGCAATAGACTAATACATTAGATCTATTATATTTGTAACTGTGCTTGATAGCATGTTACTTCAAACATAGTCAATAGATTTGCGCAGAATTTGATTCATAAGCGCCTTATGTGTATTCAATATGCCAAGTAGTTTACAAAATGCATGTAGTTAAATATATGGGAAATGTTGGCAAATGCTGTTCCCACTGACGTCAATGGTGAAATCACTCTAAACGTTACGTCAACTAATTACCGCAAAATATATGCTCCAACCGACATAAGCTCATTTGCATAAAAGCTGTAAGACCTTAAATTTGGATGTTGGTTCAATGGTTGTATAATTCTTCGCCAGCGCAAACTAAACTATCGCATCTAAATTTTGTTCATGGCAATTTTTATTTCTGAATATAAATAGGAATTTTACCATCCCAGCGTTATCTAGTTGCGAAGGTAACTATTGCAATCTACTCCCGTACCGGACGGTACGGGAGTAGATTGCAAGAGTTACCTTCGCAACTATGCGTTATCCATCTGTGACACAAATGTGTGCACAAACCAGTGCAGCCAAACGAATCAACATCATAAATATGAAAATAAATGACAAACAAACGGATCAGTTCTGATCCATTTACATTTAGTTTCGCTCAAGCCTGTGCAATGTGGTATGTTTTTCATGAACAACGACAATACTGCCATATTCCTTGACACAACTGAACAGATAGACAACAGGGTACCCAAAGTCAACCAATGAACCCATCTAAATAAGAAATTAACGCATTATATCATGATAAACACATAGCACGCGCACAGAGGTGGTCGATGAGTCAGTCTTCAACGCGTGACAAACATGCTCCCCACGACCAGCGGTGAGCGGTCACAAAATTAAAGCAACAGTATGCGAAACATATACAAGGTGCATGATCACGTGGTATAACAACAACAACAGTGCCCACTCCAAGGTAAGTATTATTTGATATTTTCCTTATATGAAACTGATTTTGATGACATATGGCGCAGCAAACGCGTCTTCATGAGTTGCATTTGGCCGTTCAGGGAGTTCGACACAGACTTAATTCGTTTTCTACCGACACAGAAATCGATTCGTCGCAAAAACGACAGAAGTTTGGGCCAAAGTACAGAGACCACCAAATGCAGCTTAACAAGACGCGTTTGATGCGCCATATTTCATCAAAATATGTTACGTAATAAGGACAATATAAAAGAATACGTACTTTGAATCGGATGGATTATGGCAATTGCAGTACTTGTTGTTGTTGTTAGAACCACGTGATCATACACCTTGATATAACAACAGAACAAATGCAACGAGAACCCCGAAACAACCATCCCCCAATGAACTACCGAGAAAATAACAGTCACAGTAGAAAGTAAACAACAACTCATTATGATGTACAATGCACAAAGACATGCCAGCAATGGTGCCGCCTTGGAACGGCCAGTGAAGAAAACAGTCCACTGGGACTGTTGAATCTGGTTATCGCGGCACCAAATTGTATTCATGTGTTTGTCATAATATTAGTGGTATGTGTCAAACGCCATAATAGGTAAAATTGGCCGATGTATTGTACACACTAAGATGGCCGACATGGCAATTCCATGGACCGTGTAGGATACAGTTAATGTTCACATGCATGCTATGTATATATCCCATCACATTTACGAAGTAATTATGCATGACTCATATGATGATCACGGGGCCCACGGGTTCTTAAGCTGTGAACGCCAAATCATGCAATATAGTGTAGTTAAACCTTAAGGGCGTGTGTATTTTGAGCATCCTCGACTGTCGTAGTTCCGGGTTCTCCTACAGAGACGACAGTAATACGTGGTTGCGGTTGGAGAAAAGGGGCCTATATGTTTTGCTACCAGTGTAGAACCAGATCAGCCTGTGCATCCGCACAGTCTGATCGGGATCTACACTATTTGTCATTTCATCAATTAAACAACCGTTATGCTTCTAACAAGGAATATAGATCGTTATGAAGAGAGTGTGTTATTTGTTTAGGAGTCACACTGGTCACACACTTCATATGCCCCATTTATCCACTCACGTACACAGAGCACCACTGCAGGGACGTCGGAACAGGTCCGGCAGATCCAGCGACTGACGGACCAATAATTGTGACCAAAATATTATTTGTTATTGAAATATTTAGAATTCATATACATGCATATATATATATATATAAAAGGGCCAGGGGGCCGTTTCACTAAACTTCGTACGTACGACTAAAATGTTCGTAAGTGCAAAATTATGATAGTCTGTAAATTTCGTATTAACAATGTTTTCTTGTAAATAATTATTGGATTTACATTTATTGAGCATAGGCTGCATAGGCTGCACATGCAGCCTATGCTCAATAAATGTAAATCCATAAATTGAAATTTACAGACGATCCTAAATTTGCACTTACGAACATTTTAGTCTTACGAAGTTTAGTGAAACGGGCCCCTGGATTGTAATTATTATATAAACATGAACTATGCATTTCTCATACTGTTGATTCCAACGTCAATGTTCTGTTTTGTTTTTCGGGTCGGCTAAAACTCGTTTGTTAATATTTTATCAGCCGATGCACACATCTCAAAAATATTTCTCTGCAATATTTCTCATTTCTCACGAAAAGTGTATGTTGTCACCACTCAGTTGGACCGTATCGACGAGACGGTTCAACTGAGTGGTAACAACATACACTTTGTATGTGTGGTGGGTGGGATCCCCGACCTTCGCGGACCAATCGTATGATGTTTCCGACTCTCCTGCACTATGCCCTCTTATCAGGATCTATGCTGGTCACATAAGGCCAAATTAATCTAGTAGCACGTAGGATACCGATGCGCAGTCTGATCAGGATTTACACTGACTACAGTTTATGTTCACGCTGATCAGGGTCTACAATGTTAACAGACAGAACCAAAGCCCGTCGTATTTGAGCGCGTTCTCTGAGTTTATTCTGGTCTGCGTCACATGAATGGTTTGAAACACAAGACTGGTGGGTAATATTATCTTTTATGTTTATTGATTATATGAAATTACTTAACATTCATAAACATACGTACATGTATCAAAATATGTGAACATAAAGAGCATACAATTATTCAACATATGGGATTGGCCGTGCACCATGCGTGCGATATGGCATATGAATGACTCACCATGTCTCAAGGATTTATTATAGGAATGAATGGCCTTTTTGTGGAATTTATCGGGGTATAAACTTGGAAAAGTCGCGACTTTTCCAAGTTTATATCCCCGATAAATTCAACAAAAAGGACATTCATTCCTTATAATTCCAGCATTTGAAATAAATTCATCAAGAAAATAATGTTTATTTTCCGGGTTTTTTTTAAGAATTATTTTAACTGCGCCAGACGGTTACGGAAAGTAATTCGGCGTGGGAGTTTACTGGGATATAAATTTTGGACACAGACTCGCTACGGGCCAATCAAATGTTAGGGAATTGTGTAAATATTTTTGTGCTGGAATTACATATCGTTGTATACTCGATAGAAGCCTTATTTTCGAACATGTTTTTACCAAACCTGCTCACATATACATCTAAAATTAAAACACACAGGCCGTAACTAAAAATGGACACCATCTTTAACTGATCAAATGGCTATGGATAGTTAGTTGTCCGGATTTTTCATATTTGGCCAGAAACACGCGCATCGACTTGTCAATGGCTTCAAAAGTTCCGCATCCCTTCTATTCTAGGAGTCTTCAAACTACAATTTACTTGAAACGTTTCCACTCTAGATTAATCATTAGTCTATTTGTCATCATCCACAAACACATACTGCGAACAGTTTCAGAACGTTCAGTCATTTGCTATAGTATATAGTATCGTACTATCATCGTCGTAGTTTTGTAATATCATCGATGGATGACGTAGTTTATAGTTGCACTAACATTTCTTTACAACACATACCTTTCGCAGGTGGGGTTGGAAATCTGAAATTTATTCTCTTATACCCTTACACGAATTCATGCGCTTGTCCATCCGGGAGGGGATATGACGATAGCACGGTGACGATAATAGGATGACGATAGTACGATAGTACGATAACGATACTACGTTATCACGACTGTACAAAAGCGATAGTACAATGACGATACATGTAACACGATCTATACTCCTTTGGCGCTCGGCTGAAAATTTCGACCTACCCCTACCCAGAGTAGAACTTTATGAAATATATCTATTCTTACAGGAAATTCATCGTAGAATTCGAATCTGCGTGTTAAAATTGCGAAAACCGCGGCCGAATATGTTTTTTCGCTGGTTTCTATGGTAACCAATATTTTTTTCCAGAAAATTCAAAATATATATTTAAACATCTACGTGTTGCAAAACAACATATAAAGTTGTATATTTGGTAAACTGTCTTCATTTTACACGCACACATATTTTGGAATCGAACAATAATATTAAAATGCATGTTCGTAGACGGTAACCATGGAAACGTGGGTTTCTAGCCAATCGGGAAGATTAGCGTTTGCAACGGGCTGTACCTTGATATTTATGAACAATTAACGTCAGTTGTAATGTTATACATTTCGACACACATAATACTGACGAAAACTAACACTTCTATACTTTCAAATGCAATAATAATCACATTATACGTAGTTTGGTTGGTCTAATTATCTAAACTATACGCGAATGCTGAGCAGTGCAAATTATCATATAATTAGAAAAAAATGTAATTGCCGTGTATAATTATAATCGTTGCCCGAATGTCATAATATATAGAGAACCCTCGTACAAAGAAAAATATGTACACATACATGTTCGACTGTCTGTCGACAATTTTAACATTTTCAAGATGGCCGCCAAATCTAACGAACTATTGCTGAGCAGATAAAATAATCATAGAATCGAGAACAAATGTGTATTTGACCGATGCAACGAACGGGATATTATACACACGATCATACGAACGCATGGGACTATACACTGTATGTGCATACATGTTCGACTACCTGTCGATATGTTTTAATTTTCTTTTTTTAAGATGGCCGCCAAATTTAACAAACCAAATGCTGAGAAGATCAAATATTCACAAAATCATAAACAGATGGTGTGTACATAACCGATAAATAACTATACAATGGAACAGGACGACGATCTCAACAGCAGAAATCAGTACACGATACAAACTACATTATTTCGTGTTTCGTTTGCAAGATCTATCCACCTTCAAGTGGGTCACTTTCATCATCCGAATCCGAATCACCTATTGTAACAGCAGTCGTTCTGTTTGTGCACTCATGTTGGCACCGACAGATGTCAATGCATTGAAGGCCCACGGAATGGCACTGACACTTGCTGCTATTACAGTTGCCATCCTTACAATACAAATGTGTCAGGTCCCTCAAGAATACTGGCGCTGGTGGATTTGCGAAGTAAACTGGCACCAGGATTCCATTTTCATCTTTCTTCCATCCATTTCCGACTGGATCAGGAACCTCAGGATCTGGAATATGGCTTTGGCACCAGACTATTGTCTGAACTCGTGCACGCATTACATGGTGCTTGAATGCATCTTCTGTCGGTGGAAGTTGCCTTGCTGATTTGTCCGTGGATGTAGCGATCGCCAATCGGATTTCATCCATACTGTCATACGGTTTTCCACTTGTCTTATTGTTGAAGCCGCCAAACAGCATCATAGTATACCTTCGCGCGACTGGTAAACATTCATCTATAGATTCTGATAAGCCCACCTTGGACAATTCCCGTAGCTTGTCGGCACTTTTCACCAGTTTGTTGAACGAGGTTCGTTTCCCAACTTTGTATATTGAGCTGTTTGTGTCGCATCCAGTCAAGGCATGCATGGCAGGTAAGCAGGAGCTTACGGTTTGGCCTATCTGTTGGGCAATCGAGTGGATTGGGACAAACCTGTTTCTGAAAGCATGCCTCGTTCTATGCCCTGTATGCATATATATTTCTGTGTCCGCGAAACGTGTATAGTAGTAATACAGAAGGATGACGAGCACATCTGTATCGTCAGTACGGATCAGAATACGGCCATGCGTTTGAGCCATATGTGTGGCATGCAGCACCATTCGGGTATCTGCCTCTTCCTGACTCGAAAACAAGTTTGATAAGCATTCCGTACCTTCCTTCGTCACAGACTGTACTTCTCGTCCGTTCCGAAACCCACCGGCAAGTACAATGGATAGCTGCTGTTTCAGATGGCCTGGTGCATTCACAGCTACGTACTCACACACAAAGTTACTCAGAAAACGGCGGTAATTTGGAACTGTGCGACCGCCACTCACCATATAGGCAGGTACATCGCTGTTGGCCGTGCGACGCTGACGTTCAGCTTCTTTGAGAGAACTGGCTTTATCATACCGGTCAAAGACGACAGTGACCGATGTAATCGACTTGTCCCGGGTAAAATGTGACATGATATGTTTCAAAACGACTGCGCCTAGTTGGTCAAATGTTTTGAAGTGTCCTTCGTTCAGCGACTGCAGCAGTGCCATCGCATCGATGATATATCGCCGTGTTGCTGTCAGTATCAGCTTGCTGAACTGGAAACTCGTTGATCTCCTCAACGAAAGATTCAAGTTTCTTCGTCAACTCTGCCTTGTTTGTTTTGCGCATGGTGCCGTCGTCGTGAAATAGGGCAGGTGGAACCGAAGCCAATTCATGTTTCTAGACATCATTCATTTCAATGTCTCTATGATTCGCTACTGCCAGCAGTCGTCTGAACAGAACTTCCGAGTCTAGCATCAGTTTCGATGTTTTGCTTGTAGCAAATGGTTTTCGCATATTCGAGAAGGTCTTAACCTTACTGCGAGGGATTGGTTCCCAGAATTTCACAGTACGTTCCTTCGAGATTCTTTCCGATACGAATTTATCAACTGCCTCTTGACTAGCAACTCGGAATTCATTCATCGAGTTTTCTATGTCCGCAGACGCAACTTGCCCTGTGGCAATGTTTACCAGACGTTCTGATACCGTGTTTAAGTCGAACGGATTTTGGTACTGTGTAGTGACTAGATCAACTACCTTATCAACATCTGCTTCATCCCTTTCCTTTCGGCTTTTGCCCAATTCCTCGTGTTGACTAGCACCTTGGTTCTTGGATACAGTCTCTCTGAACTGTCCACAAAATTCACCTAGAATGTGACGAGTTACCAGCCACCGAGTCAATGCTCCCTTTCTACGAGTAAATCCAATGATTCCCCCTGATCCTTTTGCTTCTTTATTTATTGTTTGTTCAAGTGCCTGATCAGTTGGAACTGCATTGAAGGCGTGCCCGGATCGCCGTCTGACAACAAAGCCACCGTTCTCAAGATGTTCATATGCTTGTGGGTTGGTGGTCTTTAGAGCGAGCATATCGGCGATATACACGGGCGTGAACCGTGCGTAGTTTGTTCGTCCTGCCGCCCAAAACCAGTGAACACTCTCCGTTACTGATAACATGTGGAGATCAAAATCGCCGTCTCTTTCTGCTCTCAAAAGCCGTAGTAACAGAAATGCAGCATCAAGGAAGTTCATCCAGTACCTGAATGTTGAACTTTGCGCTTCTCCATGTGTTCGGAACTCGCTTATGAGGTCAAGTGTATCTTGAAATTCGGCCTCTAGGGTTTCTCGAATCTCCTTTGCGGTCTCCACATCCTTCTCCTTGATTGCATCACGGAGTTTCTCCATGTGATGTCCTATCTGGGGCTGTGGTTCTTTGTCTTTCTCTGTTGTCACCCAATCGATAAAGGCATCAAAGAAGCATCGGCACATTGCGTCTAGGATGACCTTCATGCCCCTTACTCCTCTTGTCAGTTGTGCTCCTGTTAGCATCTGTCTGGCGGTAACGTCAGAATAAACATCCGACTCTGTCAGTAAGCTGAGAAGGCCTCCATCTCCAAACAGCTTTCCAATGGAAGCGAGAAATGCCATTGTATGATGCATACCCCCTAGTCTGAGTGTTACCTTACCTTCCAAACACGCTGGCTTTGTCCACAATATTTCTCTAGCTTTGGAATAGATGGCTAGATCAGCTGTCACTATGATGTGGTTTTGTCCAAGTTCCGCTGCCAGTCGGACAAGCTGATTGAGTGCTGTGAAAATTGTGGAGTTGTCTGACGGCGGTGCGTCTATGAAAGGTAAGTACCTGACGGTCGTTATAGGTACAGAGGCCTTTGTAGTCACTGAATTATATCCTGACCATGCAGGGATATTATCAAGACCAGCCATATATGATCTACAAAGAGCCCAAGACAGGTCGGAAACCACAGCTTTACGGATATGGTCGTTGTCCCCATCAATGTAAAAGTTGGCAGCATTGGCAACTGTGTCTGGAGCTGGACGTGTTGGTGGCTTTTGAAAATATGTTACGCTTGACATGTCGGTGCCATAATCACCTGCGCCGATACTTCTCTCCGAGAGCCGGGGTATCTCAACATCCGATATCTGTCTGTCTTGGTCACACCTCTGATATACAACAATGGCCATGGAATGGGTTGTTTCTTTGCCGTCTAAGGTGTGTTCATTTGTGTCAAAGTTATCAATTGCTGCATGAACTGTTCCCATGTTGTCGTCAGTGTTGGTAGTGTGTATACCGAATGGGACGAAAGGTACACCTTCTTGTGATAGCTGTTGTTTTGCTGCGGATGTTATGAATCGCAAAACTTCTTCATAAGAAACACTGTATCCCAATGTATACAGCGTTCTCACCAACTTGGAACTGCCAAAGTCATGGTATGCCGTTAAAGCTAACCCAGGTTAATTGGTGTTAGTATGCGCTTGCTTTGTGAAATTACGTTGTTGTGGCATGTTGCTAACACCTGTATATTGTCACGTCTGTGAACTTCATCACCCGTGCCAGTGGCTGTATCGAATGCTTTCGCATTTACTAGCCAGATGATAAAATCGTACAGTGGTCCTGGCACGAGTTGGCTGCAAGCGTCAATGCTTAAATCCTGCAATCGGTACGCTTGTGTAGTGGACTGAATGTCTTTAATGGCTCGCCGAAGGATACCTGCGGCCCCATATAATATCTGCCTGTCTGTGAGATACGCCCCTTGTATGTCTAACTTCGACTCCTTGTATTCGTTGGATTCGTCAAGTTCAGATTTCAATTTAGAAGCTTTGTGAAGTACAGCACCAACTGATACTGCACTGGAACATACAAGATCCGATTGTCCCTTTCTCTGGAAGAACGATATATCTTCACCAAATTGTTTCTCCAGCCGTTGTTTAAGTTTCCATGATTTATATACATTGGCGAGTTCATCTGGAACTCCAGCTCTACCCAGAAATTGTATGTATTTAATATTTAGATCAGATAATGTGACTACTGACTTTGTCTCGGAGAAGATTGTTTGTTTGGTTTCGTTTAAAAGCATCTGAAATGCTTCTTCGTAAAGAACTGGCTCGTCGACCTTGTCTTCATGAGGTACCATAAAACTTACATTTGCGTTTGCTGATGTAATGTCCATAACATGAACGGTGATATTTCGCATCATATGCAAATAGGTCACCATATGCCTGCATGCGGGAAATGACAACTTGATCATTTCTCAAAGTGGCGGCATTCACTGTTTTCTGCCTTGTTGATTCGCCTGTCCCAGTGCTTAACCAGATAATGGCTCTTTTCTGTTACCAATTTTCTTGGCACTGCCACAAATGAAACAGTTCTCTCTGATATTAAAACCCGATTGGCTGTCTCTGGTCGACCTTCGAAGCTCTGGTGACATCGGCGATTCGCTTCTGCTTGACGAGACATCATCACTTTTAGGCGCTGTGTCACTGCTGTAAAATTTGTTTGTGTATGTAGCCCGACACACCCTATGATACCGTACGTTTACCTGATGTGAAAGTATATCCTGGCGATGCGGCCTTAATAAGTCATTTACTCGATCATGTTTAGCCTCTGCTATGTCTAACAATGTCTCTAGACCTGTTACTGTTGGATTTTGCACGATATCCTTGTGTGACGCCTCTGGAATAGACTTTAGACATATTATGCATATGCTTCTATCCAGTTTCAAGCGTTTTGCCTCTGGTTCACCTAAATCCATAATTGATTTGGAAGATGCGTACACACCAAACTTAATTCGGTTCTCGTTCGATGCTTATGTACAACAACACGTCGGTTTGATATACCCGTAATTTGTCGTAATAATTGGGGCGATATTACTCTGTGTCTTTGCAGACTGAGCAGTGGACGATCTGCATCCGTTACCACATATATTAACACCGCCGTGATTTATATATGAAAGTGCAAATACGAATCATGCATTCACGGCCGTGTTAATTAAAGTTTCATTTAAAGAGTAGAAAATCACAGCGGTGTTACTTAAAGTTACATACAAAGAGCAAAAAATCACGGCGGTGCTGAATATAGTGACATTTAAAGAGCCCGAAGGGAGGTAACAATCACTTGTACGAGATTATGTGCTATTTGTGTTCGGAACATCTCAAATCCAAAATGTTAAGAGTTTGTAGATGGACAAACGAACGGACGGGTGAAAGACTGCTCGGAAATAAGAGGCAAAAACTATAAACAATGTATCAATGTACTATTCGACATAGTTTGGACCCCACCCACCCACACACAGAGACACGACGGGGATTGGTCCATGTGAGTGGTTGCTATGGTTACATGATCGTTTTACGGACAACATTTATATACTAGTATAATATTAAATTATATTCTTATGTGTACGTAGTATTTCATCGATATTAACCTAATAATACCAGTGTCATAATACAAACAAATACGTGCATGCATGTATTGAATTTTTCAATAAAATGTGGTTACCTTGGCAACATCCAAAAATACGTATTTCGCCAAGGTTTACTGAAATTCAACACATGGGTTCGTATTCTATGATGATTTTTACATACTAGTAGCTTCATTACACCAACTTGTATGATGGAGATTTGTCTGCACGAAAATAAATGTTGAAAATACTACTTTCAAATACGGCGAGACTGACTTAGTTACCATGGTAACAGAAATATACGTTTGAATGATAGAATATTTAGGTAAATATGAACATTTACACCATGTTTGTAAAATATATTGACTAAATCATATTTAAGCAAGCATAAAGGCTGAAAATCGTAGGCTAAATAAGAAAGTTATTTTCGGATGAAAAACGCAGTTGCCATGGAAATCAGCAAAAAAACAATATTCGGCCGCGGTTTTCGCAATTTTAACATGCAGATTCGATTTCTACGATGAATTTCCTATAAGAATATGTATGTTACATAAAGTTCTACTCTGGGTAGGGGTAACTCCTTAAATAAGCGTCGTACAGAGGCCCGTCTAATACAGAGTGCTATTGTAATACCGCATTATCGTTATTGTGCTATCGTAGTATCGTCATCGTGGCTTCGTGATATCGCCACCGTAGTATCGTTATAGTGATGTCTTGCTGTCGTAGTATCGACTCGATATTGATATCAGTAGCCGATTTAACGACAATTGCTAAGCGTACTTATCTAGCTAAGTATACTTTGAGGGAGTAATGATTTATTTTTCCTGAAATGCATTAGTTCATATAGAACTAACGACTGCATATATTTACAAGTATGCATAATTATTATACTGAATGTATTACATTATCACAGCCAAAATGGCTGTGATAATGTAATACATTCAGTATAATAATTCTGTATACTTTTAATTATCCTTCAATTGAACATTTCTCCCTCAAAGTGTACTGCGCAAGATAAGTTTGCTTTGCAATTTTCGTGAAATCGGCTACATGATGGCCTTAACAGAACACCATACTTGTCGGATGTTCGTTACTGCGTAGCCGTACAATGTATTGACTCAACCGACACTCGAGCCGTGACGTATTTGTAAACGAAGATAGCAACACAGTCGCGAGCTGCTCCATGGATTAATCGGGGAGCGCAGGTTTATGTGGAGATAAAAGTGCATTTACTGATATCGCGTGGTTTTGTTTTTATACGATCCGTGCAGACATACACACCGTTTAGATTACTTTACATATAACCACTTAAAATGTAAATGTCAGTGACGTGAATAATGTCGAATTATACAGGGAATACATAAAAATGTATACATAGAAACTTACTTCGTGCGAAAATGTTATAAATACCACGTGTTATGTGTTCGTACAGTCGCCTATGACGTGTGTAGAGTTAAACCTAGCTGTGCATTGTGGGAATCTTACAATATAATATCGGAAGTCGATGTGTACCGGATTTACGCACATAGCTGTAGTACGCGCGTGTATGTGATCTGTCGTGTTTACACGAGCTGTTTAGTGTATTGGGGTTACGTGTTTCCGTGTAGCCATAGGATGGGCCCACGGATAGACAGAAAACTCGGCTGTATCTCGGCATAAGGTAAGTTAGAAGTTAGACGCTGGATTGTCGGGCCCGACTGTTTACATATGAGCTGTCAAATTCCCGACATATATATATACACCTATATTTATTCTGAATATGCACAGGCCGCGATTTCTGTTCCGTGTTGAACGTTCACAGTTCAGAGATTACTGGCTATAGTATATTAGACTCATGGGCGGATTCAGTGGGGGCGGTCATTTTATTATTGTTTCAAAATTTAAACGTTTTCAATCAAAACATACTGTGACAGTGTCAATATTTTTGCTCCATGCCCCCGGACCCCCCTAGCGCTCGACTATTTTGCAATACTTTACTATATCGTTCGATAATAAAAAACAGTTACGCCGCCCCTAACCCGAAATCCTGGATCCGCGCCTGAGGCTATTAGCAGGTATCTGCCAGGCTCGCAACTAGGAGGCATGTGCACAAAAATAACCCCATATCACATAGCTTAGATAATCTCAGCTCTACGGATCACTTTTACTATTTCATCTGTCTTTTTATATTTTCTGTATCCGTGAGAGCTGAGACACTTACAGTGTAAAATTTAGTCACAATAACAGCCCAATTTGTCCTGGCGTCTCTATAAGGGTCTCTGCTCTCAGGATACAGAAAATATAAAAGATAGATGAAATAGTAAAAGTCATCCGTAGAGCTGAGATTTTCTATGCTAGGGCGTCACCAGACGGGTATAAGTGGTCACCAGGTAGGTGGGAGTGTAGCAAAGCTGCACGTTTTACGTTTTATAGAGCAACAGGTAATGCAGTGTAATGAAATGTAATTCAGGGCTCCAGATAAGGAATTAGTAATTGAGTATTGTCACTCCATAATTTCTGAAGCAATTGAGTATTTCAAAATTTTAATTCACACTACTGTTTACACATCAGCAGACCGCACTTATTGAATAGTTTGCTTCTAAATGAAAACACATCTTGGTGTTTCATTAGAATTGTCTCCTTGGAGACAATTCTAATGAAATACACAAGATGTGTTTTCATGGAAAAATAAGAAATTATGCTATATTTGTGGTCTGTTTATTGTTTTCTGTAACATGATAAAGATACCACAAATTTTTCATTGCTTTTTGATACTCACTACTTCTGATTTCAATTGGGTTTTTGTCAATTTTAATTGGGTATTTACGCAAATACGCACCTTATCTGGAGCACTGTAATTAGAGTTGTGTACTCAGACTAGTAGGAGTGTTCTCTTTGAGGCTGAGGGGTCTGAATGAAACATTGTTATTCGCCAATTTATTTAATTATCCTTATACTGACAGCTCCAGATAGGGTTTGTATTGGCGTATTTTACGCAATATTTTAGCTGAATACCATTGATTATCAAATGTGGGAGTACAAAATACGCACAGCAATGTGAAAATATGATTTTCAAATTGAGTAGTGAAAATACTGTAATAAAGTTGAAAATTTATTTAGTTGAGCTGCAAAAAGCAAACAGTGTTCGCTTTTTGCAGCTCAAATAAGTGAATTTTCAAATTGATTTTATTTTTTATCATTTGTTCCCACTATTTGATAAGGAAGAAAATCAATAATACATTTGTAAAAGTAAAATACGCATTTAATTTGAAATATGGGGGTATAAGACTCTTTAGATACAAAACTTATCTGGAGCACTGTGATAATATAAATTAACGCACCCACTCGTTGGGTCTCCTGGAAGGATGGAATCAGCCAATTAACATGCGTGATTATTTCCCTCCAAGCATCCCCATCTGGTAGGTCGGTCTGTTAAATGACACCATCATACTTACATGTACATGGGTGTCACCAGATATTGCCCGAGGGCACACATAATCCATTTCCCTCTGACTGTGGTAACATAATTTTCAAATATAGGATACAGAAAATGTAAATGATAGATGAAGTAGTATAAGTTCAGCCCGAGATTATGTCAGCTAGTGTTGGTCGTGTGACCGTGATTAGACCGGCCATGTCTGGCTCCACAATGATTGTGTTTCTTTTGTAACCTATATAAGATAGCTTGGATATGATCTAACTAAGAAAACAAAAGTTAAATTTTAAAAATCGGCCTTGTATTTCTAAAATTCAAAAAAAATTCCCCATGTTAAATCCCCATAGACATCTTCACTCCCTATGGGGATTTAACATGGGGAAATTGTTTTTTCGCAATAAAATCAATATTTGACCAAATTTCATGAAATAAAAAGAAGGCTCATTCTTAATTTTTCCTTTAATTTAATATTATCAAAAGAAATCTTGTTTTTGAATTGTTTATATACCAGTAAAATTTGGGCAGCTTTCGTGAAACAGACAGTAGATAGTTTGTGTCATTCTACCTTAGTACTCACATACAAGGTCATAGGCGTTCGCTGTGAGTATTTTCATCCCAGGGTATTTTGGGCGAGATTTGAAACAACCCAGGATCTATATATGGTTGCATGTATGGGGCACACGAATAGTATTTTATGCTTGGCCCTACTAGTCAATGAACCCTGATTTAAAGGTGGCGACGCCCATGGACATGCATGCCCGTAGCAGAGGGGGTGCACCAGGTGCGTATGCACCCCCCTTAACCCGTTCAACACCACAGGCCTGTATAGTGGTATTGGCAAAAAGTGTAGATCCAGATGAGCTGGCTCGTGACGAGCTGTCTCATTAGGATCTGCACCTTTTGCAAGTAATTTTCATAATTTTGAGAACCAAAACACCTCATGTTCATAAATGGACTGGTCTGAAAATCATTTTGGGATGATTGGAATGGGTTAACATATAAAAATCCATTCCAGTTATTTAGGGGTGAAATGGTTAATCTGCCGAGGTATGTCCGTGAATGTGCAAAAAAACAATGTTTAGCCCTTCGCCCGTCGATAACGCACCCCACCTCCCTCCCCCCTCCTATATTAATTCCTGCGTACGGGCCTGACATGTTGAGAGTGACAGTTATACAATCCTATACTAGGCTATAGAAATACAATCGACAATGCTGACGAGCCATTCTTTCTCCATTGTCCGCCATTTTCTAAAGAATAACCAGTTTTGTTGTTCCATGTTGTATACGTGAGTATTATG
The DNA here is from genome assembly GCA_029237695.1 of Conchocele bisecta. Taxonomy (NCBI): domain Eukaryota; kingdom Metazoa; phylum Mollusca; class Bivalvia; order Lucinida; family Thyasiridae; genus Conchocele; species Conchocele bisecta. Next base: position 18,599,692 of record CM055278.1, read on the forward strand.
TTTAATAAGGTGCACTTCTTCAAAGGTAGACATTTTCTGATTTATAATAACAATGCCCCTTTCTGATAAATGGAATAGTCTGAAAAATAGCATGGGAATGTCCATCTCACTTACTTAGGAGTGCAAGGGTTATGACAGGAAGACAGGTGCACACACACAAAACATAAATCGGTCATTTGGTTAACAGAACAGAACAGAACAGAACAGAACATATCCTTTATTTGGCAATGATCTCAGACCACTTAGTGGTATATGAGTGCATACATGTACAAGCATAATTTATTATGAACAACAACAACAGCATGGCGAGAGTTATGTGGAAGTACTGTACTCGGTCTAATTTATCAGCGAACTTGTTTGCAGGCAAATTTAGTTAAATAGTCAACATCTATATATTTTGCAATGATTCGGCTTGATGGTATTTATCAGTAGCGAGTATTGACTGGGAGAAATTCATCAAGTATTATATGTAAAGGAACGTGGTCAGTAAGCTTGGATCCGAATCAGAACAATTTGTTTAAACATAGTTTGACAATAATTCCAATTCTTAGAAACTCATCTACGAGTTTATAGGAGTTAGATTTGGTAAAATTTAATGCTACGTCAAACATTTTACAATTAAATATACAAGCATATAGAAAACGGGTTGCAAGTATATTCGATTGCAAAAAAGACCCGCACATCCCTGTGTGTCTCAGTCTCCAGGAATATGGAGAACGAGACAGGGCATGTCAGGATGAATACACGGTGAATTGTAGTGGGACACACTCTCATCAGATAGCGAAAATCGAAAGTTGGTGAGAGTATGTATGCCACTTAATACATAAGTTATTATACAGTTTCTCGTAAGTTAGACATCGTAGTATGGGTGTGCCTGTATTGGTTGGATGCGGACCGCACGCACAACGACAACTCATATATTTGTGTATGCGGCCTTCACCCTCCAATAGCATGCATATCGTGTCGTTATTTAGCATGCAAATATCATATCAATCCTTCATGAATATTGATAGGTGTGAACAATGTACATCTTCATTTACTAGTATGTGACTGAACAACAGTATGTTGTGTTTACTCATAATTGTCAGTAGTATAATATCTACAATTAGTGTAGCCCCGGATGAGATTGCTCAAAGTAAGCCATCCCAACAGGATCTGCACCACTTGTGAATGACTCTGTGATGTATGATTACTATTGAACTATAATACAAAAGTCATAAATAACCAAATTATGAACATGTGAATTACTTTATAATCTAGGAGGTACATTTAAGTCAATAGTTATTGGAAAAAACGCATAATCTCTCAGCAATAAAGATGCTCAACCGTCGTAACTGTATTTCTGACTTGCAATTGAGAAGTTCTTTGAATTTTATAACATTTGGATACCGATAATAGTAACGTTTGAGATACAATTTTCGTTTATCCGAGAAATGTGGACAGACTAGCAGATAATGAAATTCGTCACCCAAATCATTTTTATTACATATGGTACACTTGTAAACATTGCTCTGCCGAATCGGTATATCTGGCAACTTGTTGGCAAGACGTGACCGGAATTACGATTGGTGCAGGCGCGTAACCAGGGACGCTACGTTGTCACGCACTGTACAGAGAGCCGTCTCGGTGTTTTCATAGTGACTAGTCTACTAAAAAATTGGCATTAGAACGAAAAACCCAAGCATAATATTCCAGTGTTTGGGTAGTGTGGGTAGTGTGGGCAGTGTGGGTAGTGTGGGCAGTGTGGGTAGTATGACCGTAAACTTGCAAGTCACAAGCGTAAACCTTTGCCATTTATTTATATATATCACCCATGTATTAGCACGCCTTTCGAGTCCAGGAGTGCTAATGACATACCCTCTCCTTTCACCCCACTTCTTGATATTTCATACATGCCTTCCTCTAATGGTTCTCTATCATACCATGCCAAATCTACGACCCTCAGACCCCCGCTAACCCCTAGGTCAAGGTCACAATTTGAGTGCTTTCACAATCTTAACATTGGGGGAAATTGTTTATAATTTATGTTTCCTTTCACTGCTCTTCTTGATATCTTACACATCCCTTCCTTTAATGTCCTCTATCATGCCCTGCCAAATCCATGACCATCAGACGCCCGCTACACCAAGGTCAAGGTCACATACTTAGCGATTTTGCAAACTGAACATTGGTGGAAACTTATTTTAATGTACGTTTCCTTTCACACAGCTTCTTGATATTCCTTAAACTAAAGCACCACCAGGCGCGCTTCTTGTTTTCTGACAACTCTTGGTAAGATACACAACCAAGGTGTATGATCACGTGGTACTAACAACAACAACAACAACAACAAGTACTGAAATTTCCAGAATCCATCTGATTGAAAGTACGTATTCTTTTATAGTGTCCTTATTACGTAACGGATTTTGATGAAATATGACGCATCAAACGCGTCTTGTTGAGCTGCATTTGGTGGGCTCTGTATTTTCGCCCAAACTTCTGTCGTTTTTGCGATTTCCGTGTCTGGAATCAGATTCTTCGCAAAAACGACATAAGTCTGTGCCAAACTCCATGGACCACCAAATGCAGCTCATGAAGACGTTTTTGCTGCGCCATATTTCATCAAAATCCGTTTCATATTAAGGAAAATATCAAATAATACTTTCAAGATTTCAACACTTTCAGCCACTGTTGTTGTTGTTATAACCACGTGATCATGCACCTTGACAACACACTATCCAAACTATCTTTAAATCATACCCGATGTTTACTTCCATTGTATATATATCTACAAGGTAGGATATTCGCGATCTTTTCAACCAACGGAAGTTGATTAGTTACCTTAGGCCCGGCTCATCGCCAATTCAGTAATAGTAACGCGCCTTCTCGCGCGTTAAAATTACTGAATTAGCGAACTGGCCCAAGGTACATCAGTACCACTTCCGTTGGTTGAAAAGATGGCGAGTGTCCTACCTTGTAGATATTTAATATCGGAGGAAAAAAATCGTTTTGTCGTCCATACCACAAAGCGCATGTGGTCCTTCAGGGCCTGGTTGCTCAAAACTTATGTTAGCTTAACAGACTGTTAAATTCGTTCCCTCAATTTAACAATTTGTTCCCACGAAATAACAATTCGTTCCCTCAATTTAACAAACACGAACTAACAATTCGTTCCCTCAATTTAACAATTCCCACGAAATAACAATTCGGTCGCACGATATAACAACTCGTTCGCACGATGTTCGCACGATATAACAATTCGTTCACACGATATAACAATTCGTTCACACGATATAACAGTTATTTCCCTCGATTTTAACTTGTGGGAACGAATTGTTCATTCGTGGGAACGAATTGTCAAATCGAGGGAACGAATTGACTAATTCATAAATTTAGGGAACGAATTTGTTATTTCGTCGGAACGAATTAATACATTAAGGGAACTAATTGTTATTTCGTGGGAACGAATTAATAAAAAAAAAATCCATGTCCCTCGCGGAGTTATCGATTCACGATTCGGATACGTGTAGTTTATAAAACGCGATATTTGATTGGCTATTGGCATGCAGACCAATGATATTTGACTTTAGGATTGCTACTCACCCATAGGGAAGCAGCTTAATTACAACCATTTTCACCAACATATTTTTGTAAACAAACACATCGCGATGACTTTCACTTCATGTTCGAAGCTAGTAAAGGCATATCAGCTGGATTTGTTTACTCGCCATAAAGTAAACGATAAAAACCGGGACATCACGGATACGTAGTGCGTTCAGTTTACACATATTTTCGGCAATATTTACTGTCGGAACAGCCCATTTTTGCTGTGTCAGTTTCGACACTAAATAAACAAAAATGTTTCCGTTTTGCAAACAAATATTTTTTGGGTCGTGGCGATTTTACCGGGTCGGTCGCGGGAGGGGAAACATTTAATATTGTACTATACGTCCTATGATAATACAGTGGGGTCAGCGTGTAAGTGCACACACGAACGAACACGACAGGTTGGTTCCAACCCACCCAAAGTGTATGTTGTTACCACTCAGTTGAACCGTCTCGCCGAGACGGTTCAACTGACTGGTAACAACATACACTTTTGATGCGAAATGAGAAAAAATGCAGAAAAATATTTACATTTTTTTATACATGAATTACCCCACTGTAGCTCCAGTATCGCATCGCAGTTTTTCACCGACTTCACGGAGGGTAATCATATAATTATATCAATGTGTGTGCAGGTGCGCGGGTTTTGGGTATGTGGTCAGGAAACTCGTGTTTTCGCCCCGACTCGAGTATTGTATTTTCTTGTCGTCTGCTCTTTATTTTTTATTTTCCATTTGTATCAACAAAAACGTGCTTTGACATCAGTTTAGAACAATTTACAACATGCTTTGACAGCACTTCAGAATCATTTCACTGAAGTGCTGTCGAACCATGTTTTTATTGAGAAATAAGGCAAGATATAAAAGCAACAGCAGACGACAATTGTTGTGAGTAGCGGTCTAAGTGGCGGAATTCTTCTTTTGATTGGGGAAAATCATAAATATTTTCTTTAAATGTGCTTAGAAGTATATGTCGTGACCACCATTTCAACCGTCTGGTTCAAATGAGTGGTGCCAACGTATACTTTCATTGAGAAATAATACAAATTTAAAACAAAAATCGTTATCAGGCTACATGAGTGTATTATATGGCCAGGAGCTAAACTAGTCACAAATCCCGTAAGCCCCATTTCTCCAGGCACGGCCATATTTAAGCTGGTTTTAACTCAGCTGTCGATATTTTGGACCGTTCCAAGTGTCGATACACTTGTGATTTCTCACCATGAAGTCTGGTGTTGTTCGGGCCGTCCTTAACAAATTGTTTGTTTCATGTAACCCGACCCAGAACTTTAGAAGTCGGTAGGCAATTTCTTTTTTTTTCTGTCACATGACATATTGAATTTAAAAATTATTAATATTAAAAAGGTACAATATTTTAACACATTGCAAGTCTTGCAATAAAAGTATGTCAATTGCTGTATGTGTTGTTGTATGAATATGTATGCCATTTAGGGCCAGAGATTATATTAACCCTTTTAAACCAATGTAGCACAAAATTGAACAAAAAAAAAAAATTGTAAGAAGTAAATAAAATCAAATTGTAAACTAAATTGCAATACAAAAAATCGGGTCGCACCGTTTTTAGCGGGTCGGTCGGGTTACAGGAAACGGAGATATAATTATGGATGGCCCCGTCAATAATTTATTTTGCCCACACAGCATACTACACGTACATGTATATGGTGCCATTTGATAAAATGATTGCGTACTTATACCTGCACACTCACCATTGTAAACATATTTAAGTGTGATCTCTTTTAATGACAATGCAAGTTTACTGGCGTAATGGAAATGATAGCAGAGCGCCAGATAAGCTGCGTATTTGCTTAAATACCCAATCAAAATTGCCAAACACCCAATCAGTTTATCAGTTAAATTTTTGAAAGACATTTCGTGCGTATGAAGACAGCAGCTATTATCTTTAGTTCTCACAGTTAGGTAGCAGTGACCAGTTAACCGCCAATTTCGTACACTGTTCTCTGGGAGTTACAAACAGTAATTTATTCTAGAGAAAACGTGTGGATGGTAATGTGTTTGCACCAGCACAGTACATTTGCCTCTGGATGATATCATGATTGAGACAATATGCAACGTTCAGTCTCTAGTTCCGCAAGTGATCACTTTTTGTGGAGATAACATATTTCAGTACTTTCAGTACTTACGCAAAGTACGTCACGCAAATTTCTATGGGGGCAGCCATATTGTCGTGCTACGCCTAAATGGCGAGTACGAACAAACAAATAGTGCCCTATGGCGAGTATGCCTACTTATCCTATGGCGTTTTGGTCTGTCTTGCTTTGTATCTAAAACTCTACATATACTATTCTCTATAGTTTTCACAGTTGTGGGCTCAGTTTATCAGTTAAATTCTGGAAAATACAAATCAAGTCAGTTCGTGCGTATGGCGGAATACAGCAGCTATTATCTTTAGTTCTCACAGCGAGGTAGCGGTGACCAGTTAGCCGCCAGTTTCGTACAATTTCTTTCTGGGAGTTTCAAACAGTAATTTATTCTAGAGAAAACGTATGGATGGGAATGTGTTTGCACCATGACAGTACATTTCATTTGCCTCTGGATGATGATTGAGAAAATATGCAACTTTCAGTCTCTAGTTCCGCAAGTGATCAGTTTTTGTGGAGATAACTTATTTCAGTACATATTTCAGTACTTTCATTACTTTGATTATTACTTCTCATCAAAAGTATATGTTGCTACCACTCAATTGAATCGTCTCAACGAGACGGTTCAAATGAGTGGTAACACCATATACTTTAATTGAGAAATGAAGCAAATACATGTAGAAAATAAATGTTCGTAATTTTGTTACCCGATTCTTTTTTACTTTTCAATTGGGATTTTTTCTTCAGAGTTTGGGAAGATAAAACGGCCCCTAGCATTGGGGAATTGGCGATGAAAAATTACAATTTTCGAAAAAAATAAAAGGATTTTTTTTTCGAAAATTGTAATTTTTTATCGCCAAAAGGGTCGGAATTCGGCCCCTGTGTGTATGTTAAATTAATCCCGGGTATACGTAATACTGACGCACAAACACAAATTAAAGTGAGTGTGAAACGAGGCTATGCCGAGTTTATGAAACATTAAATCATTCCTCACGTTCGATCCGCTATCTAACATGTGTACTCCACACTATAATTAAGGACCAAATATATACCTGTTCATCGTTTGATTCAAAGATGGTTGCTTCGTAAATGTGATGGAATATATGTATAACATTTATGTGAACACTGCCTCGTTACTGTCTCCTATACGGCACATGGGGTGGCCAAGTCGGCCGTCTTTGTGGGTTCCAGCCATCAGCCAGCTTCACATGTTCACAACACATACCATATATACCCACTACTGTACTCTGTTATTAGCTATCAAATCCAGTGTCGTGTAAGCAGTTACCCGAGTGTATTGTCTAATTACATACTATGCGAGTAAATATGGCTTTACCTATGGGTAACGTGTGCAGTGACACAGGCTGTGCATCAGCTTGGACAATTTACACGTTGACATTTATTTTGAGAGTGATCGAAAAAATGCTCAGATATCTTGTTGTTTTTTTTATTGTTTGCTGGCATGCTAGTTTATAGTGTCGTTGTCATATCTGTCTATTATGTATTTTACCAAATTTATTTGGTTCACTGACTGTCATATTATTTGCTGTATGTGTCAAACGCTCGAGGTGGTGAAACTGTACGATGGCTTACTTGTACGCACAAAGATGGCGGAGATGTCAACTGAAGGCTCCATATAGTATAGAGTAACAAGACAATATTCACATATGTTATATTCATATATCACATCACTGTTATGAAGAAATTATCAGTGAAGTATCATGTATCTATCTATCACCTAATACCTTAAGATGACAAAAGTCCATCCCGTCTGGATTGCGACCTGATCATTGTGATCGGTCACGTAGACGCTACACTGTCCTAATTAGAGCGCCTCTGAAGCACCGAGACCTGTCGTCTTCCGTACTCTAGCGGGAAAAGCCGATCGATCCGATCGGTCGCCGAGACGCGACCATTCGGAAGGGTTAGCGACTGGATCGACACGACTCAACGGCAGGCAATAGTGGCTGTTTGTACGTGGCGCATACTGGATATCTATCATATACGAAAGGTAGTCGTCCGTATGGAATATTAATTGCGACACCGAGTGTGGTGTTTACGCATGTTCATGTGTTTACTAGTGTATGTACAATGCGGATCATTTATAATTAGAATAATGTCGCATACTCGTGGGCAGATTTGTGAAGTATTGGGCTGTAGTGTATTACATACGGAGTCCGGCAGGGAACATGGAATTGTTTTATTAATTCGTTCCCACGAAATAACAATTCGTTCCCTCGATATAACAATTCGTTCCCTCGAAATAACAATTCGTTCCTACGAATTAACAATTCGTTCGCTCGAATTAACAATTCGTTCCCACGAAATGACAATTCGTTCCCTCAGTTTAAAAATTCGTTCCATCGAATTAACAATTCGTTCCCACGATATAACAATTCGTTCCGACGAATTGTTATTTCGTGGGAACGAATTGTTAAATTGCGGGAACGAATTGTTAATTCGTGGGAACGAATTGTTAAATTGAGGGAACGAATTGTTATTTCGTGGGCACGAATTAATAACAAAAAGAATTAGACGTCCTCTGCGGGGCTCCGTAAGTACATACATACATGTATGAGGAAATGCACATGATAAATGTTCTATTGACTGTCTGTCATACCTATGAGCGCGTCGTCGAATGTTATGGAGGTGTGTGGGGGGGGGGGGGTGTGGGGCATAGAGAGTTACCGGCGTCCGTCCGCCTTTACATTGGACTGAAACATTTAACGTTCGGGTTGTTATACCAAGTCTTATCAATATTTACTATGAACTGTTTTGACAGTTGGCTGATTTCTCGAATAATTCCTCAGTAGAGATGAGTGGCATCTCGTTAGGAAACTGGTGCATATTTCGACGTGAACCATTTTACGCCGGCGTGGAGTGCACCACCAGTATATATGGTTAGCAGATTGCTGACAATGAAACCACGGCAACACGTGATTGTCAAACTATTATATTTCCATTATCAAGGTGTATGCTCACGTGGTACTAACAACAACAACAAATTCGATTGAAAGTACGTATTATTTTATATTGTCCTTATTACGTAACGAATTTTGATGAAATATGGCGCATCAAACGCGTCTTTTTGTTAAGCTGCATTTGGTGGTCTCTGTATGTTCGCCCAAACTTCTGTCGTTTTTGCGAAGAATCGATTTCCGTGTCTCCGATAATTCTTTGCAAAAACGACATAAGTCTGTGCCAAACTCCCTAGACCACCAAAATGCCTCTCACGAAGACGCGTTTGCTGCACCATATTTCATCAAAATCCGTTGCATATTAAGGAAAATATCAAAAGATACTTACTTTACAGTGGGCGACGTTGTTGTTGTTGTAACCACGTGATCATGCACCTTGATTATTGTCCTGTCGGTGCTCTCTTCCACTAGCATGATTATGTATGTAACCTAGAAACAAAATTGCTACCTCACTGCGATATTCTCCCCTCGGTAGCAATTGAAGGCGATAGTTTCTTTGTAACAGTTGAACTAATTATGTTTACAATCGTTTTTCAGGCGCGTTTGATAAATTAGTGACACAAAACTGACACAGCTGTATCAATAAAGTATTAATAACGAACATTACGGTGTAAACAATGTTTATTTTACCATGTGATGGTGTTTATCTGACATTTATGTCCAAGGCTTGTAAATTCGAAATCTGTCTCGAAAATTACTATTTGTTTTGTTGAATGCGCATGAAACGACATGATCTGTCGCCTATTTCACCAACATTGCAAAGTATACTTTTCTAGCAAAGTATACTTTGAGGGAGTAATAATTTATTTTTCCTGAAATGCATTATTTCATATAGAACTAACCACTGCATATATTTCATGATTACAACTATGCAGAATTATTATACTGAATTTATTACATTATCACAGCCATTTTGGCTGTGATAATGTAATAAATTCAGTATAATAAAAATTAATAAATTTATCCTAAAATTGAAAATTTCTCCCTCAACGTATACTTTGCTAGAAAAGTATACTTTGCAATGTTGGTGAAATCGGCTACAGATGCTACACTGTGCCATGTTGTCCTATTTACCAATGCCAATGCAAAAGGTCAGTGTCTACATGTATGCTATGCCTTCCAGTAATTCCATATATAGGGCTTATAATCAATATGTGCCACGTGATCGGAAATATACATATTATCTTTGCCAGATCAGTAGCCTATTTCACCAACATTGCAAAGTATACTTTTCTAGCAAAGTATACGTTGAGGGAGAAATTTTCAATTTTAGGATAAATTTATTAATGTTTATTATACTTTTTTTGTTGCTTATATTTAACGGCGGCACTGGCTCTAGGACCTTGCATGCCGTCTCCCAAGAATGGGAGAAAGAACGGAGGTAGAGATTTTTTGAGAGAAGCCGGTAATTCGTATTTACAGAGCAACTACGAATTATCGGTACCCATTTACAGCTGGGTGAACTGGAGCAGTGTGGATAAAGTGTCTTGCTCAAGGACACAACGCAGCGCCTCCGGTGAGGCTCGAACCCACGACCTTTAGATCAGCAGTCTGACGCTCTAACCACCAGGCCACTGCGCTCCTTTATTATACTGAATTTATTACATTATCACAGCCATTTTGGCTGTGATAATGTAATAAATTCAGTATAATAATTCTGCATAGTTTTAATCATCAAATATATGCAGTCGTTAGTTCTATATGAAATAATGTATTTCAGGAAAAAAAAATGATTACTTGCTAGAAAAGTATACTTTGCAATGTTGATGAAATCGGCTACTGGGCTGACCTGTTCGCTGTTGATGTCCTTGCGTCCGGCCAGTGTGTGTAATGTTCTGTCGTATTTCCGTATATATCACAAAGTCTAATTATATATATGATATTTTTCGTAAATAAGTGGATAGTTGACAAAAGATTCATTCCATTTCATTTGGTGTGTGATCTGAAAAGTTTGTCAATTTTCGACTGTATTTACAAAGTTATAGGCTTTATATGACTTATGTCCGAATTGCATTTTGTAAAATTATCATACATGTATGCGATATAGCATACTCTGGCATAATCTTGAAAAACAATATATGCATGATTGTGGGTCTAGTTTTCGGGGTATTAACACGTTCATCAACTAGCGGTTTTTATAAAACATAACATATGAGCTAACTTGTCATTTCAATCCATTGGTAAACATTTCTTTCAATATTTCTTGCCTTCAAAATAAGATTGTTGTTAGATTCAAATTCGGTTTAACTTAACGCGTTTAGTAACACAGGAGTCGGCCATGTTGAATCTTGACTTATGGTTGGTGTTTTCGGGGTATGTTCCGAAAGTGTCCATAAATCTGCTAATTCGTTCCGAGTTTTCATTGGCTGTTGATCATCTCGCAGATGAACGAGGCACAGAGAAGGAAAATTTGAAACTTTTCTATTGTTTATGATTTTAACAATATTAAAAAGCATATTAATGGCGGGCGCAGAAAATCACGGTAGGTACGTGAACAAAATTACCTAAATGGCAAAAATTACCAATATATTTAGTCCAAACACTGAATTTGGTGGGATTTTTAAAGGACTCGGTGTACGTCAAGTCAGGCTTATTTTAATCACCTCACATAAAGCACATCGCTGCTGCACACATGTCTATAAATTACAAAATATATGAATACCCCGAAATCTCCCGACTACCCGGAAACTGGCGTCTCGACCATACATTATTCAGTACCATCCAGACACCTATAATCATGCTGCGTGAGTTTTCGTGCCCACGTCACGTCGCGCGATTGACGCTTAACGCGTTATATTACGTCACGTTTGGACACTGCCTTTGAAACAGTAAACATGAATCAACGTCCTGATACCGAAAAAATCCAGATTATATCTCTAAATATTACTTTTAAACCACCCAAGAAAAACAGCGTTCATTTTGCGCAAATATACGGAGGACACATTCTTACGGAAGCCCATTAGGGCCACTTCATTTTTTTTTTATCTTTTCTTGATTTTTCGAGATCTTTTCTTGAATTTTCAAGGTGTTTTCTTGAATTTTCAAATTCTTTTCTTGAATTTTCAAGATCTTTTCGATTTTCAAGAAAAGGTCTTGAAAATTCAAGAAAAGAACTTGAAAATTCAAGAAAACACCTTGAATAAATGGAAATTAAAAAAAAGTGAAGTGGCCCTAATGGGCTTCCGTACATTCTTGTTATATTTTTCTGTAAAAATAATCGAGGAAGCCTCCATGCAGACCCTCACACACTCATTTCCTGGAAGGGCACGAATACGATTTACCCAGTCTACAATTACGCCATATTACATGACGTCACAGAAATAGACAGCGTTCGTACCAATGTTTCATGAATGAACTTGGATATCATGTGAAATGATTGAGGGATGGTTGTAGTCTTTGTTCATGATTTATATCTGTAGCCGATTTCATCAAAATTGCAAAGTATATTTTTCTATCAAAGTTTACTTTGAGGGAGAAATTTTCAATTTAAGGAGAAATTTTCAATTTAAGGATAAATTTATTGATTTTTATTATACTGAATGTATTACATTATCACAGCCATTTTGGCTGTGATAATGTAATAAATTCAGTATACTAATTCTGCATACTTTTAATCATCAAATATATGCAGTGGTTAGTTCTATATGATATAATGCATTTGGGAAAATAAATGATTACTCCCTCAAAGTATACTTTGCTAGAAAAGCATACTTTGCAATGTTGGTGAAATAGGCTACAGTTCAGGCAAGTCGTTTATGCTATTTGTTTTTTCTTTACTCCGTATCGGCACGGAAACCGGTAACTCATCGGTATGTGCAACACAACTGAATTTTCCCAATTTGGGTAGCATTGTATCATGTTTGTTATTATCCAAGCATATTTGCTTGGATATAGTCCTTATACGGTTTTTGAGACCTCACAGGATTTATGCAAATGAGTAATTGTCGACCAACGAACGTACTTCATGCTTCATGATTCTAGCTACGCCACGTGAGAGAGTTCCAAAGCGAGCGGTGCATTATGAACGTGTCACTCACATTTTTGGCCAGCTACATTTTTTTTCAGCTACAGTTATATTTTTAAAAACAGTTTGTGATTTTATAAAATATTAACTGTCGTGTTTCATAATACATATTTTGTTAGGAAGGTTATATTTTTAGCGCAATGATCGACCGCTCCACATGTAATTTATACGTAGTTATACGCCATGAAAAATAGTTCTGATAGTGAGCTAACATTATATTGTGTAGTGTAATACATGTGTTGTTAATTTGTCTGTACGACATTTATATTACAAAATGTTTATCTGATTTAATATAATAAACTGACATGTATTAATTTGAGTATATTATTTTTCACGCGCACTGATACAATTAACCTCGTGTCTCATGAAAAGTAGTTTCCGCCATTTTATGCCGACAAATTACAGAATCGTTTTACATAGTCATAGGTCAATGGCTCGATAATATCCAACATTGGACAGCGAAATGATGATGATTTAAAACAGAAACATTGTTTTTGACAGTTACATACCGCATGCTTTAAATAATCATCTTGAGCCATCGATATTATTAATCAGTGTCCATTTTACTTAAAACATCAACTAATCTATAATGACGTTACACAGAAAATGCAGTACGATACACTTCACAAAGGAAACATTGTCTTAGAGTTTGAATAATTTTAGGTTCCGCCGAACGAACGAGTACGCCGAAATATATTTCCGTACAAATCCAAAAACCTATTTATTATATACCCGTTCAACAAAACATGCATCCTAATCATTAAATAATCCGATAGTGTGATGAAATGCGACTCTCTATTATTTTTGTTGAACAATCCGAGCGCCTGTGATGGCTTCAGTTTATGCAAATTGACAAGGTCATTTCGCGCACCTGAATCGATACAATAATTTACAGGGGTTGAAATTTCACTCGCCATGGCGAGTGCTTTTTTTGGCGGTCGAGTACTTTCTACAGGCACTCGCCCAGTTTGGCGAGTGAAAGATTAGGTCAGGATTATTTTTTTTTGAAGAAATTGCCAATTAATTCCATCGATAACGGCCAACAAATGGTATTAATTCAGCGACCATTTGTTGTTTACAGTTTACGTCAATTTGCGGGAATAAGATTCAAGCAGTGTCTATGTACACGGTTACGGGTAGAATCTCTAGCGATTTTGAACACGGTCCATATCGGGCAAGTTTAATTCACGGATTATTTGTCGGCTTTACGCGGCCGGGCTAACAAATACTAGGACTGCGAGTATAGACTAGTGTATACGCGGCCACATATATCGTCTCGTATACAGTTGGGTTAACGCGCATTTCAGACGCCGAACATAACGGCTTTGGACGAAACGGTCGGCGCCGTGTCCGAAACCATTGAATTTAGTAATTAAGGCAGCACGCAGCGCATGCAAACATAGCCACTATAAATTAAACTAAATCTATGTCACTCAACGCTTATAGAAAATAAGAAGTGTGCAAGCCTCTGAGCAAATTCGCTGCTATTTGTTTGTTTATGTTCATTTAATACTTAAAATATAAATAACAATAATAGTGAATATGTCTCATACGTGTTGGTAATGATCATATGTAAAAGCTTTTTTTTTATAAATAAGATGCAACATTACAAAAACTGGTAATAGCAATTTATTTTTAAACAAAACTGGGCGAGTAACTTTTTGACCTGGGCAAGTACTTTTTTTTTATTTTCTACCTACCTTGGTTCAACCTTGGTTGAAGGCCGTTTCTTGTAAGCTATGCTTGTACTGGCCTATTTTAGCGACGTCAAATTGGATAATTGTCTTTGAAACTGGGGGGAGAGCGCAACTAAATCATGGTTAAAATGTCTGTACAATATTTTCACGTGTTGAATTTGCTGGGTCTCTTCTTCCAGGCGGAGTTGAGTGAACTTTTGAAACTATTTAGTGTGTTCGAATTTACACAATCACTAGGGAGTGCATTCCAGTCTGTGACGACTCTTTGAGAGAATACTTTTTGTCGCAACTGCGAAGGATTTCAGGACTTTCAGTCCTTTGATATACATGTAGTATACTAGCGGGCGACGTTAACCAATAGCGGACGATTTGACAAAATAGCGGACGATATGACTTGCAGACCATTTGACTTGTATTAATTAACATACCTGTAACACTTAAATAAATTATTGTAGTGTATGGGTAATTTTCCCGTATATCTTAACATATTATCCAGAAAAATCCAGTCTGTTATGTCCAGAAATCTAGTCCGTTTCGCCTGAAATCTGGTCCGTTATGCCCTGGTCCGTTATGTCCATGATCCGTTATGTTCATAATTCTTTGATAAAACATTACCGTGCAAATAGTCAGTTGACATTATACCAATACTAGCATGGATGGCGTCCGTCAGGAAATGCTTTCGAGCTATTTCCCGTGTCATTTGATTTATAACCAGACTGAGTGCTACATCAACATGATCAGAGGTTATTAATGTAAAGGTATTTATAACATACACAGTTTACTATATTTGGACATACAGTGGGGTCAGCGTGTATGTGCACACACGAACGAACACGACAGGTTGGAACCAACCTGTCGTGTTCGTTCGTGTGTGCACTTACTTACACGCTGACCCCACTGTACATGCAATGGGTTTGGGTATGTACTTTTGTTGCTCGCTTTTGTTAAATGTGTCGAATTGTAGCCAAGATAACCATATCGTAGGCAATTATTGTAGCTAGTATATAACCGTGTTAATCAGAGACATATACAAACATGCTCCAGATAATCTGCGTATTTACTTAAATATCCAATTCAATTGCCAAAAACCGAATTGAAATCAGAAGTAGCGAGTATCAAAAAGCAAAAAAATGTGTGGTACCTTTATCATGCTGCAGAAAACAATAAACAGACCACAACTATCGCATCTTGTTCTTATTTCCCATGAAAACACATCTTGGTATTTCACTAGAATTGTCTCCAAGGAGACAATTCTAATGAAATGACAAGACATGTTTACATTTCGAAATAAACTATTCAATAATTGCGGTCTGTTGATGTGTAAACAGTAGTGTGATTTTATTTTACCCAATTACAATTTTGAAATACACAATTGCTTCAGAAATGATGGAGTGACTATATACTCAATTACTAATTGCTTATCTGGAGCATTGCACTGTCTGTACAACCATAACGTCTTTGCTAATGAAGCGAAATTGGATGACATGGAGACTTTATTTAGCAAACATTCATTAGACATTGATTTTTATGCCACCGGTCTCGAAGAGCCGGGTGGCATATTATTTTGGACTGTCCGTCTGTCCGTCTGTCTGTCTATCTGTCCGTCCGTCCGTCCGTCCGTCACACTTTTCGGTTGACCACTTTGTCACAGTTTCTCAAATATGCTGCAGGTGGCATCCGCGTTCGACAGACGCATTTCTTGTTTTATATAAAATATAAATTAACAGGTTTGGGGGTGGGGGGGGGGTGGGGGTGGGAAAACTAATCTTTTAAAATAAATGTTAAAATCCTACTTCAGTTTTCTTAGATTCTACATCATTTCCAAGATATCTAGCCAGTTTTCAGAGTCGATTTCCAATATTTTTCGTTTTGTCTCACCCACGATCGTGGAATGTGAGACATGAGACATAGCGGTCACAATTGCGGCATCTTCGTCGT
The DNA here is from genome assembly GCA_029237695.1 of Conchocele bisecta. Taxonomy (NCBI): domain Eukaryota; kingdom Metazoa; phylum Mollusca; class Bivalvia; order Lucinida; family Thyasiridae; genus Conchocele; species Conchocele bisecta. The sequence continues at coordinate 18,616,033 of CM055278.1, forward strand.
CGGTGTCTGTGTCTTCAACAATCTGGGGCCCGTTTCACTAAACTTCTTACGACTAAAATGTTCGTAAGTGCAAAATTATGAGTCTGTAAATTTCAAATTAACACTGTTTTTTTGTAGACAATTGTTGGATTTACATTTATTGAGCATAGGCTGCATATGCAGCCTATGCTCAATAAATGTAAATCCATAAATTGACATTTACAGACGATCTGGAATTTGAACTTACGAACATTTTAGTCGTAAGAAGTTTAGTGAAACGCGCCCCAGGGACGTAAATATTGGACTTAGCCACATTTCCCATATCTCTATATCCGTTTGTCGGATCATTACAAAACTTCATCAATAGCTTCCTCACATTGATATATATATATGTATGCAGTGTCATTCGGGTGACATTGACCTTCACAGTGGTGGCCTTAACCTTTGTGGGACGTAAATTTCCCATATGTCTTGATCCGTTAGTCGGATCATTACCAAACTTCATCAACACTAGTAGCTTACTCACATTGATAGCTATCCACCCAGCAGGGCTCCAAATAAGGAATTAGTAATTGAGTATTATCACTCCATCATATCTGAAGCAATTGGGTATTTCAATATTTTAATTGTGTAAAATAAAATCACACTACTGTTTACACATCAACGGACAGCAATTATTGAATAGTTTGCTTCGAAATGAAAACATGTCTTGGTATTTCATTATAATTGTCTCCTAAAGGCAATTCTAATGAAATACCAAGATGTGTTTTCATGGAAAATAAGAAACATATGCTATATTTGTGGTCTGTTTATTGTTTTCTTTATCATGATAAAGGTACCACAAATTTGTTATTGCTTTTTGATACTCGCTACTTCTGATTTCAACTGGGTTTTTGGCAATTTTAATTGGGTATTTACGCAAATACGCAGCTTATCTGGAGCTCTGGACCCAGTGTCATTCGGGTCACCTTGATCTTTAACTTGGTGACCTTAACCTTTGTGTTTTGTGGGACGTAAATTTTGGACGTAGCCAAATCGCTTGATCCGTTAATCGGATTATTACCAACCTTCATCAATACCTATCTCACATTGATTGCTATCCAACCACTGTCATTCGGGTGACATTGACCTTCACCTTGGTGTCGTTGTGTCATCGATTTTGTAAATACGTCGAACTGTTGAATACCTTCTGATCTGACCAAACGTCATCAATAGTTTCCCCACATTGATGGCTAATCAAGCAGTGTTTCATTCGGGTGACCGTCACCATGGGGCCGTTTCACTAAACTTCCTACGACTAAAATGTTCGTAAGTGCACACTTATGATAGTCTGTAAACTTCACATTAACAATGATTTCTTGTAAACAATTGTTGGATTTACATTTATTGAGCATAGGCTGCATATGCAGCCTATGCTCAATAAATGTAAAGCCATCAATTGAAATTTACAGACTATTCTAAATCTGCACTTACGAACATTTTAGTCGTACGATGTTTAGTGAAACGGGCCCCATGTTGTCATTGACCTTCATGTCAATAATTTTGGACGTACATCCTAATGTTGAATATATCCAGATTAGTTAGTCGTATCATTACCAAATTTCATAAATAGCTTCCTCACATTGATAGCTATCCTTCCAGTGCCATTCTGATGACATTGACCGTCACCTTAGTGACTTTAACTTTCTTGTCAATAGTTTTGGATAAACGTCCCAATGTTGACTATCTCACGATTCGTCAGTCGAATCATTACCAAACGGCATCAATAGCTTCCTCGCTTGGATGGCTATCCACCCAGTGTCATTTGTGTGGCATTGAGCTTGGTGACCGTGACCTTCGTATCAATACTTTTGGACTTCTTCATAGTGTGACATTGACCTTGGTGACCTTGAACTTCGTGGCGATTGCCTTGTTTAGTGCAACATCAATATTTGATGCAATTTCATGAAATAAAACACTTGGCAGGGTGACGTTTTGTTATTAATCAAAAAGTACTTGTATCATTTAAACATTTTATTCAAAGATTAAATGTGTTTAATAACTAACAGGAGATCGGCAGGAAAGCGTAGTACAAACAGACACTTTGCCTGTGTACATGTATGAACATTCGGATAATTACGACAATGGTGTGACGAAACTGACAGCTCATCCGTTCTACAAAGAATTTATTTGTTCTAGGGAAAACTCCAGAAGAATCGCGCTACATGTAGCATAGTGTAAGGGACCTGCAGTCTGGTTTTTGTCAGGATGATTATCCAGATATAGGGTTTGGCAGCTCCGCACCAACAAGGATGTACCTATCAACTAAATATTGGCTGAGAATATAATATGAGAGCGAATGTCAATTCAACAAGTTTAATAAAGTCTTAACACATGTAACAACAATTAATGTATTCTTTACAGCGTAATATTATGTACAGCGGTTATTTTGTCAGGATATCCGATGTGGTACTCTTGTCGATGCCTATAAATGAAAGCGGAGCAAGGCAGATCAGGTTCGAGCACGCGTCTCAAATACAACGGATCGCGATGGTATTTGGATGGTATATGTGGTGGGATCTAACCGTAGTGAACCAATACTTAATTTAACATGGGAAGTTACAATACTACACAATGCCTTATTCTCTTGTGAAAGCGATTTATGTATCAAACACGCCACTAGAAATCACTATTATAAGTGCATAGTCACTGCACTAAAACATAAGGAATTAGCGTTTAGCCACTCCACTAATTCATAAAATATAGTAGTTTGGTGTATTCACGTTTGTGTATTAGCCACTGCGCTAATATAAAGAACGTTGCCAAAACATCAGGGGTTTAAGCACTCTAATGGGATTCAGTCCTGTTTTGTGTATTAGACACTCCACTGGCACTGAGCGCTCAGTGTTTATAAATTAACACGATGTGGATCAACCGTGTCTTTGGTAATAATTAATACAAGGTAATATTGTGTATCTGTATTTGACACTTACAATGAGTTTAATAGAAGCAGGTAAGTGCACAAGTATCAGTATTGGCTCAAATAAAGCTGGTTATTGGTTTCGTCGAGTATTGGTTTTCGAAAAGTAGCGCCTATGCAACTATGTAGTAACTACGATTAGATGCTGAAACTGGCCGTGCGCCGTTCTTTTATAGACATCTCAGAGTACCACGTGATGGCTATTAGCCAATGAAAACACTGGAAATTTGGATCATTTCCTACGGTTTGCTCATAAAACGGTTAATAGTATTCTAACTAGGAACTCCGGTCGGCCGGACTTTCGCTCCTTTTACTCCGCTTCTGACAAAGTGTCAGAAGCAGGAAAGAGGAGGAAACCGGAGTTTCTCATAAAAGCGGAAAATATGGAAATATCCATTATACAGACTGCGGATTTCAGAAAATGACCGTCAACCAATCAGAAGTCTCGAAAGCTGACACACCTCCAGCGACTCGACGAAGAAAATCGGGTTTGCATTTAAACTAGGAACTCCACTTATTTAACTTTGAACTCCTCTTTCTCCGTTCCAAAATCTGAGTCAAAATCTAAAAAGGGGAGTACGCCGTAGTTCGCTGTATTTAAGTAAAACCAAATATAAGATCACAAAATGTGATCGCGCACTTGCAAAACCAACAAAAAGTTCGCTTAGCAACGAAATACTTCGCTTCACAGAAATAGTAAGCTTCCGAGACTAATCGACTAATCTCCGTTATTCAGTCATTCGCTCCTTTTATAAAGGTACAAGTAAGGATTGTAATTCAAAAGTGTCAGAGAGATGGAGTTTGTAACAACAGAGAAAATGGAATAAAACGAACGAATGAAAGACGCGGATTGATTTGACATTCAACACTATGAATGCCTAAACACTACACTACATACACGTAGGAAATAATCCACGTTAAACAGACAATGTTTAACGCGAAAAACAACTCTTAATCCTATTAAAACATTATTCCTAGGGAGAAAAATCGGAAGTTAACCAATATTTGTGTATTATACTTGGTAGATCTCACAGCTTCCGATAATTTGTCGATACACCGGGCGCACCGGTTCAAAGGTCAAACTCGCGGAAGTGAAAGTTTAGAGAAATGTCTTGATCCAAAAATCAGTCAGTTTTAACCAAATATCAGCTAAATTATGACTTGTCATTACTCATGACACCTTCCAATGGGTGTTTGCATATAGACAGACTTCAGTTAACTCGGATCGGATGTGCTAAATTCAGACCGAATATCGGATTATGCGGTGCAGAATATGTCATTTCCACATTGTGGCAGAAATGAACACATGTCAAACAGAGAACAATAATGGGAATCTCAACCTCCAAGTAACCTCTGCAACTAATCAACATGTGTCGGTAAGCTTGGTTAAATATTCAACATGTTCTCGTGTTATAGTACATTACAGTTTGCAGTGTTTAAAGATGGGTGGGGTAACAAGTGACAAAGGGCACATGGCCACAATCCCTGATCCTTACACTCTCCCCAACTTAAGCATGCAGTATTCTCCTGAATATTCAAACAAGTCATAGTATCCAGCCATATAAATCACTGGTATTATCCTAGCAGTGTATAGTTCAATTCCACTTGCAAGTTCAGTATCGAGTCCTTATGAGATGGGTATGTAACAATTACAAGCTTACCCTGCAGTTCCCGTGTGTTCTTATATTCAACTGAGTGTTACTAAATCCCTAGACAATGGAGCAAAGGCTAAGCATTTCGAACACACAGCTGAATATAAAACTAGGAAATGCAGCAAAGTGCAAAAATGTGTTTCTGCTGTATTATGTATCGATGTATATAATATTGTAATCATAGTGATAGTTATATTGTCACCACAGGATATCGAACATGTCGAGACGTCGCATGGCTGTCGTGAAGCTGGACCGGATAACAGACACCTCCAAGTCCATATGTCACAAAACGGAAGTTGGCGAGTGGCGACCTCCATAGGTCGCGAAACGGAAGTGGGCGAGTGGCGACCTCCATAGGTCGCAAAGCAGTAGTTGATGGGTGGTGACCTCCAGGTCACGTAACGGAAGTGGACGAGTGGCGACCTCCATAGGTCGCGAAGTAGAAGTTGAAGGGTGGTGACCTCCAGGTCACGGAAGTGGACGAGTGGCGACCTCCATAGGTCGCGAAGTAGTAGGGTGGTGACCTCCAGGTCACGGAAGTGGACGACTGGCGACCTCCATAGGTCGCGAAGTAGAAGTTGAAGGGTGGTGACCTCCAGGTCACGGAAGTGGACGAGTGGCGACCTCCATAGGTCGCGAAGTAGTAGTTGAAGGGTGGTGACCTCCAGGTCACGGAAGTGGACGAGTGGCGACCTCCATAGGTCGCGAAGTAGTAGTTGAAAGGTGGTGACCTCCAGGTCACGGAAGTGGACGAGTGGCGACCTCCATAGTCGCGAAGTAGAAGTTGAAGGGTGGTGACCTCCAGGTCACGTAACGGAAGTGGACGAGTGGCGACCTCCATAGGTCGCGAAGTAGAAGTTGAAGGGTGGTGACCTCCAGGTCATGGAAGTGGACGAGTGGCGACCTCCATAGGTCGCGAAGTAGAAGTTGATGGGTGGTGACCTCCAGGTCACGTAACGGAAGTGGACGAGTGGCGATCTCCATAGTCGCGAAGTAGAAGTTGAAGGGTGTTGACCTCCAGGTCACGGAAGTGGACGAGTGGCGACCTCCATAGGTCGCGAAGTAGAAGTTGAAGGGTGGTGAGCGAGGATGATAATGTGGATGACGTACTGGTGTTGATCAGGAGATAGAGGAGAGTGGATTTTGATTTAGGAGCTGGTAATTCTGATGGGGATGTCCTTCTTGTGGATCGCTAGCAAAACCTGGCTGCACGTGGCTGGTGTTGTTGCCATGTCTCTGGCTGCTTCCAGCTGTGATAGGACATTGTTGGCATAGCTGATGTCCTTCAAGTTTCCCAGCGCTATGTCCCGTAATATTTTGAAATTAAAGAATCTGATGTTATGGGCCGTGCTCTTTAGCTTGGGGTTAGCCGTTCCGGGTAGCGCTAGATAATTGTACTCGTCCAGAACATCTTCTCTGTCGAGTGAGCCCTTTGTATGTGACATGGCCAGTGATGTCGCTGCCGCCTCCCAGATCAGCAGCTTCGAATCGGGGCTGTGTGCCTCCCAGCCTGATGGAGGCCATGTCAACAGGGCAGGTGGAGCCTCTCTCGGCAGGACAATGGTAGTGGCCGAGGGTCCAGGCGCGGCGGGCTGGGGCAATCAATGGCATCCCTCCCGACTTCAATATCGATTCGGCCCTGCTGGCTAGCCGCTTCAATTCGGATGATGTTGCGTCAGACAGGACCTTCTCGTTAGGTGGTGGGGATGTCGTTGTTTGGGATGGATCTTGGTGAGGTCTATTGGACGAGTACTGAGACATCGGCGCGATCCGCTTGGTGGGTGGCATTGATGTTTTGTTTGAGGTAGGGGTCTCGGAGGAGGGAGCAGGTTCAGCTGAAGTTGTCATAGGGGTCGTGCAAGGAGGGTCATCTCGCTTCCGTTTGGTGATATAGCGGGCCTCTGTCGCCTCCCTCACACGCAGGACTAGGTTGCGCGGTACCCCTAGAGATGACGCGATCTTCTGGTAAATTTTGTTCACGTCGATCTCCTCCCCAGGTACTGGAATCACACCGAGGAACGGGGTAGTTGCCATCATCCGTCTCATTAAACGGTCCCTTTCCCTCGGGATGATCAGTAGCTCCTTGGCCAGGTCAATAAAAATCCACCTGACTCCATGTTCCCTTCCTCGTACAGAGAGGCCGACACCTCAGCTGACTTTACCACCACTTCATGGATTTTTACTTCCTCTTCTGTGGTGTCCTCATAGTCCAACTGGAGAGGTGAGTTTGGTGTCAGGGGGAGGCATCCCACCCACACCGCCAGTCGCGCACAGATCTTGGGGGGTCCTGAAGACTGTTCACCCACGTCTCGATGGCCGCCCTCAGGAATGTTGACTGCGGGGACTGCAGTGAAGTGGGATTGATCACCGCCTGTAATCATCGGGGTTTTTCGCCAGGTAAAAGCAGTTGGGCTCGCCCCAATAGTCATTTGCTACCTCACTGTAGACATTTGCATGGTGGATTTTTACATGGTCTTTCAAGTCAACTGCCCTCCGATGACAATTTTCTTGTCCACAGCACCAGGGGCAAACGATCTTCAACAGCCCATGCACTCCCATGAGGTGTAACTTCAGCTTGCTTTTATTTGGTAGCTCCGCGTCACAAGCCCAGCAGTCGTGTATGCCCATCTGAAATGACGGCAGTTGTTGTCTTAGTAATATTGTTCATATATGGGGAGTATGTTATTTTAATGTTCATGTTGTACGGTTAGATCCAACCACTCGTTTATTATTTTGTGGAAGTTGTGTCCACTTTATCGCGCAACCGTAACGCGAAATTTTCGGATTTAATTTATTTAGTAACGACCGTTATGAACCCGATATGCCCACTCAAGGTGACCGCCTAAGTCAATGTTTCTGACAAGGTACACGATTCAGATTTGCTTTAGAATGTTATCATGGTTGTGAATGTCTTTCCCTATCCTTGCAGTACTAAGACATTTAATAAAATATATGGTCCGCGATGGTTCACATCAGCAAATTCACCGGATGTTAAATTTCCACTCTTCAATTGGATCCGGATTGATCAGGTCAGAACCCATATACCCGAATGGCACTAATAATCGACGTCCTGTGAAATTTGTCTCGTGTACAATCTGCGATTGAAATCGAATTTGCTTTTACAAGATGCCGACTTGTCGTTAACAAGCTGCGACATGATGTAACCATTTATCTCTCAGATGTCGACTTGTCGTTAACAAGCTGCAACTCTGTAATTTATCTCTCAGATGCCGACTTGTCGTTAGCAAGCTGCGACTCTGTAATTTATCTCTCAGATGCCGACTTGTCATTAGCAAGCTGCGACTCTGTGTAAACAATTTATGCAATGGACTTCTTCATTTTCACAATCCATGGTGCCAGGTTACACCCACGATATGGTAACAACCTATCAATGTGAAAAGCTTTCGCCGGTTGTTTCGGCGATCGTTTCACTAAATAGAGTAAGTCGTCCAACTTTTCTGGTCACAAGATATGGGCCCTTCCACTCTTGGCCAGTTTATTGCACACACCTACTTTCCTGGCTGGATCGTGTAGCCATACGGCTTCGTTGACTTGCATGTCTCTCAACTTCGCTCGTTTGCCTCGGGTGTCGTAGTAGTGTTTACGATATTCCGCATTCTTCTTCAGAGATATCCGCGCTTGATCGTGGGCTCTGGTCAACTTCTTTGTCAGCTTTTCTACGTAGTTGTCTTCGTCGTCATTGTCGTCTGTATTGTTCACCACTGGGGATCCTAACACAGCCTGTAATGGAAGTACCACCTCCCTGCCAAACACCATCATGTTCGGCGATTTACCGGTACTTGCATTGGGCGAAGCCCTATATGCCATCAATACTTGTTGAAGGTAAACATCCCAATGTCTCTGATCATGTTGACAATACATTGACAACATTGTTGCGAGCGTCTTATTGAAACGCTCCACAACGCCATTAGCCTGCGGCCTTAGGCTTGTTGTCCTGGTCTTCTCGATATGAAGAAGGTTGCACATTTCGTGGAACATCTTCGATTCAAAATTTCTGCCTTGGTCCGAATGAAGTTGTAGAGGGGTTCCGAACTTGGTCACAAAGTTATCGACAAAGGCTCCAACAATTGTGCAGGTCCCTTGATCAGGGATGGCCACCGCCTCGGTCCACTTGGTGAAGGTATCTGCGATGACCAGTATAAACTTGTTTCCTCTAGATGTCAGGGGAAGTGGTCCTAGTATGTCCACGGCCACTTTTTCCATCGGGCCCCCAACTAGACAAGTTCCCAATGGGGATTTGTTCTGTCTCTGAGAAGGCTTCCGAGCTGCGCAGAGATCGCATTGCTGGCAGTATTCGGTTGCTGCCCGTTTCATCGCTGGCCAGTAGAAGGAACGCTTAATTCGTTCAAGTGTTCGTTTTGCATCCAGATGGGCTGCTGATGGTATGTCATGGTGGATCCGTATTAAACATACCTCTGTTCGGCTTCGGGGACGACCAGTTGAAGTACTTCGGAGTCTTCTTCTATCCATCTACGGTATAGGATTCCTGACAGCACCTGTAGTCGATCCCAACTTCTCCAAAGTGTTTTGTAGACAGGTGATTTTGATGCGATAGCTGCCCAATCTGGTCGCGAATGTTTCTGCTCAATGTCGACGAGGATTGGTCCCAGATCTGGATTTTCGAGTTGTTTTTGTCGAATTTCTACTGGCGTCCACCCATCGAGTAGTACTGCTACCTGTGTACGAGACTCGCAGTCGTTTGATCTTGTCGTCGCACAAACTCTGACTTCTACCCGTGTTTCATCGTCGACCCCATCTATCGGGATGTTGCTGTCCTCCTGGTCATTTTCTTCATCACCCTGCTGCTGTCGCGAACAAGCTTTGCAAGGTTTCCTGGAGAGCGCGTCTGCATTGGAATGTTTCTTGCCAGGTCGGTGTATTACTTCCAGGTTGTACGTTCCAAGTTCCTGGAGCCATCGAGCTACCTGCCCTGTGGGTCGCTTGAGGTTTCGCATCCAACTTACTGCAGCGTTATCTGTGCGCAGCAAAATTTCTTTCTGCCCATAAAGGTAGCTGTGGAAGCTTCTGAGTGCCGCGACTACCGCTAGCAGCTCCTTACGTGTAACACAATAGATGCGTTCAGAAGCTGACATAGCTTTGCTCATATATGCAATAACTCTCTCCTGGCCTGCCTGCTCCTGCGACAGAACAGCCCCTACAGAGTGTTTCACTCGCATCAGTGTCGAGGATGAATTGTACTCCCTGTTCGGGGTATGCCAGGATGGGAGACTTAGTCAGTTCTGCCTTCATAGTGTCAAATGAAATCTGACAGTCATTTCCCAAATGAATGCTGCTCCCTTGTCGCATAGCCTGTGCAATGGCTTTGCTATCTTTGCAAAGTCCTGCACAAACCGACGATAGTATGAGCAGAGACCCAAGAAGCTGCGTACTTGTTTACTGTTTCGTGGGACAGGCCAAGATTCCACAGCACTGATTTTGTCAAGGTCAGTGGCGATACCGTCCTTGGATACAATATGACCTAGGAACTTCACCTTGCGTTGGAAAAATATACACTTGGACGGTTTCAGCTTCAGGTTCGCTCTGCCCACCAACCTCTGAAAGACTAATTCAAGTCGCCGGAGGCTGTCTTCGAATGAGGCACTGGGAACGATAATGTCGTCCATGTAGACCAGGCAGATGTCCCATTGTAATCGTCGGAGAACGTCTTCCATCAGTCTCTCGAAGGTCGAGGGCGCATTGGCGAGTCCGAATGGTAGGACAGTGAATTGGTAGAGTCCCATCGTTGTTGCGAACGCCGTCTTCTCCTTATCAGCAGGGTCAAGGCCAATCTGCCAAAAGCCGGAGTTCAAGTCCATACAACTAAACCAGCTGGCTCCAGAGAGAGCGTCGAGGCAGTCATCGACATCGTGGGATTGGATACGCATCCTTAATGGTAAGATCATTAACGCGTCGATAATCGACACAGAACCGGATCGTGCCATCTTTCTTTGTGACAAGGACTATTGGTGATGACCAACTGCTATTCGATGGTTCGATAACCTTGCGTTCCAGCATCTTTTGGACCTCTTGTCGTTCGATATCCCTTTTTCCAATGGGTTGTCTCCTGGGTGGCTGTCGGCATGGTGTTGATGTTCCCGTGTTAATACGATGTTGCACCCGATCTGTCTTTCCAAGATCCTCTTTCGATTTTGCGAAGACGTGTTGATATCTAATTAGTAAGCTCGCGAGTTGGTCAGCTTCTGTGTCGGTCAGGTGTTCGATACTCCGCGTCCACATATCTGCTAGGTGGTCGGGCAACTCCTTATTCTCGGGTTGGTCGATACTCCCAATATTCTCATGGTCCAATTCTTCTTCATGTGGTCCCACATCGTAGAACGACTCACAAGTGCCAAGTGGGGTAGATGAAAATATCTTGGCTTCATTCTCCCCAGTGTTGATGAGCTGGACTGTGGCTATCCGGTCAGCCGTATTTATAACTCCTTCTACCAGGACTGTATCCTTGCTTTTCACAAGGTTTCTTGACTGTGTTAGTAAGCCCGCTTTGGATAATTTATCAAAGTTTGGAAGCTCGACGTCTACTAGTATACTGGATTTTGGTGGTACGATTGTCGTATTTCATTAGTAGAACACGACTAATGGCCTCGGTTTCACCCCCCACCCAGCATGGAATGTTCGCTTTACTTGTGTCAATGCGTAATCTTTTTGTAGTCTATTCTGCTAACATACTTTAGCAGAAAATCCTGCCCTATCACACCATCTGGTAAAATATCGCATACAATGATGGACTGTTTGAAGTGCGCGCCACCTAGCTCTAGTTCTATCTCGGTGTAACCATGTACATCAATATCCGTGCCATTAGCCCCTTTAACCTTATCCGTCATATTAATCAGTCTCGGGCGGTCATGTTCTTCAATGGAAAAATAGACTCGGTCTGAAAGTAGTGTTGCGGTAGAACCACTGTCTATCAGAAATGTTGAATTTACCCCCATTAGATGACAGTCCACATAGAGTCCATTGTCCCATTTAGTTATAGTGTCACCCATATGTCCGATTCGTTCAGTATGATCACCAGGCCATTCTTCATCCGCCGGCCCATGGCCTAAAAGGTAGGCGGAATGAAGTTTTCCGACCCTTTGTTTTTCGCGTCTCCTTTTTGTTCCGTGGTAGCAAATTTCTGGTATATTGGGCATTCTCTTAGTAGATGGTCTTTCGAGTCGCATGCATAGCAGAGTTGTTGTCGTCCCTTCCATTGCCCCATGCTTCCCATAGGTTTGTACTGTGGTTTCCATTGGTAACCCGTTCTCCTATCTCGTGTGGTTTCCAGTTTTGCCAGTCGCTCCAATACATGCTGCAAAGCATCATTTCGAGGAGAATTCTCTCTCTCTCTGGGATCTATTTGCGGTTGAGCGCCATTTCCATACTGCCTATTTTGACCATGGTTGACTTGATTGTCAACGGCCCTCACAGTTGCATGCTTTCTATCGATACTGTCCCCCAACAAAGCCTCATAACGCTCAATTATTTGTATCGCAGATGCGATACTTCCACAATCACGGTCAATACAACGGCATTTCATTTCGACTGGTATTATTTTGTATAGCTGGTGAAGAGCTAGGGTCTCTTGTGCGTCTGCACCTAGGTTAGGGTATGACCGTTGTGCCATCAACCTAAGGTCGTCCCCTAGAGAAGCGATGTCCTCCCCCGGTTTCCGCTGCCTGGTCTCGAACTTGGTCAGGTAACGGTTTTGCTGCCTCGTGCTGCCAAACCGCTCTGTCAGCTTGCATACCAGTATCATGTATGAATTACGCTCCGATGGTGTCAAGCCCAAGTAGTAGGATCTTGCGTGACCCTTCAAGCAGGAAGCGAGCGTCAGCGTTTTATCACGGTCTGCCCACCGACCTAGTTCCGCACAATTCTGGAAATGCGAAATGTATTGATCCCAATCATCGGTACCATCAAAAGATTCAGGTTTTATCTGTAGATGGGGTTGAGACGGTCGGTAATTATAATGTGGCTCTCTTATGCCGAGATTGTCGTCGTATCTATGTTCGGAGGGGATATGTTGCCTGCGACGTCCGGGTGGCGACCTATACCGCATCGGACTCACAGAGTTGTTGCGGTTTCCATTGTGCTCTTCGCCCAAGTCGGACCGATCGCGATATTCCCTGCGGTGTCTGTGACTGTATTCCATGTCGCGCCTGATGTCATCGCTGTGGGACCTCCTTCGTCGACAGCCATCTGCAGGCACTGGAAGAATGTGGCGTTCATCGTCATCGTCGGAGTCGCCAGCAATGTCTCGAATTATTACGTCTGCAGGCGGCGGTTGTGATGTATCATCATTATTACCTCGTTCGTTGTCTTTAGTCATGTTGAATTCCACCTCGGTGTCGCAATCAGATTCCGCCATCTCTGTTACTTTTAATGTAAATGTGTCGTCTTTACTTTAATCAAGTTTCAAGGATAATGTAACAAATAAAATAACTATTTAAAATAACTATTATTTTATTTACAATATTTTACCACCACATATATCAGGATTGTTGCTGCACCAAGCGTAGGTTCGTATCACTGGATATCAGATAGGAAAACTGATATCCCACTTCTCTGACACCAAATGTAAGGGACCTGCAGTCTGGTTTTTGTCAGGATGATTATCCAGATATAGGGTTTGGCAGCTCCGCACCAACAAGGATGTACCTATCAACTAAATATTGGCTGAGAATATAATATGAGAGCGAATGTCAATTCAACAAGTTTAATAAAGTCTTAACACATGTAACAACAATTAATGTATTCTTTACAGCGTAATATTATGTACAGCGGTTATTTTGTCAGGATATCCGATGTGGTACTCTTGTCGATGCCTATAAATGAAAGCGGAGCAAGGCAGATCAGGTTCGAGCACGCGTCTCAAATACAACGGATCGCGATGGTATTTGGATGGTATATGTGGTGGGATCTAACCGTAGTGAACCAATACTTAATTTAACATGGGAAGTTACAATACTACACAATGCCTTATTCTCTTGTGAAAGCGATTTATGTATCAAACACGCCACTAGAAATCACTATTATAAGTGCATAGTCACTGCACTAAAACATAAGGAATTAGCGTTTAGCCACTCCACTAATTCATAAAATATATAGTAGTTTGGTGTATTCACGTTTGTGTATTAGCCACTGCGCTAATATAAAGAACGTTGCCAAAACATCAGGGGTTTAAGCACTCTAATGGGATTCAGTCCTGTTTTGTGTATTAGACACTCCACTGGCACTGAGCGCTCAGTGTTTATAAATTAACACGATGTGGATCAACCGTGTCTTTGGTAATAATTAATACAAGGTAATATTGTGTATCTGTATTTGACACTTACAATGAGTTTAATAGAAGCAGGTAAGTGCACAAGTATCAGTATTGGCTCAAATAAAGCTGGTTATTGGTTTCGTCGAGTATTGGTTTTCGAAAAGTAGCGCCTATGCAACTATGTAGTAACTACGATTAGATGCTGAAACTGGCCGTGCGCCGTTCTTTTATAGACATCTCAGAGTACCACGTGATGGCTATTAGCCAATGAAAACACTGGAAATTTGGATCATTTCCTACGGTTTGCTCATAAAACGGTTAATAGTATTCTAACTAGGAACTCCGGTCGGCCGGACTTTCGCTCCTTTTACTCCGCTTCTGACAAAGTGTCAGAAGCAGGAAAGAGGAGGAAACCGGAGTTTCTCATAAAAGCGGAAAATATGGAAATATCCATTATACAGACTGCGGATTTCAGAAAATGACCGTCAACCAATCAGAAGTCTCGAAAGCTGACACACCTCCAGCGACTCGACGAAGAAAATCGGGTTTTGCATTTAAACTAGGAACTCCACTTATTATTTAACTTTGAACTCCTCTTTCTCCGTTCCAAAATCTGAGTCAAAATCTAAAAAGGGGAGTACGCCGTAGTTCGCTGTATTTAAGTAAAACCAAATATAAGATCACAAAATGTGATCGCGCACTTGCAAAACCAACAAAAAGTTCGCTTAGCAACGAAATACTTCGCTTCACAGAAATAGTAAGCTTCCGAGACTAATCGACTAATCTCCGTTATTCAGTCATTCGCTCCTTTTATAAAGGTACAAGTAAGGATTGTAATTCAAAAGTGTCAGAGAGATGGAGTTTGTAACAACAGAGAAAATGGAATAAAACGAACGAATGAAAGACGCGGATTGATTTGACATTCAACACTATGAATGCCTAAACACTACACTACATACACGTAGGAAATAATCCACGTTAAACAGACAATGTTTAACGCGAAAAACAACTCTTAATCCTATTAAAACATTATTCCTAGGGAGAAAAATCGGAAGTTAACCAATATTTGTGTATTATACTTGGTAGATCTCACAGCTTCCGATAATTTGTCGATACACCGGGCGCACCGGTTCAAAGGTCAAACTCGCGGAAGTGAAAGTTTAGAGAAATGTCTTGATCCAAAAATCAGTCAGTTTTAACCAAATATCAGCTAAATTATGACTTGTCATTACTCATGACACCTTCCAATGGGTGTTTGCATATAGACAGACTTCAGTTACACTCGGATGTGCTAAATTCAGACCGAATATCGGATTATGCGGTGCAGAATATGTCATTTCCACATTGTGGCAGAAATGAACACATGTCAAACAGAGAACAATAATGGGAATCTCAACCTCCAAGTAACCTCTGCAACTAATCAACATGTGTCGGTAAGCTTGGTTAAATATTCAACATGTTCTCGTGTTATAGTACATTACAGTTTGCAGTGTTTAAAGATGGGTGGGGTAACAAGTGACAAAGGGCACATGGCCACAATCCCTGATCCTTACAATAGCAACCTAGTAACTAGCAAAACGTAAACCTCATAATTGCGATATCTCGTAAAGATAAACGGTATTTTTACTCAATTACTTTCCTGATTCCGTGTATGCATTTCCATATATAGACATTCTGCCAATCCCGCAACCTGTTGCTATGGATACATACATATTGTATTGTTTATTTGCGACTGTGGAGAATTGCGCCTTATGAATATTGTGAACAATTCAGTCTAGGATCAGCCTAATATTGAAGCGTCCTGGTGCCAATGCTAGAATGTATGTATCTCCTAATTAGGAGATACTAACTCCTAATTAGGATATACTAACTCCTAATTAGGATATAATATTTCCTAATTAGAAGTTAATATCTCCTAAATAGGACTTACTATCTCTTAATTAGGACTTATTATCTATTAATTAGGACGTACCATCTCCTCTCGTAATTAGGAGTTAGTATCTCCTAATTGGGAGATAAAACATTGTTTAGCATTGCCACAGATAGTACGTCCTAATTAGGAGATTGTTAGTCATAATTGGGAGATAGTCCTAATTAGTAGTTAGTATTTCCTAATTCGGAGATAACACATTTGTTAGCATTTACACATATAGTAAGTACTCCTAATTAGGACTTAATATCTCATAATTAGGATATTTTAGCAATGACACCAGGACCGCCCACACACGCGTTCACTTCGTGTCACGCCGCCAATCACATGCTAGTATAGCGATTAGAAATCACGTTTAGAGTCACATATTGGATTTTTATCGCTACGAAATTAATTTATTAAACATTCAATATATGAAGTATAACTACTACGTGTATGTCCCGGTTTCGGTAGCACATAGTGTTTGGTCTGTGTCCATAACTCTGTCCGCGGGTCCTGCTTGTCGCAGTGTCTCAAATCTGCCACCGGGGGCGTTTGTGTGCCGACAGGCCACACTTTCTGTTCTTGTCACAATCACAAGTGTGCTTCGATTGCAGATGTACAACATTGGTTACCATGGCGACCAAGGACGGACATACCAAAGTTGGGAGCAGCAGAAGCAGACACCGTGCGATACCAACCGGTGAGTCATTTGTCATATCCGCCACCAGTTGTACACCACCGCTGGCGCTAATATCGACACGTTTCAAAACACTTGGAACATTCTGCTTTACTGGATGAGCCTGAGTCATGCTACATATCAGGCTCACACAATCAAATTGCTTGCGAGCTGGCGTTGCTTATAAATACATTCTCAGAAACGTTGATAATATGCGCAAGATTAACGCAAGCGATAGCGAACATTTACCACCATCTGAATATTTCCATAACAAGTACGGATACTAATGTACACGACTCGGCATTTGTATTGGTAGCGAGTAGCCGCACCGCGTATATGCAACAGTTCATATATGTTTACATTCGAGGATAGTTGAATTTTCTGGCTGACACACAGGGCGACTTACGTGACTACGTAAGTCGCCCTGTGTGGCAGCCGGATAATTGGGGTTATACGTAGTCCTGAGTGACAGCCAAACAGTCGAGTTCGCGATCCACACTGTGCATGCGCCCCAACTATATATTTCCAGAGTATGGGTAGAGATATCGGACGACGAGGACATGTGCCTGGACCGGACGTTATTCCAGGATTCGTCGGGCAAACCCCACCCCACTCCACCGCTGGATCTATCCGCTCTTGACAAACCCGGTCGGCATGTGGAAAGTCCCCTCGATCTGTCGGTGAAAACCCGGAAACGATGCGCCGACAGCACGGAATTTGACGAACAGCACTTTGCTCATGGGCAGCACAGCAAGCGAATGTGCTTGCCCCAATCAGCTGAAAATAACATGTATAACGACTACACTATGGGGAATTTGAAGCCTGTTAATAGGATGCGCTATAGTGAGGAAAGTGAGATAAAACACAAAATTATGCCTGGTACACATAGCAAACCTGTAGCCCAGAAGACTCCATATTCCGCCACTGTCCCATCGCCACTTGTCCAGACAAGCCCACTGCCGTACCCACAACAACCGCCATTTTCAAATGTTCGCAGTCAACAGCACCAGCCGTCGCGATTGAAACAAATGTCACAAGCTCCGATAACGAAATTGGCAACGAAGCTGCCTCAGTCAATACCAGCGCCACATGTGACGCAATACCCGCCACAGATGGTTGCGCAACAGCCGATGCTGAAACACCAACAGCAGTATGACAAATACGCGATGCAGCCTGCTGTATCTAATAGAACTATTCCCCCAAAGCCAAAGCTGACTTCTGAAACGACGGCATTACAGGGTTTCTACGAGCCGTCACAGAAACACACATTAACTGTTCGAGGAAATCTTCAATCGACCGAGCTGGGCGGCGGATCCGTGGGCAGAGAACGAAGCGTAGAATCGAGGATCGTCGATCCCAGAACTGGCAGTCACGGCTATGGAAGAGGTAGCGTTGGTGAACACGTTCATGCTGAACGCACTGCCCTCAATGTTCAACGTGCTCCTCCGTCTCTGGCCCCATCGGCTACTTACCCGCCGGGAGGTCGGGCCACGCTGTCTGCCACAAGTTCTCGCCGGTCCTACGATCAGGCACAAATAGGCAGTATCCAACAGCAGCAGCATCAAACCCAACAACAGCAGTTGCGACATCAAATGATTATTCGCGAGTCGCGTGACATTAACCGGGCCAATAGAATCGTGCCATCGCCCCGTGGTCCTGGTTACGGGCCGATTGCGAAAAGCCAAACCGAACCACTCCTGACAGCGCAAGACCGTGAGTGCATGGCGCAGGTCATGAATCAGTACAGGTCCAACAATCGATCTCATATGATGACATATCAAACGCCGTCCCCTCAACAATTGCCACAATCGCCACCATTACTGCAACAACAACAATTAGTATTTCACACAGACGCTCAAAAATCACCCACGAGGCAAAGCCGGAATTTCAATGCAGTACGGGATATAAGACAAAGTCAAATGCATCGTGTAGACCTCGCCCGAAGAGACGTAGCCATGGCGACAACGATGTCAGACATGCAGACACAGTTAGAGCTACGCCCGCGTCATGGCCTCGGTGTAGGTCCGAGTGACGTTGACTTACAGCGGAATTACCAGCAGGCCTCTTCCAATCCCGAATCTATACGACGTGGCTATAACGTTACCTATGGCAGTGCTAGTCAGACTATGTCTTTATATCCAAAGGAAGCTAAACACGCTGGTCCCCGTCTTGAAAATAGATTACAGCGCACAGATACAGTACAATTACCTATGGACTATCCCATGCCGGGATCGGGTATCAGTTCGGCAAATAGAATACGTGATAATAAGTCTGTCAGTTCCATAATACCTGGCGGACAGCCGTCAATTCAAACTGAACAGCTGATACAACACAGTGTATATCCTACAGCGGAACATAAAAATCAACGCGCAGATAGAGGGTCAATAACAATAGAGAATTTACTGGCTGAATCACTGATCTCTAACGTAACTTCTCGTAATTCTACACCCGGTTATTTAATAACCAATCAGAATCGTTCTAATAACATGACAATTCATCCCCGCCCCGCCCAACAAGAGTCACGTGTCGTAGATTCCCAACGTATGTCCAACGTGGACAGTAAACAAGCACAGACAATAAATGTACAGTCAAGTTACGCGCCCAACAGACAACCACACACAGACCAGGCTTCGTCAAGGCCGATAGTCGGCCGTCGGAGTCCTGGACGACGGTCGAGTAGTGACGTAGCTCGTCCTGCTTCGACCGCTAGCTCAGGGTCGATCAGGAAAACACCGGACATTATTTCAACTAAAGGTCGAAGTTTGATGTCGAACATAATGTTCCCAGCTATGACCGGCAGTAACAAACTAGATCATGGACGTTCGATAATGGCGGGAACTAGTGGCGCCAAAACTAATAAACTCGACGCATTTGATGCGTTCGTTTTAGATGAACTTAGAAAGGATATTGATGACTCAGACAATGTGTTTAAAAATACTTCAGTCTTACAGGCATTTGACAAGTCTGCGAACCCGTCACCGTGTGTAGTCACCGAGCACGAATCTGTAGAGAATGACGCTAAGTCAGTGCCTGCAGATGCAGTTCTTCAGAAACGCAGTGTTCTAGACAATGCCGAATGTAATTCCGACGGATCCTATGTTCTACCATTACACATCGCAATTCCTGGTAGTAAATTAGCTCAACGTGACAGCGTCATAACCACTGCAATACAAGATCAAAGTAGTAACTCAAATCCCAAAGTCTGGTCGAGAAAACACATGATTTTAAGTGCTTACAAACATGACAAAGATCTGAATACCGTTGTAAACATAGATAACAACGAGCGAATACCGGTTGCAAGTTCAAAATTCATAACACCTAAACGTACGGAGAAAGACAACACTAATCCGCCATCTCCTAAGATGCCAATTTTGAGTCCCGAAGAACAGAAACGACACACGCCTCTTGTCTCCCCAGCGCCAACGGATCCACCCACTCTTGAAAGTACCACAAATTCAAACAGACCAGTACCGAAATCCACTACTAAAGAAATTAATAGTCTAGAGGAACAATTACATAAAATGATATCTGACGCTGTGAAGGGACAGGGAAGTTTTGATAAATCCATGTGCGAGACCGTTTATCGAGAATTTGCATCTCAACCGCAAGTACACAAACCTTTTCTCTCGCGTCAAACGTCGCAGAGTAAACATATTCCAGTAGCTAATGTCGCACCAATGGTGCATGCGAGATTTGTGAATGACAGTAAAGCTACTCTGCAGGACGGAGAAGTTAAAACAGAAACAACGTTAGAACAATTTGATAACGAAGATAATAAACATGAACAACTGGAAACACAGCATGATAAAGAATCTGACGACGTCGCTACACGTGTCGTTACGGACGAAGATACAATAAGCGGAACCGATTCCACAACACCTGTTCGTAAGACGTTTGACGTGTATAAAGCCATAGACATTGCCATGCAGGACGATGATTCTAAATCCAGTGACGAACGGAGTGTGCCATATAAAACTGATTTTCCTACAACTAGTGTAGTGGAAAACAGTGAAGCAAACAATTACTTTATATCATCAAATGCTCAACAACAATTAGAGGACGAACAGTTTAGAATTGGCGATGGTAATAATAATGACAAACCTGGAGTAAGTAGTGAATACAGTGAATATAATCCTATGGCTGTATATGCTACCAATCGGCGGTGTTCGCGAACCGACCATAAGGACACAGAGACCGACAGAAATGTCTTCGGCGCTTTCAACGAACTGTTGGCACAGAGGCGGGTATCTATGGAACAAATGGAATCTGCTGTGACGGAAACGAGCGACACGAATGGACATGCCCAGCTCTCCAAGGTAAGATGTGTTATTATAGGAATGAATGGCCTTTTTGTGGAATTTATCGGGGTATAAACTTGGAAAAGTCGCGGGAATACTGGACGAAGGCCGGAAGGCCTCCTCCAGTATTCCCGCGACTTTTCCAAGTTTATATCCCCGATAAATTCCACAAAAAGGCCATTCATTCCTTATAATTCCAGCATTTGAAATAAACTCATCAAGAAGTTTATATCCCCGATAAATTCCACAAAAAGGCCATTCATTCCTTATAATTCCAGCATTTGAAATAAAATCATCAAGAAAATGTTTTTTTTTCCGTTTTCTTAAGAATTATTTTAACTGCGCCTCACGGTTACGGAAAGTAGTTCGGCGTGGGAGTTTACTGGGATATAAATTTTGGACAGAGACACGGGCCAATCAAATGTTTGGGAATTGTGTAAATATTTTTGTTCTGGAATTATATTTATGTAAATCTTTGTAATGTTCAAAATGTTCGTCAATGTCAAATTGCAATTAAAAATAGAAAACAATATTTCCAAAGTTGACTGTAGAGCCCAGATTAACTAACATGCAAATTGTTGAAATCAGATAAACCCGGCAAGCATACAGCGATAAAGACCTGGCCGTCAACAGGCACCTAGGTTCCTTCTATGACTAATGATGTACAACGATTCATTGTCGGAGAACGCTATGATTTGTGTGGGTCTTTCGATGCATTTCTTTTATGTTTACGTAGTTCGCATACTGCTGTTTTTCTTTTGGGACCGTACATCATAATAGCCTATTTCACCAACATTGCAATGATTACTTTCCTAGCAAAGTATACTATTTTGCAGGACAAATTTTCAATTTTAGGATAAATATATTCAGTTTTATTATACTGAATTTATTACATTATCACAGCCATTTTGGCTGTGATAATGTAATAAATTCAGTATAATAATTATGCATACTTTTAATCGTCAAATATATGCAGTGGTTAGTTCTATATGAAATAATGCATTTCGGGAAAAATAAATGATTACTCCCTCAAAGTATACTTTGCTAAATAACTATGCTTTGCAATTTTGATGAAATCTGCTACTGGTAATCAATGGTAATGTAGTGCATGCTTGTGCCGCGTTGAAGTCCCATCGACCACCGCTGTGTGTGTGTCATTTGTTTATCGTAATGCATTGCGGCAGTTTTTCTTTACATAATCTGACCGACCGTAACAAAGAACGAGGTACCCAAAGGGGACATTGAACATATTATGTTCATTGCCTCCTGTGGGTACCTCTTTCTCTTTTTTACGGACGGTCAGATTTGTTAATTTATTTATTGTTTCCCATTCCATGTTGCCATCGTTACAGGACGGGTATGAGGGAGATGACGAAGATCGAGCGGAGAGACAGCTGGCGAAGAAGAAACAGTCAAATGTTCGACAAAAGGTATCTTTATTCCACATAATGTAGATGACCCATTCTCCGAATGTATGACAGTACACTAATTGCGCCCCGCGTCAACATTGAGGTTCGCTTAAGTCGCTGCTACTGGGCATTACGTTCATGAACCAGTACAACTAACTGCATTTTCTATGTTTGTGTTTACCCCGGAATACGAACTATGTCGAGGGGTATACAGTGTTCGCCTTTTTCCGTTTGGTCGTCTGTCCGTCCGTTCAACTTAATAATATAAATTTAACATTTCTTAAATTTATTTTTTACTTCTTTTACCATTCGTGGACAATTTTAATATTTAGCTGATGACTTCCTGTGTAATATCGTGCATCGACAAGTACACGATCGTGTGCATGGTATGTGCAGGAGGATATGATACATAAGTTGGATCACGTTTGTCCGCAAGTAAAAAGCGATAATCCGCTCGCTAAAGCTCACGGATTATCTCCTCGTACTTGCGGATGAACCGTGATCTAACTTATACAAAGAACATTTTGTGCCTACTGAGTGGGCATGTACCTTTAATAAATACCAGAACCATCATCCTCTGTATAACGCATCATTACTGTCTACTTACAGGCCGATAAGCTCATTAGAAAAGCAAAACAGACAAAGTCGCAATCAACTGACGGTAAGCTTGTTGTTGTCGTGTTTGCCGCGTTTAACTATCTTAGTTCCTGTAGAAGATGATAATTGTAGATTTGTAGCCAGAGCTCCAGATAAGCTGTGTATTTGCTTAAATACCCAATTAAAATTGCTAAAAACCCAATTGAAATCAGAAGTAGCGAGTATCAAAAAGCAATTACAATTTTTTGTTAAATTTATCATGCTGCCGAAAACAATAAACAGACCACAAGTATAGCATATTTTTCTTATTTTCCATGAAAACACATCTTGGTATTTCATTAGAATTGTCTCCAAGGAGACAATTCTAATGAAATGCCAATACATGTTTTCATTTCGAAGCAAACTATTCAATAATTGCTGTCTGTTGATGTGTAAACAGTTGTTTGATTTGATTTTACCCAATTAAAATTTAGAAATACCCAATTGCTTCAGAAATGATTGAGTGAAAATACTCAATTAGTAATTCCTTATCTGGAGCGCTGTCTAGCCCACGCATCCAGCCTCAAAATGATTAGAAGCATCACAGGGTCAATGACTGAATGAGGAACAAAGCAGACCATGGCCAGACAACGCGAATGCGCAGGCTGGCCTGGGTGTACATTGGTCAGACAACGCGAATGCGCAGGCTGGCCTGGGTGTACATTGGTCCGAAAGGCCAACATCTTGTCTCCAGTCACAGCCACATACGTGTACACTGCATGTACTTCCGAAGATAATTTGTCTCATACATCTCTAAAACAAGGTGAATGATGCTGATAGTATTCAGGATGAATTTTCTGGATTAATATGTCTGGCATGTTATATAATTAGTGGGAAAAGACACGTTATTTGTCATTCTGTCTTTCATCTATCACACTACATGTATATCAGGCCCGTACGCAGGGGGGTGCGACGGGTGCGTACGCACCTCCCTAAATTCGCCGAGGTCCGCTATTTTTCAAACAGTAATCTCAACAAATCTTGAAATGCATTAATATACAGGTAATTTGCATGAAAATGTCACAATTTACCACCGTTGAAATCCGAATTTAAATGACATAAAATGCAGGAGAGTGCATTTCATGCCGTCTAGGTTTAACAAATTTCAGGGGGGTGCGTCAGGGGCGAGCCCCATGTAGTGGCGCGAGTACGCTAGGGGGGTACCCCCCCTAGCGTACTCGCGCCACTACATGGGGCTCGCCCCTGAACCCCCCTAGCGTACTCGCGCCACTACATGGGGCTCGCCCCTGACGCACCCCCCTGACGCACCCCCCAATAGAAAATCCTGCGTACGGGCCTGTATATTGCAGTTTATCTGTTTTATCATATATGTGGCTGTGACTGGCGAAATGTGGCTTGTGTGATTTGTGACCAGTGTAGCTTCTGATCAAATTTCACATTCATGTAGACTGGTAACGATATTGTTATACTCATGACGGAAGTTTCATGGATGGAATGGCGGACAGTGTATATCCAGATCAGACTGTGCGGATGCACAGGCGGATCTGGATCTACACCGGTCGCAAAATCCATAAGCCCCATGTCTTCGGGCATAGCCAGATATTTGATACCATCTTGTATTCGAGTTTGTTTATGCATTTACTATGCATTTACTCAGCACATCAGCAATGTATGGACATGAGGGCGTGATAACACAGTTAGACCACATTCGTCCGCATGTACGATCGATAATCCACTCACTAAACCCCATACATACGGACGAACTGTGATTTATTGAACTGTGGCATATGCTTAAAATGGCGTTGGTGGTCATTCTGAATTTTATCTCGTTGGAGTAAACTCATTTCCCCTCTGTAAAAGGTATTGCAGATATTTCGTAAGACACGAATTCCTTGTAAATGACCCACTGCGTCAGTGACGTCAATGTTCCATCAGTATTGATCCTGCATACTGGAGCATGACAATGTGCATTTCTGAGGTTATTACGGTATTAAATATTCCAGTCACATGTCAAGGTTATACGATACCACAATACAGTAGCATGTGTTTAAGCCTGAATTGGGACAAACGTGATCCAAACATGGGCAAACATGGGCCAAACGTGGGCCAAATGTTGTCCAAACGTGACCAAAAACGTGGGCCAAAAAACGTGTGCCAAACGTGGGCCAAACGTGGGCCAAACGTGGTTGAAACGTGCGTTTTCTGTACTCCTATTAGCCAATTAAACACCCGTTTTTCCATTTTCAAACGTCAAAACCATTTTGTTTTCTGGTTTTCTTATGCAATGGAAATGCTGTTATGACTTAGCGTTTTCCTCTCAAAAACTATTCACACTGAAGCTAAAATAAACTGGTTTTCCTAAAACGGAATGAAAACGGTTAGTCGTGGACATAACTGACAATGCTAGATTACTGAATCGCGACTAGCGTGGGCCCAGATTAAACTGTGCGGATTATGCTGGTGCCACGCAACTGACATTCGCTTTTATCAGCCGGGACACCGTGTGCACTCTCATAAGTATCACATCTTTTGACACATTTCCGAGTGTTGTTTCTGTATTAACACAGCTCGTGTGCATGTGCATGATAATGTGATACATAAGTTAGATCACGTTTAACGCTCGCGGATTATCTCCTCGTATATGCGGACCAACGTGATCTAACTTATACTTATATATATTTATTTTGTCCCACGCCACAGAGACGATCAGTAGTTTCCTGTACATAGAATAATTGTACGTGTAGCATAACCTTCCTGTACCGTGTACTCCGTATGGCATTTTGCACTGATGTAACTATTAATATCGCCGATCTGTTCGCCCTTTAATTCCGATATCTGACGCTGAATATGCTTGTCAATGCCAGAATGTAATTGGCTCCGTGTCTATGTAGCCTCAATACGTCTTTTTTTGCAACTGGCGGATATGAAGCTCATATACCGCGTTATTACTGAGATACCCACTGTTAGACTACCGTCTGTTCCACTTTTGTCTTCCGACGACCTTTTGGCTATATTTAAATGTAAGTACTTGTTCACCAATAACAAAATAGTCACCCTCCCCAGTTTTGTTTGATTGATGAAATTCCATCAAATAGAGGTGGAAGCGCTGGGGGAGGAGTCAAAAAATAAATAAAAAGAAGGAAATTGACTCCGAAACCTGGTTCGATAGCTTGGCAATGATGTAACTAAGAAAACAAGTTATAATTTTGAAAATCGGTCCGCAAATAAAAAAAATATGAAACAATTTATTTTAGCCCCCATGTTAAATTCCAATATATTTGATGGAATTTCCTCTTTTTTGTTATTGATTAAAAAGTACTTTTAAGATTGAATGTGTTTAATGGCCAAAAGATCGTCGGCAACAAAACGAGGAATTGACAGCCTGAGTAGGTCTAGTCTGTATTTGCCTGTAGCAATAACAATGGTGCTGCACTCCGCGCCGGCGTTAAATGTTTCATGTCGAAAAATGCACCGATTTCCTGACGAAATGCCATTCTTACAGCTTTATCCCATCAACACAGTGTGTATGTGCCGTGAAACACGGTGCCGTGAAACATTTTTTATATCCTGTCAATACGATTTGGAGATGCTGCTGGGGTTATTTTTTGCATTTTAAAGCTATTTGTAATGTTGACGGGATAAATAGAATAGCAGGTTAGTGCGTGAATGGGAAAAATACCTGGCGCGGCACGGAAACGGGATGTGCTCGGTGGAGCCTCGCCCATCCCGTTTCCTAAGCCTTGCCAGATATGTTTTCCCATTCACGGCACTAACCTACTATTCTCTATATCCCATATATCCTTTTTTCGTCTAGTAACCGGCGCGCCGGTTATTAGACGAATTTCAGTATATTATAGGAATGAATGGCCTTTTTGTGGAATTTATCTGGGTATAAACTTGGAAAAGTCGCGGGATTAATGGACGAAGGCTGGAAGGCCTCATCCAGTATTCCCGCGACTTTTTCAAGTTTATATCCCCGATAAATTCCACAAAAGGCCATTCATTCCTTATAATTCCAGCATTTGAAATAAATTCAAGAAAATGTGTTTATTTTCCGTTTTCTTAAGAATTATTTTAGCTGCGCCTGACGGTTACGGAAAGTAGTTCGGCATTGGAGTTTACTGGGATATAAATTTTGGTCAGAGACTTGCTACGAACCAATCAAATGTTAGGGAATTGTGTAAATATTTTTGTGCTGGAATTATTATGCACGTAGTTGAATGGGAATTCGTCATGAAGTTGGCACCTACAGTGAAACCTCTCTAAACCGGACACCCTGGGAGGTCCCCAGGGTGTCGGTTTAGAGAGGTTTCACTGTAAATCAGGCATATGACCATTCTGAAATATAATGGCGTGATTTGCAATCATAGAAACCCATCGAACATAAGATTACAGACGTTGCCTTGGTGTCCGGTTTAGAGAGGTCCCACTGTATTTCGACTTGAAACATTTTATAAGCCTTGTTAACTTTTAGTTATACCATTATACCGATGAAAGCCGAAACACGCCGAATGCCTATGCCTAGGTTACTATGAAATGCAAATGCATTATATCCTGACACGCATGTTGAATATGCATGCATGCGTGCAATTTATATTGAATCTATCTGTACTTCACAACGCTTCGCAATAGAGCGATACGTGTAGTGTTGTATTATATTGTATGCCCAAGGGCCAGTAGACTTATTGCTAAATATAAACGTGACTAAAACAAAATCGCAATGGATAACCAATGGTGGCCGGCGAATGCACATACGTGTACCTATTATTAAAGGTACATACCCACTCAGTAAGCACAAACTGTTCTTTATAAGAATTAAATAAGTGTATAATTGTGTCCCTATTCCACCAGTTCTAAAACATACGAGTGCCCGCTATACAGATATAATAATTTGGTAATATTTGTTTTACGCGGCGGTATCCGGCTATTTTCATATGCAAATGAGGCTTAATATTTATTAATTATTTATACTAATTAAATGCGTCACCGGAAAAAATAATATTTTCGACAGATTATAAAGTATGATCATTGTACATACACAAATAAATACAGAGAATCAATGATAGTGTCCGTTAACAGTTTAGGAAACACGGTTATCGCCCCTGATATCAGTGTGGAAATTTACTTCTGATATAAAATGCATAATAATGCCAATCAATACGTGGGGTAATGGCGAATGAATGTTTATTTTGCCTGAAAACGTCTCGGATGATGTTTCTGATATAAAGTTGTACCTACTGAGTGGACATGTACCTTTAATGTACCTATTGATTAGACAACAGTTGCTCATCGACAACTGCTTGTCAATTCAACAACTGCTTGTCAGACGATACTAGTAACTGCTTGCCAAACTATAACTTATTCCAGGCAACAGCTTGTACGAGTATGATGCAGCCACATGAGCCGCGATATAAACGTTGGAAATACGTCTTCAAAATCTGGACATAGTTCAGCATCGGCCTCTGAAAAAAACTAGTTGCGAACAGTAACTCTTGAAATATACTCCCGTACCGTCCGTAGCACGGACGGTACGGGAGTAGATTGCAAGAGATAACTGTTCGCAACTATGAAACAACTTGATTGCGAACATAAGCACGATTATTGAGACCGGGACTTAGACTTTCACAACTTGACGTCGCCACACGCTGCCCTTCTCCATTAACGTGGCTTACCAAACTACCGTTAGTTCCAATAAGCCACCTGCCGTTAACAACCCACGAAACAGCGACCTGTTCCTAACGCGCCACCGTAGATTTGTATTGGCATATTTAGAAAACCAGTATATCGTCGCTAGATCTCGTGTTGCAATTCGTACGTCACACACTCGCAAATTCGCTGTGCGCCCGCCACACGGAAATAGCGGCACAATCAGTCTGCAGTCGGTCATTAATTTCGCGGCAGAAATATCCCGCGTAATCGATTGTTCCGTGACTGCTGTGGCAGATACGTACCGGGTGACCTGATACTGGGACAGGAATTCGGCACGCTTCGGCTTTCTTGGTGCCACAGAAATTCGGTTTGCATTGGTACCACAGGGGGATTTGGCTTAGTTCGGATTTCTTTAGTACATGTACCACAGGGATTCGGCTTTCTTTGGTGCCACAGAAATTCGGTTTGTATTGGTACCATAGGAATTAGGCTTACTTCGGTTTCAAGGTGTATGATCACGAGGTACTAACAACAACAACAAGTACCGATTCAAAGTACGTATTATTTTATAGTGTCCTTATTACTTAACGGATTTTGATGAAATATGGCGCATCAAACGCATCTTGGTAAACTGCACTTGGTGGTCTCTGTATTTTCGCCAAAACTGCTGTCGTTTTTGCGAAGAATCGAGTTCCGTGTCAGAGACACGGAAATCGATTCTTCGCAAAAACGACATACGTCTGTGCCAAACTCCATGGACCACCAAATGCAGCTCATAAAGACGCGTTTGCTGCGCCATATTTCGTCAAAATCCGTTTCATATTAAGGAAAATATCAAATAATACTTACTTTGGAGTGGGCGACGTTGTTGTTGTTGTAACCACGTGATCATGCACCTTGGGTTTGCGCTGGTGCAACGGGGATTCTGCTTACTTCGAGTTTATTTGATGCCACAGGGATTCGGCCTCCTTCGGATTTCATTGGTACCACATTGATTCGGCTTACTTCGTCTCTCTTTGGAGCCACATGGATTCGGCTTACTTCCTCTTTCTTGGTACCACAGGGATTCGGCTTACTTCGTCTTTCTTTGGAGCCACAGGGATTCGGCTTACTTCCTCGTTCTTGGTACCACATTGATTCGGCTTACTTCGTCTTTCTTTGGAGCCACAGGGATTCGGCTTACTTCCTCTTTCTTGGTACCACATGTATTCGGCTTACTTCGCCTTTCATTGGTGCCACAAGGATGCGGCTTACTTCGCCTTTCATGCCACAAAGATTCGGCTTACTTCGCCTTTCTTGGTTACATAGGGATTCGGCTTACTTTGGATTTCATTGGTACCACATTGATTCGGCTTACTTCGTATTTCTTTGGAGCCACAGGGATTCGGCTTACTTCGCCTTTCTTGGTTACATAGGGATTCGGCTTACTTCGGATTTCATTGGTACCACAGGGATTCGGCTTACTCCGGATTTCTTTGGAGCCACAGGGATTCGGCTTACTTCGCCTTTCTTGGTTACATAGGGATTCGACTCACTTCGGCTTTCCTTGGTACCACAAGGATTCTGCTTACTTCGTCTTTCTTTGACTACAAAGAATTCCTGTGGTCTTTCTTTTGGTCAAAGGTCAGACTGGGCCCCATTTGGTGTAGTTCTAGCTGTGAACTGTGAATCGTTGTTAGCACTCGCCGGAGTTTACCAGTGTGCCGTGACAATTGAATTGAAATCTCCGTGAGAGCAGACGACCGGTCACGAAAGAAAAGGAAGGTATGCAGTGTTCACCGGTTTAGTTCTTAAGCTAGCTACAGCAAACGTACGCAATCTGCCAATAATATAATATTTTCGTTCTGGAGGCATCGGGAATATATACCCCACCACATAACTGGTGCCTTTTGTTATGAAGATTATCAAGCAATGCAAGGAAACACATTTCCGAGCCGAGGCTGATACAATGTACACGTGATACCATAAGGCACTATCATCGCATTCCGTGTAAAATGTAGCCTGTTATTATATGACACTTGCAAGCTTAACCCTTTCCCTGTTTTGCGATATTTCGACTCATCCAAATCCAAAACATCTGAATAAAAGAATCAAATGCTGGGTCAAATGATGGTTAAATTATCTGATAGAGTAGAAAACATTGTGGGAAAAGGAGAAATTGCTTGTTACAAGCAATTTCTCCTTTTCCCACAATGTTTTCAAAAGACATCTTCTGCAGTGGCGTGAAAAGTCGTCTCTATCAGGGAAAGGGTTAATGTTGTTTTCGTTATAAGGAACGCGGACCTGTTTACCTTGCGCTGTTATACGTGATGGATTTCACTGACGCCATGGAATCTTTCGACCTATGAAACGTGACATTCGGATTGATCCGGGTACGCGTGTAGTTGTCAATTTATTAATGATGATAATGTCTGTTCAGCCTCACGTTCGCAAATCACAGCCGCATGCATACCTTAGCATAGTCATATGTCTGATTTACAGTGGAACATCTCTAATCCGGACACCCTGGGGGACCTCCCAGGCTGTCCGGTTTAGAGAGGTTCCACTGTAACAACAAGTATAAGTGTAGCGGATAATTTGATAGGGAACTATTTTTATGACTTGATTTCGACGCGCCTGTTCCATTTAAACCGTTCGTAATCGAGGTAACGTTTCATACAATGCACCTTACGAAGGCCCGCAGGGGACGTATACTTATTTTTGTTTATTAATTAGTTCCCACGAAATAACAATTCGTTCCCACGAAATAACAATTCGTTCCCTCAATTTAACAATTCGTTCCCACGACTTAACACTTCGTTCCCACGAATTAACAATTCTTTCCCTCAATTTAACAATTCGTTCCCACGAAATAACAATTCGTTCGTTAACGAATTGTTATATCATGGAAACGAATTGTTAATTCGAGGGAACGAATTGTTAAATTGAGGGAACGAATAATCATTTCCGAATTATTAATTCGAGGGAACGAATTGTTATATGGTGGGAACGAATTGTTATATCGTGGGAACGAATCGTTAATTCGAGGGAACAAATTGTTAAATTGAGTGAACGAATTGTTATATCGTGGGAACGAATTGTTAATTCGAGGGAACAAATTGTTAAATTGTTTAAAAAAAGCCATGTCCTTTGCGGGGCTCCATAGCATCGCATATACATATGTACACATGCGCAATGGTGCTCCACATATGCAAGCTCTCATGAATATCTCGTTCCCCGCGTGTATTATAAACATAAGCCAATATCTGTATTGCGCTGCCTCACCCAACGTGATAATCAAATTGTGGCCGTCTGTCTCGGCGGTATCTAGTACATCACAATCGCCCGTATATAGCAAGCCAAATGCACAATAATTCCCTAAATCATGGTTTGGAGATTAAACGCTAGTTTAGGCTCCTCAAACCCTAGTTTTGGCTTAAACTGCCATTTGAGATCCCAAATGGTAGTTTTCTTAAACCCTGGTTTGGGCAATTATTGTGCACTTGGCGGCTCAAACCACCGTTTAGACTCTTCAGACTAGGGTGTATGATACCCTAAACTACGGTTTGACCTTAAACCCCAGTTTTGACTGCCCAAACCCTAGTTTAGGCTCGCCAAATGCACAATAAGTATCTAAACCCCAGTTTCAAAGTCTAAACCATGGTTTAGGCTCCCAAACCCCAGTTTGAGCAATTATTGTGCATTTGGCCAGAAACAGCCATTTGCGATCGTAATTCAATAAGTGCATTTGGCGAGCCGAAAATAGGGTTTGAGGAGCCTAAACTAGGGTTTAAGCTCCAAACCATGGTTTAAGGAAATATTGTGCATTTGGCTTGCCATAGGTATGTACATTTAAACACTCGCATTATCCCTTAGCCTGCTGAATGAAATGTTGTCGTCTGCTGTTTATGTTTTATTTTCGATTTTTCTCGTCAAAAACATGGTTTGACAGCATTTTAGAATCATTTCCATTGGAAATGATTCTAAAGTGCTGTCAAACCATGTTTTTATTGAGAAACAGAGCAAAATATAAAGCAACAGCAGACGACAGTTTTCGCGATCAGCAGGCTAAGGGTTAAGTGAGTTATCGTTTTGCTGATGTGTACTTCTACTGCAGTGACGGGTGCGCAATTTGATCCGAGTTTACGTCTTAAGTTGCACACGGCACAACACAATGTCCCGTTGCTGAAATATCGGTGACATAGATTGCGTGGCGTAACTAATACAATAAAAGTACCGCTAACCTATACACATGACCGTGATATCATATTGTGAATATGCCTTGCAGCAAACAACAGTAAGGTACATGCCCATTCACTGTGGGTGTCCGGTTTAGAGTGCCTCCACTGTAGACCAGGCATATGCGCACCGACATATTGCGTACAAGTAAGAATCACTATGTAATGAGACGGACCCATAAAACACGTCACGTGATGCACAATAATTCCCTAAATCATGGTTTGGAGATTAAACGCTAGTTTAGGCTCCTCAAACCCTAGTTTTGGCTTAAACCGCTGTACAGCTGATATATTTATCATGATTTGGTTATTCAATAACTCTTATGTATCCTTTGATTTCATACGCTATTTGGTAAACTCGTTCACTGATTTCATAAGGAACTCGGCAAAGCCTTGTTTCTTATGAAATCAGTTAACAAGTTTAATAAATATGATATTAACGCATGAGCCATGTACGATCTATATGCAGTCTGTTTGCCAATTCTATACAGGTACATGCATATATAGACACATTGAATGAGCTTAACCCTTTCACCCCTAAGTAACTGGAATGGAACCAATCCAATTGTCACAAAATAATTTTCAGACTAGTCCATTTATGAAAAGGGGGTGTTTTTTGTTTTCAAAATTATGAACATTACTTTCAAAAAGTGCAGATCCTGATGAGACGGCTCGTTACGAGCCGGCTCATCTGGATCTGCACTGTTTGCATAAACCGATATAGCGGGCTTTCGGGTTCAAAGGGTTAATACTTCCCTCGTTGTCTCATGACACTGTAGATCTACTTCCCGTTGTCCGCTAAACCCTTCCCCCGCCACACTACACCTACACCCCACCCAACCCCCGCCACACCCACTCCCACTCGCACCCACATCCCCACTCCCACCCACAAACAGACAACTGAGACACAGACACATTCGTGGCCCCTGGAATCCGTAACAGCGAGGTGATTGCCCTATACTATATACATGGCGGGTTATTGCCTGTCCAATCTACATTTCACTTGACCGTAAGCCACTGGGAATAAATACACTATATAACACGTTGACCCCTGACTATCTTACAGTGACTGCGCCAAGTTATTTATTTTGTTCATGTCAATATTCAGTTCCGATTTTGGGACACCCCCCCCCCCCCATCCATATACATGTAGGTGAAATGTGGGAGTAGACCCAGTTTACCGGGGCAGACTTGCTGACTTGGGGTTATTTTGGAATATGAAAAATACTAACAAACACTGCAGATCATGATGAGGCGGTCCATTATCTGGCTCTGTGCTGATTGCATAGGCGGATTCAGGGGGGGGGGTGACCCAGCGCCCCCCCCCCCCTTTAAAATTCGCCGAGTAAAGATTGTTTACAGGTTACAAGGCACGTGTCATGCCAAGTGCCATGTATTCCATGCATTTTTCGGTCGTTGTCTTATTGTTTCAAAATTTAAACGTTTTCAATCCAAAATCATGTTTAAACATACTGTGACAGTGTCAATATTTTTGCTCCAAAATGCGTCAGAACGCAGGAAATGCGATGTAGATTTCAAAATATTTCCGGGGGGGGGGGGGAATGCCCCCGGACCCCCCTACCGCTATCCCAAGCTCCGCTCGGTCGACTATTTTGCAATACTTGACTATATTATCGAACGAGCATAGCGTGATAATATAGTCAAGTATTGCAAAATAGTTGCGCCCCCCCCCCAACCCGAAATCCTGGATCCGCGCCTGGATTGTACATAATGGAAGGCTGTAGGGTTGAATAAATAAATAAATAAATAGATCTAATATTTGCCAAACATGAAATACGCCATAGTTAGCTCAAGGTTCGTCTGCATGTGCATGTACGAGGAGATATAGAGAATAATAGGTTAGTGCCGTGAATGGGAAAAAATATCTGGCAAGGCTCAGGAAACGGGATGGGCGAGGCTGTGCCGAGCACATCCCGGTTCCGTGCCGCGCCAGATATTTTTTTCCATTCACGGCACTAACCTACTATTCTATTTATCCCGTCAACACCTACAAATGGCTGTAAAATGCAAAAATTGTATTGACTGTATATCAAAAATGTTTCACGGCACCGTGTTTCACGGCACATACGCACTGTGTTGACGGGATAAAATCTAAATCACGTGATCTAAATGTGTTATCACATGCTCATGTCCGTACATTGCCCATGCGCTGTGTAAATGAAGAAATGCAGAAACAAAACTAGAAAATGTATCAAAGATGTGACAAATAAAAGTTAATAACTAAAGACGTTTTTGAAGGATTTAGAAATTGTTTCGGTGCTGAATTGTCAAAGTTCCTTAACACCGCTGCATACCCTGCATACCCTGCATATATGTATGGAGCGTCGTCATACTGTATAACCGAAGGTGTATGATCACGTGGTACTAACAACAACAACACGTACTGAAACTTCCAGAATCCATCTGATTCAAAGTACGTATTCTTTTATATTGTCCTTATTACGTAACGGATTTTGATGAAATATGGCGCATCAAACGCGTCTTGTTAAGCTGCATTTGGTGTTCTTTGTATTTTCGTCCAAACTTCTTTTTACGACACGGAATTAGATTCTTCGCAAAAACGACATAAGTCTGTGCCGAACTCCTTGGACGACCAAATGCAGCTCATGAAGACGCGTTTGCTGCGCCATATTTCATCAAAATCCGTTGCATATTAAGGAAAATATCAAATAATACTTACTTTGGAGTGGGCGACGTTGTTGTTGTTGTAACCACGTGATCATGCACCTTGTAACCCGATCCTCTCAATCAATATATACATGTAACTTATATGCATGTATTCATTTTCTTGGAATACTGTATAATATTAATATGTCCATACGTTATCAATATTCCCCTGCCAAGCGTGCGCCGTGGGTTTGTGGCAACATATTGCTGCATTCTACGCAGCCGCCGGTGCTAATATTAAAGCTACATTCCCACTCAGTAGGCATAAAATGATCTTTATAGGAATTAAATAAGTGTAAATATGTTTCACTATTCCACCAGTTATACTTATTACAAGTGTCCGCTCTACAGATATAATCATTTAGTAATATTTGTTTTACTGGTAGTGACTCGCGGTGCTATCAGTCTATTTTCATATGCGAATGAAGAATTAAATAAGTGTATAATTGTGTCACTATTACACCAGTGCCCACTATACAGATACAATCATTTAGTAATGTTCATTTTACTGATAGTGGCGCGCGTTGGTATCAGGCTATTTCCATATGCAAATGAGGCATGGCATTTTTTTAAGTTAACATTTTAAGGAAACACGGTTATCGCCCCTGATATCAGTGTGGAATTTGTACATGTATGACACACATCAGACATTAGCTACAATAATTCGCCTCCGATATGTTATATACGGCTACAATTTGACCCATTCAAACATGTGAGCAACCGAAGTGCATACCCAACCCGTTGCATGCATGTAGGTCGAAATTTACTAAACTGTATATTGTATACCTTTAAACAAATAATCTTTGATGCAGAACTAGTAAATTCCCAAAAATAATAGAACAGAGACATTTCCCCATGGAAGCCATCAGGGGGCCGTTTCACTAAAGTTCGTACGACTAAAATGTTCGTAAGTGCAAAATTATGATAGTCTGTAAATTTCACATTAACAATGTTTTCTTGTAAATAATTATTGGATTTACATTTATTGAGCGTAGGCTGCATATGCAGCCTATGCTCAATAAATGTAAATCCATAATGGAAATTTACAGACGATCTTAAATTTGCACTTACGAACATTTTAGTCGTAGGAAGTTTAGTGGAACGGGCCCCTGTTCTCTAGTTGTTGTTCAACATTCAACATAACGAAATGAAGCTTTCAAATTTACAAGACATACATGTAAGTGTCAGATAAACACATTGACATGGTAAAATAACCAATTTATGCATGTGTATATTCTTCATTAAAAATTAATTGATACAGCTGTAGCGTAGCTATCGTTCGCAACTAGGGGTTTGTCCTGTTGTTGAGCTCTTCGAATTTGCACTTTCCTGTGTTTTACGGCATTTAAATTCAGACTCCAACTGGTGGTAAACCGTGAACTATGTAAGCTCCGTACTCCTTTGGCGCTCGGCTGAAAATTTCGACCTACCCCTACCCAGAGTAGAACTTTATGAAATATATCTATTCTTACAGGAAATTCATCGTAGAATTCGAATCTGCGTGTTAAAATTGCGAAAACCGCGGCCGAATATGTTTTTTTCGCTGGTTTCTATGGTAACCAATATTTTTTTCCAGAAAATTCAAAATATATATTTAAACATCTACGTGTTGCAAAACAACATATAAAGTTGTATATTTGGTAAACTGTCTTCATTTTACACGCACACATATTTTGGAATCGAACAATAATATTAAAATGCATGTTCGTAGACGGTAACCATGGAAACGTGGGTTTCTAGCCAATCGGGAAGATTAGCGTTTGCAACGGGCTGTACCTTGGTATTTATGAACAATTAACGTCAGTTGTAATGTTATACATTTCGACACACATAATACTGACGAAAACTAACACTTCTATACTTTCAAATGCAATAATAATCACATTATACGTAGTTTGGTTGGTCTAATTATCTAAACTATACGCGAATGCTGAGCAGTGCAAATTATCATATAATTAGAAAAAAATGTAATTGCCGTGTATAATTATAATCGTTGCCCGAATGTCATAATATATAGAGAACCCTCGTACAAAGAAAAATATGTACACATACATGTTCGACTGTCTGTC
The DNA here is from genome assembly GCA_029237695.1 of Conchocele bisecta. NCBI lineage: Eukaryota > Metazoa > Mollusca > Bivalvia > Lucinida > Thyasiridae > Conchocele > Conchocele bisecta. Next base: position 18,653,424 of record CM055278.1, read on the forward strand.
GACAATTTTAACATTTTCAAGATGGCCGCCAAATCTAACGAACTATTGCTGAGCAGATAAAATAATCATAGAATCGAGAACAAATGTGTATTTGACCGATGCAACGAACGGGATATTATACACACGATCATACGAACGCATGGGACTATACACTGTATGTGCATACATGTTCGACTACCTGTCGATATGTTTTACTTTTTCAAGATGGCCGCCAAATTTAACAAACAAATGCTGAGAAGATCAAATATTCACAAAATCATAAACAGATGGTGTGTACATAACCGATAAATAACTATACAATGGAACAGGACGACGATCTCAACAGCAGAAATCAGTACACGATACAAACTACATTATTTCGTGTTTCGTTTGCAAGATCTATCCACCTTCAAGTGGGCTCACTTTCATCATCCGAATCCGAATCACCTATTGTAACAGCAGTCGTTCTGTTTGTGCACTCATCTTGGCACCGACAGATGTCAATGCATTGAAGGCCCACGGAATGGCACTGACACTTGCTGCTATTACAGTTGCCATCCTTACAATACAAATGTGTCAGGTCCCTCAAGAATACTGGCGCTGGTGGATTTGCGAAGTAAACTGGCACCAGGATTCCATTTTCATCTTTCTTCCATCCATTTCCGACTGGATCAGGAACCTCAGGATGTGGAATATGGCTTTGGCACCAGACTATTGTCTGAACTCGTGCACGCATTACATGGTGCTTGAATGCATCTTCTGTCGGTGGAAGTTGCGTTGCTGATTTGTCCGTGGATGTAGCGATCGCCAATCGGATTTCATCCATACTGTCATACGGTTTTCCACTTGTCTTATTGTTGAAGCCGCCAAACAGCATCATAGTATACCTTCGCGCGACTGGTAAACATTCATCTATAGATTCTGATAAGCCCACCTTGGACAATTCCCGTAGCTTGTCGGCACTTTTCACCAGTTTGTTGAACGAGGTTCGTTTCCCAACTTTGTATATTGAGCTGTTTGTGTCGCATCCAGTCAAGGCATGCATGGCAGGTAAGCAGGAGCTTACGGTTTGGCCTATCTGTTGGGCAATCGAGTGGATTGGAACAAACCTGTTTCTGAAAGCATGCCTCGTTCTATGCCCTGTATGCATATATATTTCTGTGTCCGCGAAACGTGTATAGTAGTAATACAGAAGGATGACGAGCACATCTGTATCGTCAGTACGGATCAGAATACGGCCATGCGTTTGAGCCATATGTGTGGCATGCAGCACCATTCGGGTATCTGCCTCTTCCTGACTCGAAAACAAGTTTGATAAGCATTCCGTACTTTCCTTCGTCACAGACTGTACTTCTCGTCCGTTCCGAAAACCACCGGCAAGTACAATGGATAGCTGCTGTTTCAGATGGCCTGGTGCATTCACAGCTACGTACTCACACGCAAAGGCTGCCAACGATGCTTTGTTTTCAGAGTTACTCAGAAAACGGCGGTAATTTGGAACTGTGCGACCGCCACTCACCATATAGGCAGGTACATCGCTGTTGGCCGTGCGACGCTGACGTTCAGCTTCTTTGAGAGAACTGGCTTTATCATACCGGTCAAAGACGACAGTGACCGATGTAATCGACTTGTCCCGGGTAAAATGTGACATGATATGTTTCAAAACGACTGCGCCTAGTTGGTCAAATGTTTTGAAGTGTCCTTCGTTCAGCGACTGCAGCAGTGCTGATCTGACTCTGTCAGTGCTTGAACTGGAAACTCGTTGATCTCCTCAACGAAAGATTCAAGTTTCTTCGTCAACTCTGCCTTGTTTGTTTTGCGCATGGTGCCGTCGTCGTGAAATAGGGCAGGTGGAACCGAAGCCAATTCATGTTTCAAGACATCATTCATTTCAATGTCTCTATGATTCGCTACTGCCAGCAGTCGTCTGAACAGAACTTCCGAGTCTAGCATCAGTTTCGATGTTTTGCTTGTAGCAAATGGTTTTCGCATATTCGAGAAGGTCTTAACCTTACTGCGAGGGATTGGTTTCCCAGAATTTCACAGTACGTTCCTTCGAGATTCTTTCCGATACGAATTTATCAACTGCCTCTTGACTAGCAACTCGGAATTCATTCATCGAGTTTTCTATGTCCGCAGGCGCAACTTGCCCTGTGGCAATGTTTACCAGACGTTCTGATACCGTGTTTAAGTCGAACGGATTTTGGTACTGTGTAGTGACTAGATCAACTACCTTATCAACATCTGCTTCATCCCTTTCCTTTCGGCTTTTGCCCAATTCCTCGTGTTGACTAGCACCTTGGTTCTTGGATACAGTCTCTCTGAACTGTCCACAAAATTCACCTAGAATGTGACGAGTTACCAGCCACCGAGTCAATGCTCCCTTTCTACGAGTAAATCCAATGATTCCCCCTGATCCTTTTGCTTCTTTATTTATTGTTTGTTCAAGTGCCTGATCAGTTGGAACTGCATTGAAGGCGTGCCCGGATCGCCGTCTGACAACAAAGCCACCGTTCTCAAGATGTTCATATGCTTGTGGGTTGGTGGTCTTTAGAGCGAGCATATCGGCGATATACACGGGCGTGAAACCGTGCGTAGTTTGTTCGTCCTGCCGCCCAAAACCAGTGAACACTCTCCGTTACTGATAACATGTGGAGATCAAAATCGCCGTCTCTTTCTGCTCTCAAAAGCCGTAGTAACAGAAATGCAGCATCAAGGAAGTTCATCCAGTACCTGAATGTTGAACTTTGCGCTTCTCCATGTGTTCGGAACTCGCTTATGAGGTCAAGTGTATCTTGAAATTCGGCCTCTAGGGTTTCTCGAATCTCCTTTGCGGTCTCCACATCCTTCTCCTTGATTGCATCACGGAGTTTCTCCATGTGATGTCCTATCTGGGGCTGTGGTTCTTTGTCTTTCTCTGTTGTCACCCAATCGATAAAGGCATCAAAGAAGCATCGGCACATTGCGTCTAGGATGACCTTCATGCCCCTTACTCCTCTTGTCAGTTGTGCTCCTGTTAGCATCTGTCTGGCGGTAACGTCAGAATAAACATCCGACTCTGTCAGTAAGCTGAGAAGGCCTCCATCTCCAAACAGCTTTCCAATGGAAGCGAGAAATGCCATTGTATGATGCATACCCCCTAGTTCTGAGTGTTACCTTACCTTCCAAACACGCTGGCTTTTTCCACAATATTTCTCTAGCTTTGGAATAGATGGCTAGATCAGCTGTCACTATGATGTGGTTTTGTCCAAGTTCCGCTGCCAGTCGGACAAGCTGATTGAGTGCTGTGAAAATTGTGGAGTTGTCTGACGGCGGTGCGTCTATGAAAGGTAAGTACCTGACGGTCGTTATAGGTACAGAGGCCTTTGTAGTCACTGAATTATATCCTGACCATGCAGGGATATTATCAAGACCAGCCATATATGATCTACAAAGAGCCCAAGACAGGTCGGAAACCACAGCTTTACGGATATGGTCGTTGTCCCCATCAATGTAAAAGTTGGCAGCATTGGCAACTGTGTCTGGAGCTGGACGTGTTGGTGGCTTTTTGAAAATATGTTTACGCTTGACATGTCGGTGCCATAATCACCTGCGCCGATAATTCTCTCCGAGAGGCGGGGTATCTCAACATCCGATATCTGTCTGTCTTGGTCACACCTCTGATATACAACCATGGCCATGGAATGGGTTGTTTCTTTGCCGTCTAAGGTGTGTTCATTTGTGTCAAAGTTATCAATTGCTGCATGAACTGTTCCCATGTTGTCGTCAGTGTTGGTAGTGTGTATACCGAATGGGACGAAAGGTACACCTTCTTGTGATAGCTGTTGTTTTGCTGCGGATGTTATGAATCGCAAAACTTCTTCATAAGAAACACTGTATCCCAATGTATACAGCGTTCTCACCAACTTGGAACTGCCAAAGTCATGGTATGCCGTTAAAGCTAACCCCAGGTTAATTGGTGTTAGTATGCGCTTGCTTTGTGAAATTACGTTGTGGTATGTTGCTAACACCTGTATATTGTCACGTCTGTGAACTTCATCACCCGTGCCAGTGGCTGTATCGAATGCTTTCGAATTTACTAGCCAGATGATAAAATCGTACAGTGGTCCTGGCACGAGTTGGCTGCAAGCGTCAATGCTTAAATCCTGCAATCGGTACGCTTGTGTAGTGGACTGAATGTCTTTAATGGCTCGCCGAAGGATACCTGCGGCCCCATATAATATCTGCCTGTCTGTGAGATACGCCCCTTGTATGTCTAACTTCGACTCGTTGGATTCGTCAAGTTCAGATTTCAATTTAGAAGCTTTGTGAAGTACAGCACCAACTGATACTGCACTGGAACATACAAGATCCGATTGTCCCTTTCTCTGGAAGAACGATATATCTTCACCAAATTGTTTCTCCAGCCGTTGTTTAAGTTTCCATGATTTATATACATTGGCGAGTTCATCTGGAACTCCAGCTCTACCCAGAAATTGTATGTATTTAATATTTAGATCAGATAATGTGACTACTGACTTTGTCTCGGAGAAGATTGTTTGTTTGGTTTCGTTTAAAAGCATCTGAAATGCTTCTTCGTAAAGAACTGGCTCGTCGACCTTGTCTTCATGAGGTACCATAAAACTTACATTGCGTTTGCTGATGTAATGTCCATAACATGAACGGTGATATTTCGCATCATATGCAAATAGGTCACCATATGCCTGCATGCGGGAAATGACAACTTGATCATTTCTCAACGTGGCGGCATTCACTGTTTTCTGCCTTGTTGATTCGCCTGTCCCAGTGCTTACACCAGATAATGGCTCTTTTCTGTTACCTAATTTTCTTGGCACTGCCACAAATGAAACAGTTCTCTCTGATATTAAAACCCGATTGGCTGTCTCTGGTCGACCTTCGAAGCTCTGGTGACATCGGCGATTCGCTTCTGCTTGACGAGACATCATCACTTTTAGGCGCTGTGTCACTGCTGTAAAATTTGTTTGTGTATGTAGCCCGACACACCCTATGATACCGTACGTTTACCTGATGTGAAAGTATATCCTGGCGATGCGGCCTTAATAAGTCATTTACTCGATCATGTTTAGCCTCTGCTATGTCTAACAATGTCTCTAGACCTGTTACTGTTGGATTTTGCACGATATCCTTGTGTGACGCCTCTGGAATAGACTTTAGACATATTATGCATATGCTTCTATCCAGTTTCAAGCGTTTTGCCTCTGGTTCACCTAAATCCATAATTGATTTGGAAGATGCGTACACACCAAACTTAATTCGGTTCTCGTTCGATGCTTATGTACAACAACACGTCGGTTTGATATACCCGTAATTTGTCGTAATAATTGGGGCGATATTACTCTGTGTCTTTGCAGACTGAGCAGTGGACGATCAGCATCCGTTTACCACATATATTAACACCGCCGTGATTTATATATGAAAGTGCAAATACGAATCATGCATTCACGGCCGTGTTAATTAAAGTTTCATTTAAAGAGTAGAAAATCACAGCGGTGTTACTTAAAGTTACATACAAAGAGCAAAAAATCACGGCGGTGCTGAATATAGTGACATTTAAAGAGCCCGAAGGGAGGTAACAACAATCACTTGTACGCAGATTATGTGCTATTTGTGTTCGGAACATCTCAAATCCAAAATGTTAAGAGTTTGTAGATGGACAAACGAACGGACGGGTGAAAGACTGCTCGGAAATAAGAGGCAAAAACTATAAACAATGTATCAATGTACTATTCGACATAGTTTGGACCCCACCCACCCACACACAGAGACACGACGGGGATTGGTCCATGTGAGTGGTTGCTATGGTTACATGATCGTTTTACGGACAACATTTATATACTAGTATAATATTAAATTATATTCTTATGTGTACGTAGTATTTCATCGATATTAACCTAATAATACCAGTGTCATAATACAAACAAATACGTGCATGCATGTATTGAATTTTTCAATAAAATGTGGTTACCTTGGCAACATCCAAAAATACGTATTTCGCCAAGGTTTACTGAAATTCAACACATGTGTTCGTATTCTATGATGATTTTTACATACTATAGCTTCATTACACCAACTTGTATGATGGAGATTTGTCTGCACGAAAATAAATGTTGAAAATACTACTTTCAAATACGGCGAGACTGACTTAGTTACCATGGTAACAGAAATATACGTTTGAATGATAGAATATTTAGGTAAATATGAACATTTACACCATGTTTGTAAAATATATTGACTAAATCATATTTAAGCAAGTATAAAGGCTGAAAATCGTAGGCTAAATAAGAAAGTTATTTTCGGATGAAAAACGCAGTTGCCATGGAAATCAGCAAAAAAACAATATTCGGCCGCGGTTTTCGCAATTTTAACATGCAGATTCGATTTCTACGATGAATTTCCTATAAGAATATGTATGTTACATAAAGTTCTACTCTGGGTAGGGGTAACTCCTTAAATAAGCGTCGTACAGAGGCCCGTCTAATACAGTACCGCAACCCCCCTCCAGATCCGCCCCTGATACTGCTCTACATCAGTATCGATCCCCGCATCGCGGCGAGACGAGACGTACTGTCACGGAGCTCACGTTCTCGCTCCGGGTTCATTTGGGCCGGCTGACAAAACCAACCTTACCGTCTTTTGTAGCAGTCCCGCCACTCACGCTTTCACACTCTCTTACAAGGCCACCTGATGATGCACTCAGCGCCAGCGTAAAATGTTTCACATCGAAATAGTCACTCGGATTCTTGACGAAATCCCATTCAGCTACATGCAGAAAATACTCCATAAACACATTTTCGTCTAGTAACCGGCGCACGAAATGTGCGCCGGTTACTAGACGAAACATGCGTTTATGTGATAGCTTTAAGTGGAGCTGCATGCCATCTCGTCAGGAAACCGGTGTATTGTTTCGACGTTGAAACAGTTTATACGCTAATGCGGAGTTCATTACGAGTGAAGACGGAAATAAGCGACCGACAAGTGTGTGTATTGTAGGCACTGATCAGAGTATACAGTCATATACAGGCCAGTCTAATCAGAGTATACAGTCATATACAGGCCAGTCTAATCAGAGTATACAGTCATATACAGGCCAGTCTAATCAGATAAATGGTGAGCGGTGTATATTGGGATTAGAATGGGTGGGTGCGCCGACGATAGGGTGTGTTCACCCTGAGTGCTGTATATAATGTTCGTTTTGTCAGCCAACGAGCCAGTTATATATAGCCCAAATAATATAAGATTGCATGGCCGATGTGTCATTACATTCAGCCATCCTATTTATTCAATACATGTGTTACTTACTAAGCGAATACAAGAGAAATACAATATTATTAAATCATCACGAGCGGATACATGTAATCTATTTATGGCATAACCACGTAATCATACATTGAAGCGAGGCAGATTATAGAACATAGTCTTTATTTGAACAATTAAAGTTAAGCTTTGTGTCTAAAGCGTACAATACCCCCTGATTTCAAAATTATTCCCTATTTTACTTTTACAAATGGATTATTGATTATTGATTTTCTTCATTACTAAATAGGGAAAAAAGGATAAAAAAATATATACACTGTTTGCTTTTTGCAGCTCAACTAAGTGAATTTTCAATTTATGACAGCATTTCCACTACTCAATTTGAAAATAAATGCGTATTTTCACATTGGTGTGCGTGTTTTTTACTACCACTTTTGATAATCAATTCGTCTTCAGCTAAAATAATTGCGTAAAATACGCCAATACGCACCTTATCTGGAGCTCTGCAGCTACCGGTGTACGAGATGTGATATACATGCACAATTACATGACTATTGCATTATAGGTAACCGGGCCGGAAGGCCTCGTCCAGTATTCCCGCGACATTTCCAAGTTTATATCCCCGATAAATTCAACAAAAAGGCCATTCATTCCTTATAATTCCAGCATTTGAAATAAATTCATCAAGAAAATGTCTTTATTTGCCGTTTTCTTAAGAATTATTTTAACTGCGCCTGACTGTTACGGAAAGTAGTTCGGCATGGGAGTTTACTGGGATATAAATTTTGGACAGAGACTTGCTACGGACCAATCAAATGTTAGGGAATTGTGTAAACATTTTTGTGCTGGAATTATGATTCAGTATATTCGGAAGGAGCCACAGTAATGAATCCAGATCACACCGTGAAACGCGACACCAGAAAACTCGTATTGGTGCTTCTAGTGTCGTGTTACAAGGTGTGTGGGTAAAACAATAAGAGACAACAAGGCCACCGTTATCCTCGTTTACCATGTACAACACGACACCGGGAACACTGATATAAGTGTTTCCCGAATTGGACATTAAACACATGAAATCCAACAAATATTTAAATGTAAGTACTTTTTCATCAATAACAAAAAAGTCACCCTCCCCAAAGAAAATTGATTGATGAAATTCCGTAAAATATTGATGTTATTGCGAAAAAACGATTTTCCTATGGGAATTTAACATGGGGGCTAAAAATATAAAAAAAAATCAAAATCTAACTTTTGTTTTCTTAGTTACATCATTTCCAAGCTATCTAGACAGGTTTCGGAGTCAATTTCCAAATGTTTTCGTGTTTTTTTACTCTCCCCTCCTCTTCTGCCTCTTTTTCCCCCATGTTAAATTCCCATAGGAAAATCGTTTTTTTCCCTATTAAATCAATATTTGATGGAATTTCATGAAACAACATTTTTTTGGGGAGGATAACTTTTTGTTATTAGTGAACAAAAACTTACATTTAATTCATTTTTAGATTTAATGTGTTCAATAGCCAAAAGTTCGTCGGCAGGAAAACGTGGAACAGACAGTAGTGAATGTGTTATACTTTGTTTGATGAATCGTACACGGATGTCGCATTCAGTGAAGGGAGAAAAATACAGACGGTTCTACGAGACATTTGCATTCATGAATTTGCATAGAAAGCGGTGTACATGTATGCAACTCATACAAATTAACCCTTTCAACCCTAAGGAACTGGAATGGACTGTGATATAGAGAATAGTAGGTTAGTGCCGTGAATGGGAAAAAATATATGGCAAGGCTGAGGAAACGGGATGGGCGAGGCTCTGCCGAGCACATCCCGTTTCCGTGCCGCGCCAGATATGTTTCCCATTCACGGCACTAACTAACCTACTATTCTATTTATCCCGTCAACACTATAAATGGCTGTACAATGCAAAGAAATAACCCCAGCAACCGCACATATTCATACGCAGTGAGTAGGTCGCATTGACAGGGTATCAAAAATGTTTCACGGCACCGTGTTTCACGGCATATACGCACTGTGTTGACGGGATAAATGCTAATGTTCTGACCAATCCAATGGTCACAACATGATTTTCAGATTCTTCCATTTATGAAAAGGGGGTGTTTTTGTTCTCAGAAATATGATAATTACTTGCAAAAGTGCAGATCCTGATGAGACGGCTCGTTACGAGCCGGCTCATCTGGATCTGCACTTTTTGCATAAACCGCTATAGCGGGATTTCGGGTTCAAAGGGTTAAGTAGTTGTTATAACATTGATGCACAATGTAGTCTCAGAGCAGCCTGCGCCTTTGCTCAGTCTGGTCAGACTGACACAATCAAGGTGCGTGATCACGTGGTTACAACAACAACAACGTCGCCCACTCCAAAGTAAGTATTATTTGATATTTTCCTTAATATGCAACGGATTTTGATGAAATATGGCGCAGCAAACGCGTCTTCATGAGCAGCTGCATTTGGTGGTCTAGGGAGTTTGGCACAGACTTATGTCGTTTTTGCAAAGAATCGATTTCCGTGTCGGAGACATGGAAATCGATTCTTCGCAAAAGCGACAGAAGTTTGGGCGAAAATATAGATACCACAAAATGCAGCTTAACAAGACGCGTTTGATGTGCCATATTTCATCAACATCCGTTACGTAATAAGGACAATATAAAAGAATATGTACTTTCAATCGGATGGATGCTGGAAGTTTCAGTACTTGTTGTTTTTGTTAGAACCACGTGATCATACACCTTGACAATGGACATGTTTTGTTATGTCATCGTATGAAACATGAAACACGGAGGCGAGACAGATTGTATAACGTGTTTTTATTTGCATATCTATTGCGCGAGTATATGACGATGCAAAATGCACGTAGCGTGTTGATTACAGAGCCCCACAGGGGTGTAGACTGATTTTCTTTCTTAATTGGTTCCCACGAAGTAACAATTCGTTCCCTCAATTTATCAATTCGTTCCCACGAATTAACAATTAGTTCCTTCAATTTAACAATTCGTTCCCACTAAATAACAATTCGTTCCCACGGAACGAATTGTTAATTCGTGGGAACGAATTGTTATATCGTGGGAACGGATTGTTAATTTGAGGGAACGAATTGTTAAATTGGAACGAATTGTTAATTTCAGGGAAATAATTGTTATTTCGTGGCCGGAACGAATTAATAAAAAAGATCCATGTCCCCCGCGGGGCACCGTAATTGCGCTAGTATTATGACGGTGTAAAATGCACCTAGCGGTGTTACATTGCCGCACATGTTATGCAATACATGCAAATGGCGCTCCCCTACCTATACATCGATAGTGCTGGGTTTGGTGATTGATTGATCGATTGATTGATTGATTTTGATTGATTGATTGATTGACTGTTTGCCAATGCGTCCCGTGACCGAATGACGACTACTGTACATTTCAGTTTGACAGATTGATTGACCGATCGATATTGTAGTATGTCGATTTATTGATGAGCTGCGAACATGACTGATTGATGTTTTAGATGTTTGATTGCTTTAACCACATCACTTAGTAACTTAGTATCTTTAAAGATGGGGTCCCGCACATCAGTAGCCTTTTTCACCAACATTGCAAAGTATACTTTTCTAGCAAAGTATACATTGAGGGAGAAATTTTCAATTTTAGGATAAATTTATTAATTTTTAGCCAGGTTTTTTGAAAAAAAATCCAGGCTATTGGATTGGCGAAAGCCGGGCGGGCGGGCGGCGGCGGGCGGGCGGCGGCGGCGGGTCCACAATCGATGTTAAGTTTTCGTGTTTGAGTCCATTTCTTTGTTACTGTACCACCTAGGACCACCAAACTTTCACAGCTTCATAATCAAGGGGTGCCCACCACATATTACTATCCAACATGTTACTTTTTTTTTTAACTTGACCCATTTTTTCCGCGCAGTCGACTAGCCATTTTCAATGTTAAATTTTCGCGTTTACAATGTTATGTTTTCGTGTTTGAGTCCATTTGTGTAAATATTTTTGTGCTGGAATTATCAAACAATAAACACATGTTACCATTTATAACGACCAATAATGTTTTCCCTTGCTGGTGAGGTCGCGGCGTACTAACACGGTATTGACATATTAGTTAATACTGTGTAAACATTTTTGATGTTAAAAACCTATGGAATAGTTATATAATTGGGTGCACATTTAATTTCCGTAACAATATATTTAGACATAATTTGAGAGCCCCAATCTGTAAACGTGCAGTTAATCTGGGGATCGTTTCACTACACTTCGACTAAGATGTTCGTAAGTGCAAAATTATGAGTCTGTAAATTTCACATTAACAATGTTTTCTTGTAAACACTTATTGAATTTACATTTATTGAGCATAGGCTGCATCATATGCTCAATAAATGTAATTCCATCAATTGAAATTTCCAGACGATCCTAAATTTGCACTTACGACGTACGAAGTTTAATGAAACCGTCCCCAGTTATATATACATGTAAGGGAACTCCCAATATTCAGCAACCTGTCATGTGATTTACATGTACAAGGTGTTATGATCACGTGGTTATAACAACAACAACACGTACTGAAACTTCCAGAAGCCCTCCGATTCAAAGTACGTATTCTTTTATTTTGTCCTTATTATGTAACGGATTTTGATGGGAGATGGCGCATCAAACGCGTCTTGTTAAGCTGAATTTGGCGGTCTCTGTACTTTGGGCTAAACTTCTGTCGTTTTTGCGAAGAATCGATTTCCGTGTCTACTGACACGGAAGTCGATTCTTCGCAAAAACGACATAAGCATGTGGCGAACTTCCGGGACCACCGAGTGCAGCTCATGAAGGCGCGTTTGCTGCGCTATATATTTCATCAAAATCCAATAATACTTACTTTAGAATGGGCGCACTTTCAACCATTTCAACCATTGTTGTTGTTGGTGTAACCACGTGATCATGCACCTTGATGTAAGGTCTCCAGAGGGTGTAGGGGTGGGGTGAGGGCTCGGGGTGCCGCTTTTTATACATATATTCACGATCAATCCACCCTTAACCCTTTTAACCCTACCGTATAGACCATCAAGCGAACGTTTACAAACACCGTACTGTAGGCACAGATCGTAACGAGCCGTCTCTCAGGATTTACATTATTCGTCAGTATTTGTCAGATTAAGAAAAAATATTCTTCATACGATAATGGAACTTTCCCAAACAATTACCATGAACCGTTCAACCGTTAATATTTTGCTGTGAATCTCACTTGGATTTCTACCCGGCGTGTGCCTGGCTGCAGATCAGGATACTGTCTTTCAGTACTGAATTTATTGCAATATTGGTACTGAATGCTAAATGGTTCTCCATACAGGTGCAGTCCCGCATGTATACGACCTTGCTGTGAAACAACGACAATAAACTATCAATCTTTAATGTTTTAAATAGGGCTCACGCACGCGGATCTATTAAAGGCTGCTGTTTATTATATACGTAGTGTTTGATAAGAGTGAGCAAAGTTCAGTTAGGACGAACGTACCACAACAGCAGATCGCCGTGTAACCCTTTCAACACCACAGACCTGTACTAGTGGTATTGTCAAACAGTGTAGATCCAGATGATCCGGCTCGTAACGAGCCGTCTCATCAGGATCTGCGCTGTTTGCAAGTAATTTTCATATTATTTGAGAACAAAATCATCTCCTTGTCATATCAAATTCCATTCTTGTTACTTATGGTTGAAAGGCTAATGACATTCGTAACCCTCGTTCAGTATCTGACCGTGGGGTGTACTCGTTAATCAAGAGCTATACCGGTTACAACTGCCGACGATCGTTTTCCTCCATCCCAGGCATGCACTCGTGTGTTGCATATAGGGCACTTAATTATCGATGTGAACACGTGCAATTACCTGCGGCCCGTGAGATCACGTTCCTTGTCGCATTCAGGAAACCAGACGTACTATCTGTAAATTGGCTGACGCTGATGAAATGTACATATTAAGGACATTGGTGACTTACTAGTTGGCAGCAAAATCAACGATCTGATAATTTCTCTGTAATTCAAATATCCTATTCTATATACGGAGCCCCGCAGGGGACGTACACTTCTTTTTTTTATTATTTCGTTCCCACGAAATAACAATTCGTTCCCAAAACTTAACAATACGTTCGCACGAATTAACAATTCGTTCGCACGAATTAACAATTCGTTCCCTCCAATTAACAATTCGTTCCCTCAATGTAACAATTAGTTTCCACGAATTTTTATTTCGTGGGAACGAATTGTTATATCGTGGGAACGAAATTGTTAATTCGAGGGAACGAATTGTTAAATTGAGGGAACGAATTGTCATTTTGTGGGAGCGAATTGTCAATTCGAGGGAACGAATCGTTATATCGTGGAAAAATCCATGTGCCCTGTGGAGCTCCGTACTATTCCATGTTGAAGATGCAACGTTTTTATTTTGGAAAAAATGACAATGCGTTCGTCTTTCTCAGTATACCGCTGTAGCCTATTTCACCCACAGGTTGAAGTAACGGACCGAGGTCTATAATTAAATTAAATATGCCTAAAAGCATCAATAAATGAAGAAAAAAAATAAAATAATTTACCCCCTCCATCTAATCATATAGGGAAGGTGTCCAACTTTTTAATAGGCCGAGCCCATACGGGCTCGAGACAACGGACTCTCACGAATCGTCAACCGAGTTATATCATTGTCGCCTATTGCAGAAGTTGGGACAATGTTAGTATTCCGCAACGATATATTCCTCATTGCGCTATGTCAACGCGTTTTCGAGCTATCGATTGTTTTGTTGTAAAAAAATTATCATCATTGCTAGGTCGGGAAAGAACGGACACATTTCCGAGGCCGATATTGCTATATAAAGGAGTAAACATCGGGTTGAAAATACACATTTACGTCGTCCCGGCCCGTAAAGAAACATTTCGCATAGAGAAAACATTGTTTCCAATCGAACATTTGATCAAACCTACATTTATACCCGCACTGTGCGTCACGACAGACAATTTAATCGCACAGACATTTCTATCATTTCTCGGGAAGCCAATATGTATAAACATCGTCGGACAGGTTTATTCGCCGGAATTCGTGCACTTACTATGTGGTAAAAAAACGGAACTTTTATAAACGGTTATAATTCATATTTTATAATACCTATGTTGATGGTAAAAGTATCAAGTTAAAGGTATGTCTCTCTACTCCGATTTCAAGTTTTATCAAAATATATTTTTTTCTAATTTTGGCAGCATATGAGAATTGTCTGTGGGGTCAAATTTTATTTTTGACCGAATATGGTCATGTTATATATCAAATCGAAGGTATCAACGAGGCGATCACTCTGGTGCATTTTTTTTGTCGAAATCGGATGGCTATGTCATCCAAGATGGCCGCCGAAAGGTCAAAAGGTCGTTCTTTTATTAGAGATTTCAAAATTCTTTTTCACATGAACCGCGTGGCCCATGGTGGCCAAACTTCAAAGTTATGGTCCATGAGTGAAGCCTTTTCAGATTTGTTAAAACGGAGGTTATCGCTAATCCAAGATGACCGCCGTCTAAAAATAGCATAAATTCTTAAAAAATCTTCTTCTCATGAACCGCTAGCCGGATTTCGACGAAATTTGGTAAGAATGATCGATGTACAATGCTCTTTAAAAGTTGTTAAAATGGTGACTCCGGGGTCAAAAATGGGCGTGGCCCGTGGGGTACAATTGAGGTAAAATTTTATTTTTGACCGAATATGGTCATGTCTATATCAAATCGAAGGTATCAAAGAGGCGGTCGCTCTGATACATTTTTTGTCGAAATTGGATGGTCATGTCATCCACGATGGCCGCCGAAAGGTCAAACGGTCGTTCTTTTATTAGAGATTTCAAAATTCTTCTTCACACGCACCGCGTGGCGCAAGGTGGCCAAACTTCACAGTTATGGTCCATGGGTGAAGCCTTTTCAGATTTGTTAAAACGGAGGTCGTCGCTAATCAAAAATCTTCGTTCTCATGAACCGCCAGCTACGCCCATTTTTTACCCCTGGGTCACCATTTTAACAACTTTGAAAGAGCATTGTACATCGATCATTCCTACCAAGTTTCGCCGAAATCCGGCTGGCGGTTCATGAGAAGAATTAAGAGTTTATGCTATTTTTTACGGCGGCCTTCCACTTTTGGAAATATTTTGCTGTAATCCGAATTATAAAACGCAGGTAACGCAAGGCGACTTTCCCCGTGTTACAGACAGAACATTCGGGTTAGTTTTGCTCATGCGTGTTGATGAGATCATGAAGCAAAAATGCGCGATCTTCCATCTCTGGGGGAGAATGATGGATGTAAAAATTGTTAAAATGGTGACCCGGGGTCAAACATTTTACAATCTCGCGTTCTCGCGATATCGAGCATATATTGATCGCGAAAATGTGAAGTATGATCACGAGATTGCGAGACGAAAATACGAGATTCTATCCTATCCAATCTTGCTTTTTCGCAATCTCTCTCCCATTTTTGCTTCATGATCTCATCAACACGCATGAGCAAAACTTACCCGAATTTAGTCGTACGAAGTTTAGTGAAACTGCCCCCAGTATGCCAGGGGATAAACCCATGTTTTAAACACATAATCTCTAGTTGTCTAGTAACCGGCGCAAATTGATTGTGCCAGTAACTACTGTCTGTTCCACGTTTTGCTGCCGACGAACTTTTGGCTATTAAACACATTAAATCTAAAAAATATTTTAAAGTAAGTACTTTTTTTTATCAATAACAATAGAGTCACCTTCCACA
This sequence comes from Conchocele bisecta, assembly GCA_029237695.1. Classification (NCBI taxonomy): domain Eukaryota; kingdom Metazoa; phylum Mollusca; class Bivalvia; order Lucinida; family Thyasiridae; genus Conchocele; species Conchocele bisecta. The sequence goes on from CM055278.1 coordinate 18,669,441, forward strand.
AAAAGAATTATTTGATGAAATTCCGTCAAATATTGATTTTATTCCGAAAATACGATTTCCCACCTGATTCCAACAACAACCATTGGACACTAATGGAACAAAGTATCGATCAAGCCTTCGGTCAATCATGTGACAACATAGTAGTGGCGGGAGACTTCAATATCAATGTTCACAATTCGGTCTCAGATAAGATTAGTTAGCTTATCTCATCTTATAATGCTGAACAGCTGATTTATTCACCGACTCACTTCACTGAAACTTCTAGCTCTCTCATCGACCTTATTTTCACAAAAGACAAGACGAAAATTATTTCAAGCTTTGTCGCAGACCCTTTCCTTACTGATCTTGTGCGATACCACTGTCCCATAGTAGCTGTTTTAAAATTCGACAAACATAAATCAACGTCATTTAAACGGAAAATTTGGCTTTATGATCGCGGAAATTTCTCTGAGTATAGACGTATTTTGGAATCTTCAAATTGAAACGATATATTGAACGATGAAAATTTGGACACTATTGCAAGTAAAATTACAATGGCAATCACATCGGCAGCCGCCACAGAAACTATTCCAAACAAAACTGTAACCATTCGTCCGACAGATATCCCTTGGTTCAATAACAACTTACGTAGGTTAATGCGCAAGCGAAACAGATTACATAGAAAAGCTAATCAAATGAATAACATCCACTTATGGTCCGAATTCAGAAAAGTACGTAATGAAGTCACTAAACTTATTCGAAAGTCCAAGTCAGAGTACGAAAATAAAATAATAGAGAAAATTAACGACAACAACGTATCATCAAAATCTTGGTTCAAATTAGCGAAACAACTGTCTAACAAGAAATCCTCTTCCGTTATTCCAACACTTTACGATACTGGTCTCGAAGCTACCTCTGATATTGAAAAGGCAACTCTTTTGAACAACTTCTTTTGTAAACAGTCCACTATCGACGACAATGCACACACATTACCCTTACAAGCGGAAACCTCTCAACCTTCAATCTCTACAATCACAATCTCTCCTAGCGACGTTTGTGACGCAATAAAGGCAATTGACCCATCCAAAGCTAGTGGTCCTGATCTTATCAGCCCAAGACGTCTACAGGAAGCAGCAAATGTATTATCACTCCCCCTCTCTACATACTTCACAACATTGATCCGCAGGTCTCGTTTCCCCAATTCTTGGAAGCTAGCCAACGTTGCACTCATCTTTAAAAAGTCACATCCATCAAAACCACAAAACTACCGACCAATATCTCTTCTCAGCTGCATTGGTAAGCTGATGGAGCGCTGCATCCACAAGTATCTGTACAACTTTCTCATTGACAACAATAAGCTAACTTCCTTCCAATCAGGCTTTATTAGAGGCGACTCTACTATCAACCAACTTACTTATGTATACAACGACATCTGTAAGGCACTTGATGACGGCAAGGAGGTCAGAGCAGTCTTTTGTGACACCTCCAAAGCTTTCGATAGAGTCTGGCATCGCGGTCTTCTATACAAACTGTATTCCCTTGGTATATACGGTCCTCTTCATAAATGGTTCTCTTCATATTTATCTAATAGACAGCAAAGGGTAGTTTATAACAATTCCAATTCTCAGTGGTCCTCTTCGAATGCCGGTGTTCCTCAAGGTTCTATTCTTGGTCCTCTTCTCTTTCTTATCTTCATAAACGATATCGTCGAGGAAATTAAATCAAACATTCGTATTTTCGCCGACGACACCAGTCTCTACATTATCGTCGATGACCCTGTCCTTTCTTCAACTGTTCTAAACAACGCTCTTAACACGATCCACAATTGGTCAGAGAAGTGGCTCGTAAACTTCAATCCATCAACAACTGAAACTATGACTTTTTCCCGGAAATACAACAAACCACAACATCCTCATCTACTCATGAATGATGCCTCACTCGATCCTGTCAAAGAACACAAACATCTTGGACTTACATTATCTGACGACGGAAAGTGGAACTCTCATATCTCTCAGTGTATTAACAAAGCATGTCAACGTATAGGCATTTTGAGATCTCTAAAATTTCGTCTTAAAAGGTTCTCGCTGGAACGTATGTATTTCTCGTTTATTCGTCCTCTCCTTGAATATGGCGATGTTGTCTGGGATAATTGCTCGAACCAGATGAAAGGTGGCCTGGAGGCTGTGCAAACTGAGGCTGCCAGAATAGTGTTGGGCGCGACCAAACTTTGCAACATTGCCAGACTCTATTAGGAACTTAAGTGGGAAACATTGACCGATAGGCGTAAGAAACACAGACTAGTCCTTTTATATAAGATGTTAAACAATCTTACACCATCTTATCTTGCAAATGTAATCCCCGTTCGAAGGCAGCCTCGCTACAATCTTAGAAATGCTGACGCACAGAACAATACAACCAGTCATACTTATCATCCACCATTCGTGACTGGAATGCACTGCATCGGAACATAAAGGACTCTCAATCTCTGTCTTCTTTCAAAGCAAACCTAAACGACAATTCTGTCAAATCATCACCCCTTTTTAACGTCGGAAACAGGACAGGACAAATTCTTCATACACGCCGTCGTCTTCCATGTAGGGCTCTCAACTTCAACCTTCACAGGAGATATATTGTTGACACCCCACACAGACACACTGCTCCACGGCAATGAACATTTGACATTCGAGGAAAACAGCTTCGTATTTCAGCAGGTCCAGAAGTTCATCGTGGTTACAAGGCGTTTCGGCAATTGAGGAGACAAGTGGGCAGATGTCCAGTACGAGCCACCATGCCAGCAATGAGTGCATCCCTTTACTCCCCCTACCCCCGCCCTCCACCAGATACCTAGTCCCCACCATACCATAGTTATAATTTCGATTACATTGATCATTTTATGTGTGTACTCCCTTGTTTAGTACTGAAATTCTGAACTTATAGTTTTATAAATAATGCTTTAAAATACATATTCCACCATCAATCTACACATATTACCATATATTTGAAATATAAATGATCAATTGTTATTTCAGTCACCATTGATAATTAACTAGTCATAACCTGCCTGACAGTAATTCCATGTATATTGCACTCACGCTTATAGTGGAGAAGAATTCATATAAGCTTTTTCAAACTTGTTTTCCAATCCACACACTATTTAATGCTTGTATCATACCATGTATTGTCCTTTACATGACTTATAACTTAATAAATATTGTTTAAACTAAATGTTGTTTAAACTAACTATTGTTTTATGGCGTAAGACCCGTGTTTTTAAAAAGTTCAACCCGCAACATATGTGCTGCGACCGACATTAACTCATATGCACAAAAGCTGAAAGACCTCAAATTTTGATGTTGGTTGTTCAATTCTTCGCTAGCGCTGGAATACTGGAATACAAATATAATGTTGATAAATGTTTACTGTAGATCAGTGTGCCGCCAGAAACTGATTTGTCACGAACGAGTTCATAACTACTCGGTCATTATCGACAAAAATAGAGTAATAAGTGGCGTATTAATGGTGTTTGTATCCGATCATCACATTAGATTACAAACTATCATTTATATACAACACGGAACTAAATCCGGATTACGCCTGGCTAAACATATCCTATCGCAGCTCTGCAGTTCGCGATAGGGATGTAGAACGCTATTATTCCCGTCGGTACATGCCCACTCAGTAGGCACAAAATGTTCTTTATAGTAATTAAATAAGTGTATAATTGTGTCACTGTTCCATCAGTTCTTAATATTACGAGTGCCCGCTATGCAGATATAATAATTTAGTAATATTTGTTTTACTGATAGTGACTCGCGGTGGTATCAGGCTATTTTCATATACAAATGAAGGAAATGATTAATTGCGTCACATGAAAAAAAAAGAAGATTTTCGACAGATTATAAAGTTTTATCATTGCACATCAAAAAATAAATGCAGAGAATAAATAATAATGTCCGTTAACATTTTAAGGCAACACGGTTATCGCCCCTGATATCAGTGTGGAAATTTTCGTCTGATATAAAATGTATATTAATGCCAATCAATACGTGGGGCAATGGTGAATGAATGTGTATTTTTCAAGGAAATTTCATAACTACAGAATATACCAAACTATCTGTCTCCCTATATCAGGGCTCCAGATAAGGAATTAGTAATTGAGTATTTTCACTCCATCATTTCTGAAGCAATTGGGTGTTTCAAAATTTTAATTGGGTAAAGTAAAATCACACTACTGTTTACACATCAACAGACAGCAATTATTGAATAGTTTGCTTCGAAATGAAAACATGTCTTGGCATTTCATTAGAATTGTCTCCGTGGAGACAATTCTAATAAAATACCAAGATGTGTTTTCATGGAAAATAAGAAAAATATGCTATATTTGTGGTCTTTTTATTGTTTTCTTCTACATGATAAAGGTACCACACAATTGTTATTGCTTTCTGATACTCGCTATTTCTGATTTCAATTGGGTTTTTAGCAATTTTAATTGGGTATTTAAGCAAATACGCAGCTTATCTGGAGCTCTGCCCTATATTATAACCTGGCATTTGTGCCTACTGAGTGGGCATGTACCTTTAACCCTTTCACTCCTGAGTAACTGGAATGGATTTTCAGACTTGTCCATTTATGATAAGTTGCTGTTTTTACTGTCAAAATCTGGATCTGCACATTTTGCCAATACCACTATACAGGCCTGTGGTATTGAAAGGGTTAAACGTTTAAAATTGGACAAATTCCTCCATCATCAGCTAAATACATGTATCCCATTATGTTTTTGTTGTTACAGCTGCATTTATGGAAAAATGTATCAGATTTATGAAATATACATTATTTGCTATCAGTATGCAGTACATATTTCATAAGCCGATCACATATCAAGGTGCATGATCACGTGGTTACAACAACAACAACGTCGCCCACTCCAAAGTAAGTATTATTTGATATTTTCCTTAATATGTAACGGATTTTGATGGAATATGGCGCAGCAAACGCGTCTGCATGAGCTGCATTTGGGGGTCTATGGAGTTTGGCACAGACTTATGTCGTTTTTGCGAATAATCGATTTCCGTGTTGGAGACACGGACATCGATTCTTCGCAAAAACGACAGAAGTTTGGGCGAAAATACAGAGACACCCAATGCAGCTTAACAAGACGCGTTTGATGCGCCATATTTCATCAAAATCCGTTACGTAATAAGGACACTATAAAAGAATACGTACTTTGAATCGGTACTTGTTGTTGTTGTTAGTACCGCGTGATCATACACTTTGAATATGGACCACGACCAGATAAAACCAGCTTATGTAATGGTGATCAGCATAGATCAGCGTATATCATAATCGGCCCGTGCATCCGTATGGCCGGATAGCAATCTACCAGATAACCGATTTACTCGTGTTCATACAAACATGTTCATACATATATTGTGGACGTGATTCACTATCCTATAATTCCCCACACACAACAATAAAAGTAATTAACTTTAAGCAAATCCGCCCACGTTTGCCAATATTGCATGTCAGTGCAAAAACGTTAACATTTAGTGTTGTACTTATATTACTGCCGTCTTAGTCGAACGACGTTGGCCCCAGGGGGTCGTTTCACTAAACTTCGTACGACTAAAATGTTCGTAAGTGCAAATTTAGGATCGTCTGGAAATGTCAATGTATGGTTTTACATTTATTGAGCATAGGCTGCATATGCAGCATATGCTCAACAGATGTAAATCAAATAACTGTTTACAAGAAATCATTGTTAATGTGAAATTTACAGACTATCATAAGGTTGCACTTACGAACATTTAGTCGAATGAAGTTTAGTGAAACGGCCCCCAGGTTCGTTGACTAACTAATGGCCAATGTTGTAGATCCTGATTAGACTGCACGAACACGTAGGGCGGCAATAGTCCCCGTGTTGTCATGCCCAACATAACTATCCTTTCTCATTTGCGACATGTGCTCGATTACTATCTTACATTACTGTGCATTAGTTGAAAGGTGAGAGTAATTATGCCACCTATTTTCCGCGATATATTCGACATATCTAAGTTACAAGACGCAGTGAGATCGTAATATGTGGCGGTGACTGTAGACATGGGGCGTATGGATGGAATTCGTGACCAGTATAATATATATGATGAAATAGCACATCTCTGTGGTCTATTTATGATCGTTACTGCGTGTTACTGTTAGAAATATGTCTGGTGTTTCATTATTGGAATGGTGAATGTACATATCCTGATCGACTGTGCGCATGCGCAGGTTGACCTGGATGTACGCTCGTCGCAAAATGTATAAGCCCCTTTTCTCCAGTCTCAGCCACATATGAGAAACGTCATGTGATTTTGTACCTTCGGACACCTGCGTAATTTTATTAAGTACGTTTACAAAATGTAGAATATTTTTCATAAATAAAGTCAAAAGTTGACAAAAATGTGCATGTGCAGCCTATCCTCAATAAATATAAACCCATCAATTGAAATTTCCAGACGATCATAAATTTACAGTTACGAACATTTTAGTCGTACGAAGTTTAGTGAAACGGCTGCCAGGTCCGTATCACAGAGTGCATGAGAAGACTGTGCCACAACGCCCCACCCCGTTTTGTGCTGGTGTGTCCCATATAGTGTCGGACCACGTATCCTGATATTGGACTACCCTGTTGTACAATAGGTAATCCTATGTCAACGTACACGTCACATCATGAGTCTACTCCCATGACCCCATTATTTCCTATAATTCCAGGCTCCGATAATCTGCACTCTGGCCCGCTGAGGCGACTTAGCCACGGCTCGCAGGGTAAAGGCTTCCCTGGTCGGCGATCAAGGTCAAACTCCAAGAGTCTACAGTGTTCCCCCACAAACAGGCGGCAGTCCGTCGTTGATGAAAATGCCATACCGGGTAATACGTAGTTCCCACAATGTTGTTGTTGTTGTTGTTGTTGTTGTTGTTGTTTTGTCGCTACGTATTTGGTAACTTGGTAGGAAAACCCACTGAAGAAAGCTCCTTATGTTTATGCGGTAAGTGATATCTACTGTCTGTTCCACGAAACCTGTCCAAATGTTACGGCCATATAAACAATACAAAAAACGTGGCGTAATGGTTAGTGTGTCGGACTATTGATCCAAGCGTCGTGGGTTCGAGCCTGACTAGCGGCGTGCGTTGTGTCTTTGAGCAAGACACTTTATCCACACTGCTCCAGTTCACCCAGCTGTAAATGGGTACCGATAATTCGTAGTTGCTCTGTAAATACGAATTACCGGCTTCTCTCAAAAAATCTCTACCTCCGTTCTTCCTCCCATTCTTGGGAGACGGCATGCAAGGTCCTAGAGCCAGTGCCGCCGTTAAATATAAGCAAAAAAAAATGTTTCGATAATACTAACTTTTATCACAATTTAAGAATGAGCCTTATTTTTATTTCGTGAAATTTGGTCAAATTTTGATTTTATTACGAAAAATGAGTTCTCTGGGAATTTAACATGGGGGAAAAGAGGTGGAGAACCTGGAAGAGGAGTCGAAAAACAAAAAAAAATGGAAATTGATTCTGAAATCTAGCTAGATATCTTGGAAGTTACATTTTGAAAATCGGTCCACTATTTCTGAAATTAGAGAAAGAAATCCGTTGTTAAATCCCCATAGACTCTGTGAAGATGTGGAAATAGTTTTTTCGCAATATAGAGAATAGTAGGTTAGTGCCATGAATGGGAAAACATATCTGGCAAGGCTCAGGAAACGGGATGGGCGAGGCTCTGCCGAGCACATCCCGTTTCCGTGCCGCGTCAGATATTTTTTCCCATTCACGGCACTAACCTACTATTCTATTTATCCCGTCAACACCTACAAATGGCTGTAAAATGCAAAAATTGTGTTGACTGGATATCAAAAATGTTTCACGGCAACGTGTTTCACGGCACATTCGCACTTTGTTGACGGGATAAAAATCAATAGTGGACCAACTTTCATGAAATAAAAATGAGGCTCATACTTAACTTGTGCCATAATTTAATATTATCGAAGAATATATTGTTTTTGCATTACTTATATAGCCGTAAAATTTGGGCAGGTTTCGTGAAACAGACAGTAATCATGGTAATTGGAAACGGCTAATGATGTGTGCATACCTAATGTATTTTCGAGCGAATCGGTCATGGGAGATGGTGTCAGTACCGGGACCCACCTGCCGGTGCCCAGTGTATTGACGGAATATGGTGACCGTTTCACTAAACTTCGTACGACTAATATGTTCGTAAGTGCAAAAGTATTTCACATTAACCATGTGTTCTTGTAAACAACTATTGGATTTACATGTATTGAACATACGCTGCATATCCATCCTATGCTCAATAAATGTAAATCCATCAATTGAAATTTCCAGACGATTCTAAATTGGCACTTACGAACATTTTAGTGTACGAAGTTTAGTGAAACGGGCCCCAGATGCGGATTCCATCAATCCACGAGGTGCGACCCGGTTACAATAACATTACTTCAGTCATGTTTGTTTGTTTGTTTATTAGTGTTTAACGGCCTAGCAACAGCTAATGTCATGCAAGGCCGGGCAAATGGGTTCGATCCGGTTTTAACCTACTGCATTGCGGTGGGGGGGGGGGGGGATCCCAAAATCAGAATGGAATATTTACATCAAGAAAAAATATATTCAGCCCTGAAATTAGAATAACCTGACCTGGTGCCAGGTCCATATCACACCAAGGTCACTTCGCCCCTTCCCCTAAAATAGGATTACGAATAATCTTAATACTCACCACATAAGGGGTATAACCAGATTCAACTGTCACATACAAAATGTCAAAGACGTATGCGAGGGCCAAACGAGGTCTCCAGTCGGGATTCCGGTAAGGATGAACCCCGATCGTTAAATTACCCATCGCATGCTCCCACCTTTCACCCACGAACTGTATTAGAGTCCTGGGGGCCGTTTCACTAAACTTATTACGACTAAAATGTTCGTAAGTGCAAGATTATGATAGTCTGTAAATTTCACATTAACAATGTTTTCTTGTAAACAATTATTGGATTTATATTTATTGAGCATAGGCTGTATGTGCAGCCTATGCTCAATAAATGTAAATCCATCAATTGAAATTTACAGACGATCCTACATTTGCACTTTTTAGTCGTACGAAGTTTAGGGGCCCGTTTCACTAAACTTCTTACGACTAAAATGTTCGTAAGTGCAAATTTAAGATTGTCTGTAAATTTCAATTTATGGATTTACATTTATTGAGCATAGGCTGCTTATGCAAATCCAATAATTATTTTCAAGAAAACAATGTTAATTTGAAATTTACAGACTATCATAATTGTACACTTACGTACATTTTAGTCGTACGAAGGTTAGTGAAACGGCCCCCAGAAGATGTGCATGAAATGCGAGCAGCACAGTCGACGTTTGGTAATACTATGCTTAATGTCCAAGTTCATTTTAAATGTGTCCTGCCAGTCAACTTTCTTTGGGTACACGCCATGCGATTTTGTACCTTCAGACATCTGCGTAATTTCATGAAATACGTTTACAGAATTTACTCTTCCGTAAAAGGGTCAAAAGTTGACAAGAATTTCAGAGTACATACGGAATTATATTCCACATGTTGTCAACATTTGACCTGTATTTACATGTATTTATGAAAAATATTGTACATTTTGTAAACGTATTTAATGAAATTACGCAGATGTCCTTAGGTACAATATCACGTGACGTGTCTCATTTAAAGACTATTTTAATTAGGTATTGTTACAAAATAATCAGTGATCACTATTGGAAAATGAACAAACTGGGAAAAGCATATGCACAGTTCAGGTATGGTGTACAGCTATGTCCACAAAGTAGTCGAACACAATAAGTACCATGTTTGTCACGGAGATCGTGATGATTTAATATGATATTTATTAAACGAGTGCTGATTTTCACATTGTAGTATGGTATTTTCACATTGTAGTATGGTTTGTAGTATGGTATTTTCACATTGTAGTATGGTATTTTCACATTGTAGTATGGTATTTAGCACATGGTACGCTATGAAAGCCACAATAAAAACATTCATCTGCATAAGGCGGCAAAATAGAGAATAAGGTTACTCAAAGGAGACACATAAACCCACGTAAAGACGAAACTAACGCACTACATCATGATAAATACATGACACGTGCACAGCGGTGGTCGAGGAGCCTTCAACGTTGCACAAACAACGAGGTGTTCAACCAAACCCCTAACCATTTTAATACACTGAGCGATTACGGTATGACCAGAGCTCCATTTAGGGGTCGTAATTTGGAGGTAAATTTCTTATTTCTCCATCAAAAATGGCAAGTTGGGAGTGCTTTAGAATCGTCTCCGTGAGCCGATTCTGAAGGGCTCCCAACTTGCCATTTTTGATGAAGAAATAAAAAAATTTCATCGCAAGTTGGTCAGATTACGCACATTAACTGAAGCTCTGAATGACCGTCACTTGTATACAATAATTATTTGTCCACAGAAGATGTCAAATCCGACAACGAGGTGTTCAAGAACGACGAAAGCACGGACGAGGAATACTTCCAGAACTACGAGGACGAGTTTAAGCAGTTCCTCAGGAAACAAGGGACAAGCGACAGCACCCCCGTGAAGAAGACCCCGGCCCCAAAGAAGAAGAAAGGTCTCCAATTCCAGCTGAAGTATTTCAGCCAGCGCAAGAAGAAGGCCAAGGGGAAGAAGTCACAGACACCTGTTGCCCAGCGTAGCGGCCCTGTGGTGCCATCGTGCAGCAACACGCTCTACGACTTCGAGGATGAGGTAGGTGACACAGGTGAAGCGGCCGTAGTGAAGTATGGTTAACATGTGTACAAGTCTCGACAATCATGGCCCAGCTAACACAAGGTGTATGATCACGTGGTACTAACAACAACAACAAGTACTGAAATTTCCAGAATCCATCTGATTCAAAGTACGTATTCTTTTATAGTGTCCTTATTACGTAACGGATTTTGATGAAATATGGCGCATCAACCGCGTCTTGTTAAGCTGCATTTGGTGGTCTCTGTATTTTCGCACAAACTTCTGTCTGACACGGAAATCGATTCTTCGCAAAAACAACACAAGACTGTGCCAAACTCCCTGGACCACCAAATGCAGCTCATGAAGATGCGTTTGCTGCACCATATTTCATCAAAATCCGTTTCATATTAAGGAAAATATCAAATAATACCTGGAAGATTTCAACACTTTCAGCCACTGTTGTTGTTGTTATAACCACGTGATCATGCACCTTGTAACAGCAACTAGGACTACCCTAGCGCCTTCATTTCCTCCAAAGAAAGCATTTTTGTCAGTTCGCTCGCGCTAGCTTCTTTGTAATAGTTACATTACATTAACTTTTACCCATAAGTAACTGGAATGGATTTGATATGTTAATTTTGCAACCAATCCAATCGTCATAAAATCGTTTTCAAACTAGCCCATTTATGAAATGGGGGTATTTTTTGTTCTTAAAAATATGAAAATTAATTTAAAAAAGTGCACATCCTGATGAGACGGCTCGCTACGAGCCGGCTCATCTGGATCTGCACTGTTTGCTTAAACCGCTATACCGGGCTTCCGGGTTCAAAGGGTTAAATCAATGAAACAAAATAAAAAAAAGGTTTGGGAAACGAAAACAAAATCGCAAGCTGCCATTAGTGTAATATTGGCCTATTGTGATGCTTGTTATTGTTTTCATTTGTAGCTATTTTTCCTTCTATTCTATTCATTGCACATTAGCTACCATCACTGCTATGGGTCGTCTTAGTGGTATATAGTTGGTGGGTGATTTTGACGTTTCTGAAAATGTAATCCGATTTCATAATCAAATAGTTTGATTGTTCACTGTATCTACTCCCAGTGGCAGTATGCCTGTTGCAGACGGAATATTGTACGTGTTACGTTTCGCAGCTAATTGTACATAATTCCAGCACAAAAATATTTACACAATTCCCTAACATTTGATTGGCCCGTAGAAAGTCTCTGTCCAAAATTTATATCCCAGTAAACTCCCATTCCGAACTACTTTCCGTAACCGTGAGGCGCAGTTAAAATAATTCTTAAGAAAACGGAAAATAAACACATTTTCTGTATTTCAAATGCTGGAATTATAAGGAATGAATGGCCTTTTTGTTGAATTTATCAGGGATATAAACTTGGAAAAGTCGCGGGAATACTGTACGAGGCCTTCCGGCCTTCGTCCAGTATTCCCGCGACTTTTCCAAGTTTATACCCCGATAAATTCAACAAAAAGGCCATTCATTCCTATAATATATTTGATTATTTGAACATGTGTAGTCCTTTAGATGATTGTGTGGCATGATAGCTGTTCAAACCAGCATGGCACTCAGTATCAAATGTGGCCTTTGTTGTTTTAGATATTTTAAATTCACAAATCCTGTGTTTAAATGTTTGGATACTTGTGGCCAATGGTATAATTCCGCTATATTAATAATTCCAGTATTCGGATGCAAAGAATCCTCGAACTTTCTATACGTTCACCGGAACCGATGTTGTCAATTTACAGGAGTTCCCGGCCCACGGGACCGCCCCGAAGGCCCTGCCCGGGCGCCTGCCCCTGGGTATCGCCTACTCACACGAGATGCCCATACCGCCCGAGCTGAGGCGACTGGCTGTGAACAAAGACACGGGCGAGACGTTACTACACAAAGCGGCCCGGATGGGATACCAGGTATGGACAGATTTTTATCAGATAACCAGCAGCCCGTTTCACTAAACTTCGTACAATAGAATGTTCAAATTTAGGATCATCTGTAAATTTCAATTGTTGGATTTACATTTATTGAGCATAGGCTGCATATGCAGCCTATGCTCAATAAATGTAAATCCAATAATTGTTTATAAGAAAACATTGCTAATGTGACATTTACGGACTATACAAATGTTGCACTTACGAACATTTTAGTCGTACGAAGTTTAGTGAAACGGGTCCCTGGCTTGTATTGACCGAATACGTACCGACTGATAACATATTGCTGTATCAGGCACTGACCTGATACAAACATCCGGGTTACAATGAACTGAAAACAGACGTTGCATTGGTCGGATGACGTCAGTTGACGTTACCTAATGACGTATCTACGGATACACACACAGGCTGAAATTGGTCTACACTGTTAGTAAAATTCCGTTCAGCCAACATAACTGACACACGTTATTCGCAAAGGGAGATAATTGTGCATGTCCTGCAAACATATCTCTTTCAAGTTATCCCGAACATAATTGAAATCAGTTACACCTCTGACTGGTTATCAAGATCGAGGGCTCCAGATAAGGAATTAGTCATTGGGTATTGTCACTCCATCATGTCTTAAGCAATTGGGTATTTCAAAATTGTATTTGGGTAAAATAAAATCACACTGCTGTTTACATATCAGCAGATAGCAATTATTGAATAGTTTGCTGCTAAATGAAAACATGTCTTGGTATTTCATTAGAATTGTCTCCTTGGAGAAAATTCTAATGAAATACCAAGATTTGTTTTCATGGGAAAATAATAAAAATATGGTATATTTGTGGTAGGTTTATTGATTTCAGCAGCATGATAAAGGTACCACAAATTTTTATTGCTTTTTGATACTCACTACTTCTGATTTCAATTGGGTTTTTGGCAATTTTAATTGGGTATTTACGCAAATATGCAGCTTATCTGGAGCACTGAAGAGCCATGAGCCTCTTCTCCCCAGCCTGTACAGATGTTGAATGTGGATGACTTGAGTATTTCAACCGTTTTTTTGTCTTTACTAGGATTCATTGTGACCGCCGGATGGTGAGACATTTACACTCAACAGTTATTTGTGCGAACTGTTGTCTATGTCTGTTTGTACTTTTTTTATCAACACGAAACAGACTATAAACAAAATTGCTACCCCGCTCCATACCTCTTGCGAGGGTAGCAATTTAACCTCTGGCCATCTCTTAATGTAACACATGGAAGAGTGATTTTTGCAATCGGTTATCAGGTGTGTTTGATATGTTAGCGATATAAAACTGTCAAAACTGTATCAATAAATTATTAATAAAGAACATACACATGCAGAAATTGGTTATTTTACCGTGTCAATGTGTTTTATCTGACATTTACATGACTGTATATCTTGCAAATTTGAAAGCTTCATTTCGTTATGTTGGATGTTGAATAAGAAGAAGAGGAAAGATGGCTTCCATGGGGAAATAATGTCCCTGTTCTATTATTGTTTGGCAATTTACTAGTTCTAAATCAAACATTATTTGTTTAAATGTATAAAATATACAGTTTACTAAATTTTGACCTACATACAACAGGTTTGGGTATGCTCACATTTTTTAATGGGTCAGATTGTAGCCGTAGATATCGGAGACGAATTATTGTAGCTAGAAAAAGACATGCATGGCTAGTGTGGATACTCGTAAATGTACATATTCATACAGACAGAGGACTTATGGGTTTATTGACCATAAAACATTCCGAGTTGCAACCAGTGTATGCACTAGTTAAGTTGGTCTGAGGCATATACTTCCGTTTCACATCATAGCTGTCTCCATTGTGGAATGCCATAGCTGTCTCCATTGTGGAATGCCATATCTGTCTCCATTGTGGAATTCCATAGCTGTCTCCATTGCGGAATGTCATAGCTGTCTCCATTGTGAAATGTCATAAATGTCTCCATTGCGGAATGTCACATATAGCTGCCTCCATTGTGGAATGTCATAGATAGATGTCGCCATTGCGGGATGTCATAGATAGATGTCGCCATTGCGGAATGTCATAGATAGCTGTCGCCATTGCGGAATGCCATATATCGATGTCACCATTACGGAATGTCACATATAGATGTCGCCATTGCGGAATGTCATAGATAGATGTCGCCATTGCGGGCTGTCATAGATATATGTTGCCATTGCGGAATGTCATAGATAGATGTCGCCATTGTGGAATGTCATAGATAGATGTCGCCATTGCGGAATGTCATAGATAGCTGTCGCTGTTGCGGAATGTCATAGATATATGTTCTCCATTGCGGAATGTCACATATAGCTGTCTCTATTGTAGAATGTCATAGATAGATGTCGCCATTGTGTGATGTGATAGATAGCTGTCGCCATTGTGGAATGTCATAGATAGATGTCGCCATTGTGGAATGTCATAGATAGCTGTCGCCATTGTGGAATGTCATAGATAGATGTCGCCATTGCGGAATGTCATAGATAGATGTCGCCATTGCGGAATGTCATAGATAACTGTCGCCGTTGCAGAATGTCATAGATAGTTGTCGCCATTGTGGAATGTCATAGATAGATGTCGCCATTGCGGAATGTCATAGATAGCTGTCGCCATTGCGGAATGCCATATATCGATGTCACCATTACGGAATGTCACATATAGATGTCGCCATTGCGGAATGTCATAGATAGATGTCGCCATTGCGGGCTGTCATAGATAGATGTTGCCATTGCGGAATGTCATAGATAGATGTCGCCATTGTGGAATGTCATAGATAGATGTCGCCATTGCGGAATGTCATAGATAGCTGTCGCTGTTGCGGAATGTCATAGATATATGTTCTCCATTGCGGAATGTCACATATAGCTGTCTCTATTGTAGAATGTCATAGATAGATGTCGCCATTGTGTGATGTGATAGATAGCTGTCGCCATTGTGGAATGTCATAGATAGATGTCGCCATTGTGGAATGTCATAGATAGCTGTCGCCATTGTGGAATGTCATAGATAGATGTCGCCATTGCGGAATGTCATAGATATATGTCGCCATTGCGAAATGTCATAGATAGATGTCGCCGTTGCAGAATGTCATAGATAGTTGTCGCCATTGTGGAATGTCATAGATAGATGTCGCCATTGCGGAATGTCATAGATAGATGTCGCCATCGCGGTATGTCATAGATAGATGTCGCCATTGCGGAATGTCATAGATAGATGTCGCCATCGCGGAATGTCATAGATATATGTCGCCATTGCGGAATGTCATAGATAGATATGTCGCCATTGTGGAATGTCACAGATAGCTGTCAGCTGTCGCCATTGTGGAATGTCATAGATATATGTCACCATTGCGGAATGCCGTCTGTGACAGGCCGCCTTTTATTTACGATTCCTCTGTTGAGAAACTAGGTTCTACAGCGGAAGCCGGTATTGATTTAACTGCAATTTTACAGTACAGTGCGTATATAAAAGTACAGATATGTGCAACGTGATACACAACCATCCCAAGGTTATTGTTATAGAGATGCTTCAATTGATCATGTATGACGTTTGATTGTGTTCATCGCGAAACAGGAAACACGAAATTGGCGTGTTTTTGTTGCGGCTTCAAGACGAAATCCCGAAAACATGAACGTTCGGGTCAAAATATCGCGTTGTAGGGTTTTCAAGTTTCGCCTTTCGACAGTCGGAACGCGAAAAGTCGCAACGCGAAAATGCGAAATTCCGTAAAAGCTCGTAGTTGTATGAAATGGCGAATGTTAAAAAGCGAAATTGCTATTGACGCAAATAACCACCATATGTATAGACGCCTGTTGCGATTAAATTTCCTACGACTTTTCCATTCGCACCACCTGTCATCAGTCGGTGAGTACAATTAATAGTTAATAGAGAATACCAGGCTAGCGTCTGTTGATATCAGACTTATCAGGCAAGGCTAGGAAACGCGTAGGAAGTCCGAGGCTTGCCGAGGAATTCCTACCGTTTCCGAACCGAGCCTGATAAACATGATATCAAAATACAGTATCCTGGTATTCTATTTATTAGTAAAAAACAATTTCACGGTGTTAAATCAATTTCCAAATGTGTTCGATTGTTGACACCTCCCACAACTCATCCACCTCCTTCCCCCCCATGTTAAATTCCCATAGGCAAACCAATTTTTCGTAATAAAATCAATATTTGACCAAATTTTACGAAATGAAAAGAAGGCTCATTCTTAAATTTTGCTAAAATTTAATATTATCAAAATAAATATTGCTTGTACGTTGTGGATATATCCGTAAAATGTGGGCAGGTTTCGTGAAACAGACAATAGTATCACTGATGAAGGCACAGGTGGAAGACTCGGACCTATGACACCAACAAAATGCCTATTAAAAAAAGTCCGTTACCCCACCCATTTGGTCTCGTACATTACCATCTTCTGTTTATAGAAAGGTGAGTATGAATATGGCTATTATAGAAAGAGCCCTCTCTTTTCCGATTCGCACAAACACAATAAACATCGATTAAATGTATGAAATATGTCTATGGCAATCGATAAAGGTATTAGGTGTGTGAATATACTCACTTCAAATCGCTGTTTCAAGTATTTATTGAGTTATTCGCGTTTTGATTACCCCATCCAAAGCGAAAGTTGCGTGTACGAAAGAATCTCACACAGAATCGGAGGCCTTCCGGCGTGGATTATCGGTCATATTTGGCCGATAGCTGATCGCCAGCTCAAACTAATGACGTGCACCATGACCTTATACATTATAAACTCCAACCATACAAAGTTTGTCTAATTGTGATCGTTCACCGATCTAAAAAACACTGTTTTGTCTAATTTCGTTCATTATCTGGAACCGGGTCAATGCACCATCTTCCATAATACAACCGGAAGCGTCTATGTAAAGAACATCTCTTATTGGCTAAATATAAACTGTAATGACGTCATTCAACCTATTTCGGGATTCCGGAAGACATAATCTGATAGTATGCGTATCATGAATGAAAGTAGAAAAAAGGTGTTTTTAGATCGGTGAACGATCACAATTGGACGAACTTTGTATGGTTGGAGTTGCTAATGTATATGGTCATGGTGCACCACTTTAGTTTGAGCTGGCGATCAGTTATTGGTCAAATATGACCGATAATCCACGCCGGACGGCCTCCGAATTTCGCTTTGGATGGGGTATACAAAATGCGAATAACTGAATAAATGCTGGAAAGAGCGATTTGAAGTGAATATATTCACACACATAATACCTTTATCGATTGCCAGCGACAGAAATCATACATGTAATCGATGTGTATTATGTTTGTGCGAGTCGGAAACGAGAGGGCTCTTTCTATAATGGCCACAATGTTATCCACCTTTCTTTATAGAAGATGGTAATGTACGAGACCAAGTGGGTGGGGTAATGGGATATTTTTAATAGGCATTTTCTTTTGGTGTCATAGGTCCGAGTCTTCCACCTGTGGATGAAGGTTGAATTGTAGCACACCTGCCTGGGTGGTGCTCTGTACAGCATACAGTGGGGTCAGCGTGTAAGTGCACACACGAACGAACACGACAGGTTGGAACCAACCTGTCGTGTTCGTTCGTGTGTGCACTTACACGCTGACCCCACTGTATATATCGCATGTACACGTGGCATTAAGTCGCCGAGTCCATTATGTACATCTTCGAATAAATGTATGAACGTGACCATACACGTTGACAAAGGTCATATGTGACTAACACACATATTTGTGGGATTTCAGACATCCATCGATTTATATACTTTTGATTACAAGTGGAATTATAGTTTAGTACAGTGAGTCATATTCCATGAAACACGTGCACAATGACATACACATGAAGTTACGTTCCATATACATGTGTGTCAGGAATACTTTCTATTTCCAGTAACTCCTAATCGCATAATGGCGTTTCGTCTGACAAATTCTTCTGGTGCTTCTTTACCAAATGTCTGTGTAGCCTTTGATCGGAATTTACGCTGAACAAAGACTGTCCGGATCTACGCTGGTGTCGATTCTAGTAACGACATACGTGTCAGCCAATTAGAGGATCCATCGTGACGCATGCGTATTCCCGTAATGCCAATCAAACCGTTAATTGGATAGTCTTAAGAGCGAATTGTCGCATCACGATTGTACGTCTTTATATAGACTAATCACGGATATCCATAACGAGATCATTATCAGCTATTTCCGCGAGTTCGTCGTGTTCGTAGGTGTCGGGTGCGAACCGTATCCATCGGGTCATACACTCATATACGTGTTTACGTGTACGGTAGATGGTCGGTTTTCCGCGTAGTTGCGGGAAGTACTAGTAGCTCTGAAAAACGGTACAGGGGCCCGTTTCACTAAACTTCGTACGACTAATATGTTCACAAGTGCAAACTTATTATAGTCTGTAACTTTAAAATTAACAATGTTTTCTTGTGAACAATTATTGGATTTACATTTATTGAGCATATGCTATTCTATATCTGCACTTACGAACATTTTAGTCGTACGAAGTTTAGTGAAACGGCCTCCTGGAGTTTTACTATCCCCATACAGGCTGCGATTTTGTTTATTCAATCCGCTGGTTGTGGCTTCACACCTCACCTTACAGTGGGTGTCAGCGTGTAAGCGCACACACGAACGAACACGACAGGTTGGAACTTTATCGGGGATATAAACTTGGAAAAGTCGCGGGAATACTGGACGAGGTTGGTATAAAAAATTACAATTTTCGAAAAAAAAAAAAAAAAAAATTATTTTTTTCGAAAATTGTAATTTTTTATACCAACCTGTCGTGTTCGTTCGTGTGTGCACTTACGTGCTGACCTCACTGTAGGCATCAACCATATTTGCACAATTTCCATACCACTGGTCTTTCGGGTGAGACCTGAAACCGGTACCCCGTCCCTAACTGACCTTATATAGCTGTAGATGGGACGTTAACCCCATTCATGCTCACTGTATCCACCACCTGCTACTGTAGGTAAAGTCTGTATATTTTCGACTGTATATGTGTATACTAGCATGTTTGCACCTTTTAGTGAATTGAGGATCTGACACGAGTGATGATTTAATATAGGAATTAATGGCCTTTTTGTGGAATTTATCGGGGTATAAACTTGGAAAAGTCGCGGGAATACTGGACGAAGGCCGGAAAGCCTCGTCCAGTATTCCCGCTACTTTTCCAAGTTTATATCCCCGATAAATTCCACAAAAAGGCCATTCATTCCTTATAATTCCAGCATTTGAAATAAATTCATCAAGAAAATGTGTTTATTTTCCGTCAAGAAAATTTGTTTATTTTCCGTTTTCTTAAGAATTATGTTAACTGCGCCTCATGGTTACGGAAAGTAGTTCGGCTTGGGAGTTTACTGGGATATAAATTTTGGACAGAGACTTGCTACTGGCCAATCAAATGTTAGGGAATTGTGTAAATATGTTTGTGCTGAAATTATAATGATATGCACTGAACACGTTTAAAGATAAATGAGGCTATGCGGCCGATCAACAAGTTCCGGCAACTCTAACCTCGATTGTTGGATGTAGTTCTAAGGGACGTTAGTCGTGATCTTCCAGAGGGGTCGTTTCACTAAACTTCGTACGACTAAATTTAGGATCGTCTTGAAATTTATATTGATGGATTTACATTTATTGAGCATAGGCTGTATATGCAGCCTATGCTCAAGAAATGTGAATCCAATAAGTGTTCACAAGAAAACATTTGTAATGTGACATTTACAGATTATCATAATTTTGCACTTACGAACATTTTAGTCTAAGAAGTTTAGTGAAACGGCCCCCTGATTTATGCTATTGACGTGAATGGTAGAGTATACTTGATTTGATTTGAGACTTGCGATTTTGAGATAGTTCAATTGATGGATTTATATTAGTTGAGCATAGGCGGCTGCATATGCAGCATATTGTCAATAAATGTAAATCCAACTAGAAAAAGTCGATGGCGCGCCATCGCAATATACCCACTTTCCCCAAATGCTAAGTCCGAAAGGGGGAAGTAATCCATGATGGAGGGTCGGATAAAAAATCCGAATTCACTTTGCGCATGTGCACATGATAACGAAGCTACATAGCAAATATGAGGCGCGTAGGTATGAAGGTGAAAAAGTTTTTCGAGTTACAAGGAAAAAATGGGAAATTCTGAGTCGGAAAGGGGGAGGTAATCGATGATGGAGGGTCGGATCAAAAATGGGAATTCACTTTGCGCATCTGCACATAACGAAGGTACATACTAAATATCGGGCGCATAGGTATGAAGGTGAAAAAAGAGTTTTTTGAGTTACGAGGAAAAAATGGGAAATTCTGAGTCCGAAAGGGGGAGATAATCCATGATGGAGGGTCGGATGAAAAATCCGAATTCACTTTGCGCATCTGCACATGATAACGAAGCTACATAGCAAATATGAGGCGCGTAGGTATGAAGGTGAAAAAGTTTTTCGAGTTACAAGAAAAAAATGGGAAATTCTGAGTCCGAAAGGGGGAGATAATCCATGATGGAGGGTCGGATGAAAAATCCGAATTCACTTTGCGCATCTGCACATGATAACGAAGCTACATAGCAAATATGAGGCGCGTAGGTATGAAGGTGAAAAAGTTTTTCGAGTTACAAGGAAAAAATGGGAAATTCTGAGTCCGAAAGGGGGAGATAATCCATGATGGAGGGTCGGATCAAAAATCCAAATTCACTTTGCGCATCTGCACATGATAACGAAGCTACATACCAAATATCAGGCGCGTAGGTATGAAGGTGAAAAAGTTTTTCGAGTTACAAGAAACGTGACGGACGTACGGACGGACGTACGGACGTACGGACGTACGGACGGACGGACACCCGTGACGAAAACAATATACCCGTTTTTTTTTACAAAAAAAGTGGGTATAATAATTGTTTACAAGACATCATTGTTAATGTGAAATTTACAGACTATCATAATGTTGCACTTACGAACATTTTAGTCGTACGAAGTTTAGTGAAACGGCCCCCTGGTTCGATAACCTATTTATAGGTGGTATATTGCGCGTGTAGACACTACAAAATAATACAAATTATGATAATAGGGAATACATGAACCAGGCTAGTGTCTGTTGAAATAAACGTGTCTGATATATTTTTATTTACGTTATATACTATTTACTGCCCATGTTTAATATTGTTTTATTCGGACGTAATGCGGAATAACTTATACTGCGTCATTACGTTGTTGTTATTTGGTAATTGTCAATTCCCGATTGACCAAAACACGTAGTGTCAGTGTCATTGCCAGACGCAGCATTGTGTTTACATTCGATGTGTGTTGACCAATGCGTGGCTAGTTTCTCGATAACATTCCAGCTGCATTCCGTTTTCCAAGAGTCCGTTATTAACCATTTCAACCCTAAATAACTGGAATGGACTGTGATATGCTAATTTTTCGACCAATCCACAAAATGATTTCCAGATTAGTCTATTTATGAAAAGGGGGTGTTTTGTTCTAAAACATTACTTACAAAAAGTGTAGATCCTGATGAGACGGCTCGTCACGAGCCGGCTCATCTGGATATACACTTCTTGTCAATACCACTATACAGGAATGTGGTGTTGAAAGAGTTGAGACGCTTATTTGACGCATAGTTACGTACTTGAAGGTCGAACTCGAACAACGTGAATGTCATATGACAAGCCAAATGCGCAATAATTTCCTGAACCATGGCTTGAAGCTTAGACGCTAGCTCAGTCTCCTCAAACCCAGGTTTGGACTTGGCATGTGGCTTGCAATAATAGCGCGACCTCCCAGTCGATATTGACATTGAACGCGGAAAGTCAGTAAATTATGTCACGTTCTCCAATCATTGAGCACGTTTGGTCAGACTAACGTCCCGCGTGTTTTCCATATGCGACCGGTGACCGATTAACTTAGATTAACGCCCTTTGTGACCGCAATAACATGGGGATTGACCTATCTCCTGCTGTCTATAACAATTGGTAAAGGACGAACATGTATTAAGGACAAAGCCGCCAATGGTGACGACCTGGGAATACTAAGCTTGCATGTGGTTGTGATTGGAGAAGTGTGGATTATGGATTTTGTGACCAGTGTAGATCCAGATCAGACTGTGCAACCGCACAGTCTGATCAGGATCTACACTGTTCACAATTCCATCAATTAAACTCCCGGTATGCTTCTAGAAATGACTATATATCGTTATGAGGCTACATGAGCGTGACAATTAATCAGAAGCTACACTGGTCATAAAACCCATACATGTAAGCCCCATTTTTCAAGTCACAGATACGTACCATTTATATTCTATACCCAGTCCCCTTTCCCATACTGCCTCTTACATGTTCAAATAGTCATCAGACGGCTTCGTCGGATGTACTATAATTGCGAATAATATTAAGTTACATGTAGTAGGGTATAAATATTTATCAGGTAACCTGCCCTGCATTGACCGAATACGGACTGACTGATAACATATTGTTGTATCAGGCATTGCCCTGATATAAACATCCAGGTTACAACGAAGTGAAAACTGACGTTACATTGGTCGGATGACGTCACGTGACGTTACCGAATGACGTCAGTGTAATGACGCAACGTAAACAAGTCCGCGTTCTGTCAATTGATAATGACGTCATCGGTGGTCATTTTCGAGCATAAATCGTTACCTGATAAATAGAATACCAGGCTAGTGTATTTTGATATCAAGTTTATCAGGCAAGTTTATCGGCAAGCCTCGGAATTCCTACGCGTTTCCTAGCCTTGCCTGATAAACTTGATATCAAAAGACACTAGCCTGGTATTCTCTATATCTGGAAAAGAAGCTTAGTTAAAGGTACATGCCTACTTAGTAGGCAAAAACTGTTATTTATATCACAGACTTATATGAGACATGTTCTGGCAAAATAAACATGCATTCACCATTACCCCACGTATTGATTGGGATTATTTTTATGCCACCGGGTTTCGAAGAAACGGGTGGCATATAGTGTTTGGACCGTCCGTCCGTCTGTCCGTCTGTCTGTCTGTCCGTATGTCCGTCCGTCCGTCACACTTTTCGGTTAACCAATTTGTCACAGTTTCTCAAATATGCTGCAGGTGGCATCCGCGTTCGACAGACGCATTTCTTGTTCGTTTTATATTACACGTAAATTTCCACACTGATATCAGGGGCCATAACCGTGTTTCCTTAAAATGTTAACGGACATTACTATTTATTCTCTGTATTTATTGTTTGATGTGCACTGGTCATACTTTATAACCTGTCGACAATATTATTGTTTCAGGTGACGCATTTAATTAGCATAAATGATAAAAACAATAGCATGCCTCATTTGCATATGATACCACCGCGAGTCACTATCAGTAACATAACTATTACTACATGGTCATATTTGTATAGCGGGCACTCGTACTTTTTAGAACTGGTGGAATAGTGATACAATTATACACTTATTTAATTCCTATAAAGAAAATGTTGTGCCTACTGAGTGGGCATGTACCTTTCAGGATTTACCAGTATAAATGCATGTATAGCCCAAGTTGTGTTACACCAGACTATTCGGCTTTGAAAAGTTCATCGCACTGCCGGTATAGCCTGAACATGACATACATGGTGGCGTTTTCAATTAAATCCAAAATGGCGTCCAAGATGTAGAATTTGTTCGGACTGCGCAAATTTACAATTGTACAAGTTTCTACTCGTATAATGGCGGCACGGAACCTTTTTCTCCGAGTCTATTCAGAATACGCGAAACCGTTCATTATTTGTCATTAATGGTCATTAGAGCGTCTGGATCGCAATTAATCCCCGACATATCGTGTGTACAAATTACTACGCATCTATAATTGGTATGCATTATTATAGTGTACAAAAAACCGCGGAGAAAATCGTGATCCATTAGAGGTCTGTTAATGTTGATCTGATAACCCTTAGATCGCTACACACAACACTTGTCGTCTGCTGTTGCTTTCATATCTTGCCTTATTTCTCAATAAAAACATGTTTTGACATCACTTCAGAATCATTTCCAATGGAAATGATTCTGACGTGCTGTCAAAGCATGTTGTAAATCATTCTAAAGTGCTGGAAAAGCTTGTTTATGATGATAAAAATGGAAAATAGAAAATAAACAGCAGACGACAGAAAATTAAGATAGCGGTGTAAGGGTTAATTATCGATTGAAAGGTATTGACTTTTATCCCGTCAACACGGTGCCGTGAAACATTTTTGATATCCAGTCAATACAATTTTTGAATTTTACAGCCATTTGAAGGTGTTGACGGGATAAATAGAATAGTAGGTTAGTGCCGTGAATGGGAAAAAATATCTGGCGCGGCACGGAAACGGGATGTGCTCGGCAAAGCCTCGCCCATCCCGTTTCCTGAGCCTTGCCAGACATTTTTTCCCATTCACGGCACTAACCTACTATTCTCTATGTATCCGAGTACACCGAATACCACCACAACATGTACTACACACACATGTACCTTGTTCCACTTATACTCTAGAACGACAAATCTACATAAACTGAAATAATTAATGCTAGGTCTAAATAATTAGAGATAACATTAAATATTTAGATCTAGCTCCAAATCATTTGACGAGCTATCGAAATAAATTTGGAGCTAGCTCTAAATATCCAAATGCTAGCTCTAATTAGTTCGAGTTAGCATTACTTATTTGAATATATGTAGAGTTGGCGTTCAATACCCTTCTAACTGCATTCCAATCGGTCCGACGGTAAACCGGAAGTGGTCGGACTGAGTGCCAATGGTTTTATGACGCTATCTAACCTTACTTAATTACTGATATACTTAAAAGCTCTTACATATCACACACAATCAATTTTATTTTTATAAACGTTTTTTTCGGTCTGATAAAGTTTTGTCGAGTCTGGTAAAAGATTCAAGACCGCATGTCCTGTAAGTTTTGACAGTTTCGCGGAGACTGATATGGTTGAGATTCTGACACCACTATCATCAGGTCTAGGCATGATACGGACATGGGCGTGGGATATAGAGAATAGTAGGTTATTGCCGTGAGTGGGAAAACTATATGGCAAGGCTTAGGAAACGGGATGGGCGAGGCTCTGCCGAGCACATCCCGTTTCCGTGCCGCGCCATATTGTAAATATTCAGTTCTGATTTTGGGACCGCCCCCCGCCCCCCATTTGTACAGGTAATATATGGATTTATTACTAAACCCCTTCGCCCGGCCTGAAATGACCTTAGCTGTTGATAGGCCGTAAAACCTCAATACACAAACGAACAAAATAAGCTGGTAATTTACAAGATGATAAACAAGATACAACCATTATTTGTTAACCGATTATGGATAACAATAAAACCAGTCCCAAATTGTCTGTTTATATTAATGTGGACCAGTAGCCTGTTTCATCAACATTGCAAAGTATACTTTAGTAGCAAAGTATACTTTGAGGGAGAAATTTTCAATTTTTTGAAAAATTTATTAATTTTTATTATACTGAATTTATTACATTATCACAGCCATTTAATGGCTGTGATAATGTAATAAATTCAGTATAATAATTCTGCATACTTTTAATCATGAAATATATGCATTTGTTAGTTCTATATGAAATAATGCATTTCAGGAAAAATAAATGATTACTCCCTCAAAGTATACTTTGCTAGTAAAGTATACTTTGCAATGTTGGTGAAATCGACTACTGAACTGCAAATGCAAGTCAAACATTTATATATCGTCTGAAAAACGTCAAATATTCTCTTATAGATCATCGAGCTCCCAAAGCGGAAAATTTGTGTTTACAACTTTACAACGCGACGTTCATTGGCTGACACAGTGACGGGATATGCCGTAGTTGATTTTGAGACATCGCGGGAAATGGCTATCCAATCAAATGGCGCGCCACGCGTGCACCGTCCGCTTTCAGGGTTCGACAGAAAATATCGCAATTGTATGATTTTAAAGTCTTAAATGTAGGAACAGATAAATGTAGTTCACGCACATGTATTCTATGTGCAGGTTGATGTATGTCTCCTGAATCGATAGAACCCGCATTTGGAGTTGATGATATAATCGGTCTGACAGCAACGCATTTTGGAAATTGTATTGGCCAGATATTGAACAAATATTTCTTTCTTTTTGACAGTAGAAAGGTGGTCCGAAAGTTCGGAACGGTGAACGTGTACTACACGAGATAATTGACGATTGTTGTCGTGTGTAATATTGAGTGAGCATTAGTAGTAGCACAAAATGTAAATTACACAAAACCAACGAAATCCACCCAAATCTACCGAAAATCCACCGAAAATCCACCAAAATACCCGTATGACACCAATATACTGACCATCTGTTCTAACGCCTGAGACTATAGCTACACGAGTGTGACGTTATTGATCACGTGTGTATGACGCTTACGGCCTGTGTTTCAGGAGGTTGTCTTGTATTGCCTCACGACGGAAAGTGTCGACGTTAACGCGCGAGATAACGCCGGATATACGCCGTTACACGAGTGCGCCGTCACGGGTCACGTGTCCATAGCGCGCCACCTACTGGGCCACGGTGCTGACGTCAACGTCTGCTCAATCGACGGCATCAGGTGAGTAGCTGTGGGCAGTAACTCTGCAATACTCGCGTATCGTCCGCAACTGCGGACGGTACGGGAGTTTTGCGAGTTACTACCCACAACTATCAGGTGCGTGGCGTATCTGAATCACGTGGCTTTCCGAGGTGCCCATGACAAGTGACCATCATCTCACAGTGATATTGGCTATGAGGGCGCAACTAGTAAGCGCGGTCGATTATATATAGGGTAGTCCACAGTACTGCGAAGCTTTCTTGAAGGTTCAGCAACGGAAACGAATCGAACACGGCGTCAAGACGATCGTTTTGTATAACGATTTGCATATAAATTATTATTGTTCGTTTTTGTACTTGACAACGATGTTTAAACGCCTGTCGTTTCTTTCAATCGTTGACATCGTTTTCGTTGTTTTTAATTAGAAAAATATGTTATCGTTGGTTTAAATGCGACACATTAAACCCAAAGACCGCCCCTAAGAGCTATAAAGCTATATTACACATTATTCACGTGTCATCATGCCCCGTGCTGTATGCCCCTGTCACGTCACGTGTTTTTGTTACCTGGGAGTTGAATTTGGTTATTGCCCATTATAAAAGTAGTAAGATTATATATGATCCTACTGCTTTTGTGAAGGGGCCAAGTGATTCTGGTGTTGCGAGGACCTGGCATCAGATCGGGATTATTCTGATTTCAGGGCTGAGTATATTTTTTTTATTGTAAATATTCAGTTCTGATTTTGGAATCCCTCCCCCCCCATTTGTACAGGTAATATATTAGGTTTAGTAATAAATCCATGGACCCGGCCTTAAATGACCGTAGCTGTTGATAGGCCGTTAAACCACAACAAACAAACAAACAAAACAAAGACGTCACGTGATTTCAGACCGATTCATGACGCGGTGGAGTACGACCGGTTGGAACTGCTCCGTCTGTTGTTGTCGTTCGGGGCCGACCCCACCCTCTCGACCTACGCCGGTAAATCACTCGTGAAGATCGCCCGCACCGACCGCATGAGGAAGTTCCTAAACCGTACGTACAATACAACTATGTATGGCTTTGACGGGAAATTTTACATGAATGATGATTTGATACGGGGCTCCAGATAAGGAATTAGTAATTGAATATTTTCACTCCATCATTTCTGAGCAATTGGGTATTTCAAAATTTTAATTGGGTAAAATAAAATCACCTACTGTTTACACATCAACAGACAGCAATTATTGAATAGTTTGCTTCGAAATGAAAACATGTCTTGGCATTTCATTAGAATTGTCTCCTTGGAGACAATTCTAATGAAATACCAAGATGTGTTTTCATGGAAAATAAGGAAAATATGCTATATTTGTGCTCTGTTTATTGTTTTCTGCGGCATGATAAAGGTACCACACATTTTGTATTGCTTTTTGATACTCGCTACTTCTGATTTCAATTGGGTTTTTGGCAATTTTAATTGGGTATTTAAGCAAATACGCAGCTTATCTGGAGCCCTGATGGTATCTCGTCAGGAAACATTTCGCAATGTGAAACATTTTACCAGTGACGACTGCTAGTGTCTATCGGTTGTAGGTTACCTGGCGGACGCTAACGGCTGTAAGTCAGACAGCGAAGCCGCCGCCCCCTGGCAGTTTCGGGCATCCTCCACTCTCATTGGTAAGTGCAAATAGTCACGTCACCGTTCCCCCGGGAATTTCACAGATCCGTGCAAATAACCACATCACCGTGACAGTGGAGCGCCGTGGCGTAATGGTTAGTGTGTCGGACTACTGATCCAAGGGTCGTGGGTTCGAGCCTGACTAGCGGCGTGCGTTGTGTCCTTGAGCAAGACACTTTATCCACACTGCTCCAGTTCACCCAGCTGTAAATGGGTACCGATAATTCGTAGTTGCCCTGTAAATACGAATTACCGGCTTCTCTCAAAAAATCTCTACCTCCGTTCTTTCTCCCATTCTTGGGAGACGGCATGCAAGGTCCTAGAGCCAGTGCCGCCGTTAAATATAAGCAAAAAAAACAAAAAAACATCACCGTGACTCTGAAATTTCAGAAATCCGTGCAAATGGACATGCCACCGTCCTGCCTTGAATTTCACAAATCCATGTAAATATACATGCAATATTGCCTGATCACGTGCGTTCTGGAAAGTTAGCCATATCATTTGTCAGAATGTATCAGCGTTCCGTTTTTACACTGCATATATTTTTCGAAAATGACGTCAACATTGTACACGCTTTACATCATTATGTTTTAGCGTCAACTCATTGATTAACTTAGTATTATAAATACGAAATCAATATGCGTGTTTTATTATATACCTACCCATGAAATACATAGTTATACGATGTAAATAAAAGTCATATGTTCTCATTGATGAAATAAACATCTTCCGGTGAAAATACGACTACTTCCGGTGAAAATACGACTACTTCCGCTATCTATATTCATAACACGCACCTGCAGTGCCGGACTGCAAATAGGCTGCAAATACACATTCATTACCGTATACAGTCTAAAAACTGCTAATGTCCATGGAGCGGTATATAATAAATAGAATATTCATATTTTTGCAACGAATATGACATATATGTTCATCTCGTGGTGTGAAATGTCCATATTTCACTCGTGCCTTACAAAAAATTACAATTTTCGAAAACAAAAATAATAATAAAAAAAATTTATGAACATATATGTCATATTCGTTGCAAAAATATGAATATTATCTATTTCTTGTACAGTGGAACCTGTCTAAATCGGACACCCTGGGGACATCCCAGGGTGTCCGGTTTAGAGTGGCTCCACTGTGAAACATGCATATAACTACAAGACACGCGAGGGTTATTTGCGATCATGAACAGACATTATCATCGGACATAAATGGAAACTAAATATATCAAAATTAAGGAAAACTAACTTGTCACTCTGTTCGGTCGTATCAGGTGGCTTAGTGTTTACTGGTACACTTCAATATAGAGCATAAAACATAGTAACCACGACAACCGCTATCCAGGTTTGCCCTATGCAACTCGGTACTAGAAACACGAGTTGGGGGTAGCTGGTATCGTTTGGTATGGTTGTTACAACCATCGGCGGATCCGACAACAAGTTTGCTCTGTGCAATCCAATAGTAGAGACACGAATATTCGCGTGGTCGCAGTAATACAAATTGTATTTGATGTCCAACAGTGGTGGTTTCTCCCAATATTCTCGCAATAGACGTGAAGAAATGTAAATTTGAAATTTGATATCGGAGTTTTGCGATCATGTTATAACACAAAGCAATATTTCCAGAGTGCCCAATAAACCTATATTACATGCTACCCAGTGATGTACCGTAATTTTGGAGGGATTTATTTGCTTGAAGGAAATATTTCCTCTTAGACGTTCGCGAGACGTAATGAAGTAACATTTGAAGAAACAATTCATATGCTAACGGCAAAATTGTCAATTTTGACAAGTTGTGAACGTTATAAGCTTGTCTAAGAGCAAATTTTACATTTTTCGAAGACCATGCAATATGCAGTTTATTCCACAATTTATTTACCCCCGAGACATCTGGAAATCCGATTTACAGATGTCAAGTTGTTGAATAAACTCTATATAACGGCACTATAGATTGTGTATGGGATATTGTCGTTAATACATACTAGAGTACAAGTACGTGTACGTTTCATTTACTGATTAATAAACTGTCTGTGGCAACCAGACGTTTGCGATAGTTTACGTCTACATACTCACTGACATAGATCACCACCTAAGTCCAGTCACCATGGAAACGCACGTATTTGTGGCTGTGACTGTATACATGGGGTTTATGGGTTTTTGCGATTGGTCTGTTGTCTATTTCATAGTGAAGCGCCCGTCATGCTTCTAACAATCAATATATAGTGTTTATTCAACTACCATTTTGAAATACCGGATTTATTTTCCCAGACATTTGGAACTCTGATAAAGAAACAATTACATCTCCAGAACATCCCTCCAGAACATCCCTCCAGAATCAGGGTAAATCACTGGTAATATGTACTATAGATCGTTATCTGGCTACATGAGTGTGTTATTTGATAAGAAGCTGCAAACCTCATACGCCCCATCTCTCCAGTCACAGCCACATATAGTGGGTGGTTGGCTGGGCGAACGCGACGGCGTAAATTAACGGTAGGGGTTCCTTCTTATATGTTATAGGAATCACGATTTGCGTGGTTTGGTCCTCATGTACATTTTTATGCCACCGCCACCGAATGGTGAGGGGGGCATATAGTGTTACCGGCGTCCGTACGTACGTACGTACGTACGTACATCCCGAAACCTTAACTCTGGGTAAATGGCTTATAATTTCTGTTTCCTTGCTCGGATCTGCTTCATATTTCACACACGCTTTGCTCCAATGGTCCTCTACGCCCTGTGACAAATCCACATTCGTCCCAGCCCCGCTAAGCCCACCCAGGGTCAAGGTCACAGACTTGGTGCGTTCGAAACCTTAACGCTGGGTAAATTGCTTATAATTTCTGTTTCCTTGCTCGGATCTGCTTCATATTGCACACACGCATTGCTCCAATGATCCTCTACCGCCCTGTGACAAATCCACATTCGTCCCGTCCCCGCTAAGCACAGGGTCAAGGTCACAGACTTGGTGCGTTCGAAACTTTAACGCTGGGTAAATGGCTTATACTTTCTGTTTCCTTGCTCGGATCTGCTTCACATTGCACACGTGCATTGCTCCAATGCTCCTCTACCGCCCTGTGACAAATCCACATTCGTCCCGCCCCCGCTAAGCCCAGGGTCAAGGTGACAGACTTGGTGCGTTCGAAACCTTAACGCTGGGTAAATGGCTTATAATTTCTGTTTCCTTGCTCGGATCTGCTTCACATTGCACACACGCATTGCTCCAATGGTCCTCTACCGCCCTTTGACAAATCCACATTCGTCCCACCCCCGCGTAAGCCCAGGGTCAATCGGTCACAGACTTGGTGCTTTGCTTTCGAAACCATTTAATGCTTGGGTAAATGGCTTATTATGCCCCCGCCACCGAATGGTGAGGGGGGCATATAGTGTTACCGGCGTCCGTACGTACGTACGTACGTACGTACGTACGTCCCGAAACCTTAACGCTGGGTAAATGGATCTTATAACTGTTTCCTTGCTCGGATCTGCTTCACATTTCACACACGCATTGCTCCAATGGTCCTCTACCGCCCTGTGACAAATCCACATTCGTCCCGCCCGCTAAGCCCAGGGTCAAGGTCACAGACTTGGTGCGTTCGAAACCTTAACGCTGGGTAAATAGCTTATAATTTCTGTTTCCTTGCTTCGGATCTGCTTCACATTTCACACACGCATTGCTCCAATCGTCCTCTACCGCCTCCCTGTGACAAATCCACATTCGTCCCGCCCCCGCTAAGCCCAGGGTCAAGGTCACAGACTTAGTGCTTTTGAAACCTTAACGCTGGGTAAATGGCTTATAATTTCTGTTTCCTAGCTCGGATCTGCTTCACATTTCACACACGCATTGCTCCAATGGTCCTCTGCCACCCGGTGACAAATCCACATTAGTGCCGCCCCCGCTAAGCCCATGGTCAAGGTCACAGACTTGGTGCGTTCGAAACCTTAATGCTGGGTAAATCCCTTATAATTTCTGTTTCCTTGCTCAGATCTGCTTCATATTTCACACACAACATTGCTCCAATGGTCCTCTGCCACCCTGTGACAAATCCACATTCGTGCCGCCCCCGGCAAACCCAGGGTCAAGGTCACAGACTTGGTGCGTTCGAAACCTTAACGCTGGGTAAATGCCTTATAATTTTCTGTTCCTTGCTCGGAATCTGCTTCACATTTCACACTTTTCAACAAAAAAAACGCATTGCTCCAATTGGTCCTCTGCCACCCTGTGACAAATCCACATTCGTGCCGCCCCCGCCAAGCCCAGGGTCAAGGTCACAGACTTGGTGCGTTCGAAACCTTAACGCTGGGTAAATATGCCTTATAATTTCTGTTTCCTTGCTCGGATCTGCTTCACATTTCATACACGCATTGCTCCAATGGTCCTCTGCCACCCTGTGACAAATCCACATTCGTGCCGCCCCCGCTAAGCCCAGGGTCAAGGTCACAGACTTGGTGCGTTTGAAACCTTAAAGCTCGGGTAAATAGCTTATAATGTCTGTTTCCTTGCTCGGATCAGCTTCACATTTCACACACGCATTACTCCAATGGTCCTCTGCCACCCTGTGACAAATCCACATTCAAATATGCCTTCTTTTCTTTGGCTGCCAGCGGGGGCATTCGTGTGCCGACAGGCCACATTTCTAGTAATTTCTGTTTCCTTGCTCGGATCTGCTTCACATTTCACACACGCATTGCTCCAATGGTCCTCTACTG
This sequence comes from Conchocele bisecta, assembly GCA_029237695.1. Lineage (NCBI taxonomy): Eukaryota > Metazoa > Mollusca > Bivalvia > Lucinida > Thyasiridae > Conchocele > Conchocele bisecta. The sequence continues at coordinate 18,703,092 of CM055278.1, forward strand.
CCCTGTGACAAATCCACATTCGTCCCGCCCCCGCTAAGCCCAGGGTCTAGGTCACAGACTTGGTGCTTTCGAAACGTTAACGCTGGGTAAATGGCTTATAGTTTCTGTTTCCTTGCTCGGATCTGCTTCACATTTCACACACGCATTGCTCCAATGGTCCTCTACCGCCTTGTGACAAATCCACATTCGTCCCGCCCCCGCTAAGCCCAGGGTCAAGGTCACAGACTTGGTGCTTTCGAAACCTTAACGCTGGGTAAATGGCTTATAAATTCTGTTTCCTTGCTCGGATCTGCTTCACATTTCACACCTGCATTGCTCCAATGGTCCTCTACCGCCCTGTGACAAATCCACATTCGTCCCGCCCCCGCTAAGCCCAGGGTCAAGGTCACAGACTTGGTGCTTTCGAAACCTTAACGCTGGGTAAATGGCTTATAATTTCTGTTTCCTTGCTCGGATCTGCTTCACATTTCGCAGACACGCGTTGCTCCAATGCTCCTCTACTGCCCTGTGACAAATCCACATTCGTCCCGCCCCCGCTAAGCCCAGGGTCAAGGTCACAGACTTGGTGCGTTCGAAACCTTAACGCTCTGGTAAATGGCTTATAATTTCTGTTTCTTTGCTCGGATCTGCTTGAAATTTCACACACACAGTGCTCCAATGGTCCTCTACCGTTCTCTGACAAATCCACATTCGTCCCGCCCCCGCTAAGCCCAGGGTCAAGTTCACAGACTTGGTGTGTTCGAAACCTTAACGCTGGGTAAATGGCTTATAATTTCTTTGTCCTTGCTCGGATCTGCTTCACATTGCACACACGCATTGCTCCAATGGTCCTCTACCGCCCTGTGACAAATCCACATTCGTCCCGCCCCCGCTAAACCCAGGGTCAAGGTCACAGATTTGGTGCGTTCTAAATCTTAACGCTGGGTAAATGGCTTATAATTTCTGTTTCCTTGCTCGGATCTGCTTCACATTTCACACACGCATTGCTCCAATGGTCCTCTACCGCCCTGTGCCAAATCCACATTCGTCCCGCCCCCGCTAAGCCCAGGGTCAAGGTCACAGACTTGGTGCGTTCGAAACCTTAACGCTGGGTAAATTGCTTATAATTTCTGTTTCCTTGCTCGGATCTGCTTCATATTGCACACACGCATTGCTCCAATGATCCTCTACCGCCCTGTGACAAATCCACATTCGTCCCGCCCCCGCTAAGCACAGGGTCAAGGTCACAGACTTGGTGCGTTCGAAACCTTAACGCTGGGTAAATGGCTTATACTTTCTGTTTCCTTGCTCGGATCTGCTTCACATTGCACACGTGCATTGCTCCAATGCTCCTCTACCGCTCTGTGACAAATCCACATTCGTCCCGCCCCCGCTAAGCCCAGGGTCAAGGTGACAGACTTGGTGCGTTCGAAACCTTAACGCTGGGTAAATGGCTTATAATTTCTGTTTCCTTGCTCGGATCTGCTTCACATTTCACACACGCACTGCTCCAATGGTCCTCTACCGCCCTGTGAAAAATAAACATTCGTCCCGCCCCCGCTAAGCACAGGGTCAAGGTCACAGACTTGGTGCTTTCGAAACCTTAACGCTGGGTAAATGGCTTATAATCAAATATGCCTCGTTTTCTTTGGCTGCCAGCGGGGGCATTCGTGTGCCGAAAGGCCACATTTCTAGTTATCTTTGTCTCTTTTGTTACGTTTGAGTTGTATTGGGTTATTGCCCATTATAAAAGTACATGTAGTAAGCTTATTACTGATCCTACCACTTTTGGGAGGGTGTGGATTCTGGTGTGGCGAGGACCTGGCATCAGATCAGGATTATTTGTATTTCATGGCTGAATATATAGATTTTTTATTGTAAATACTCAGTTCTGATTTTGTGAATCCCCCCATTTGTACATTTAATATATGGGATTTAGTACTAAACCTATTGACCCAGCCCTAAATGACCTTAGATGTTGTTGAGCCATTAAACCCCAACAAACAAACAAATAAACAAACAAACAAACACAGCCACATATCACATAAAACAACAACCATATGTGCATATTCTTAAAGAAAACCCGTTAGTATATTATAGGAATGAATGGCATTTTTGTGGAATTTATCGGGGTATAAACTTGGAAAAGTCGCGGGAATACTGGACGAAACATACAAAATTACAATTTTCGAAAATAATATTTTTTCGAAATTGTAATTTTTTAAGGCCTCGTCCAGTATTCCCGCGACTTTTCCAAGTTTATATCCCCGATAAATTCAACAAAAAGGCCATTCATTCCTTATAATTCCAGCATTTGAAATAAATTCATCACGAAAATGTGTTTATTTTCCGTTTTCTTAAGAATTATTTTAACTGCGCCTCACGGTTACAGAAAGTAGTTCGGCGTGGGAGTTTACTGGAATATACATTTTGGACAGAGACTTGCTACGGGCCAATCAAATGTTAGGGAATTGTGTAAATATTTTTGTGCTGGAATTATTTGACCATACACTGTTTTTAAAAGCTGCATGTACATGTACAGTTTGACGTATCTGCCGCTGTTGTCACTTCGATTCACGTTATTCGGGATCGTACGAAAAATGTCTTTCGCTGATTTACAGTCTTTGAACAGGGCTCCAGATAAGGACTTAGTAATTGAGTATTGTCACTCCATCATTTCTGAAGCAATTGGGTATTTCAAAATTTTAATTGGGTAAACTAAAATCACACTATTGTTTACACATCAACAGAAGGCAATTATTGAATAGTTTATTTCGAAATGAAAACATGCCATTGCATTTCATTAGAATTGTCTCCTTGGAGACGAAATACCAAGGTGTGTTTTCATGGAAAATAAGAAAAATATGCTATATTTGTGGTCTGTTTATTGTTTTCTGCTACATGATAAATGTACCACAAAATGTTGATTGCTTTTTGATACTCGCTACTTCTGATTTCGATTGGGTTTTTGGCAATTTTAATTGGGTATTTAAGCAAATACGCAGCTTATCTGTAGCGCTGTTTGAAGTTCAAATACTCTAAACCGGCGAAAGCCGTTTTCGTCCAATTGCCTAGACAGTATTTTCAACTGAAGCCATATACGGCTGCTCCAGTGACGGTTACACTTCACAATTCTGCAATTTATGTCCACTTATATGTACTCCGCGCAGATTGCGATCCGATCCGTGTTTGCCACAGACTAGATATTGCATTCACGTGCCCTATATCATATATTATATGCTGTCTGCACAACTTTGCTAGATTAATCAGTGTGGTGTTGGCTTACGCATGGCAATGTCGCGATCTATTTGTTCGGCCTAATAAATACATACACATTGTCGCGTTTTCACAATTCCCTTCCGATGTAACTAGCAATTTCTTCTGTCTGGGAAGCGGGGTGAATTCGATAGCTAATTCCTGGCGTGTGGATATTACACATCCGCAAATCAACCCGTCCTGTCGTCTCTGTAGGTTCAATTCCTGAAGGCTGTCATGGGCCTCGGTAGGGCTAGGAGCATATAGTGTCTGAACGACGTATCCGTCAGTGTGTCTGTCCGTGTCCGGGTCCGCTTGGCGAGTTTGCCAAAGTTTCTTCAATCTGCCACGTCGGGAAGTTTTTCATGTTTAATTGGTCTAAGTCTCACTACCGGTCCGAGGCTCGATCACGTGAACCAAAAGACGGAACTTTATCAGACCATAGGTACTGATAAACCAGCTGATAGTGGCCAATTATCGCTATACCCTACCTGTAGAAACACGAATATTTGCGTCTCGAGTATCCGGTTGCATAGTGTACATCTGGGGACCGTTTCACTAAACTTCGTACGACTAAAATATTCATAAGTGCAAATTTAGAATCGTCTGCAAATTTCAATTTATGGATTTACATTTGTAAGTGCATGTTTATCGTAGGCTGTAAGTTTCACATTTAACAATGTTTTCTTGTAAACAATTATTGGATTTACATTTATTGGGCCTATGCTCAATAAATGTAAATCCATCAATTGAAATTTCAAGACGATCCTAAATTTGCGCTTACGAACATTTTAGTCGTACGACGTTTAATGAAACTGGCCCCAGAAGTGTAAGCCGGGCAGACCGATGTCTTGGAATTTCATTAGAATTGTGTACACAATTCTAATGAAATTTCAAGACATATTATGACATCGGCTACCAAACCCCGTGCTCTCGGCATGCAGTACCCACGGTTTGGAGCAGACATCTCATATTAAATACAGTTATCACATATGAGCGAGATAATACGTGATTTGTGATCATAAAATTAACACCGCAATTCCAATGTATACTGTTCTGGGGACCGTTTCACTAATTGTCGTACGACTAAAATGTTCGTAAGGGCAAACTTATGGTAATCTGTAAATTTCACATTAACAATGCTTTCTTGTAACCATTATTGGATTTACATTTATTGAGCATAGGATGCATATGTCGTACGAAGTTTAGTGAAACGGGCCCCTGGTAGTTATGTTCGGCGATTATCATGGGGATATCTCCCCATTTTATCAGGTAACCTGCCCTGTATTGGCCGAATACGTACTGACTGATAACATATTGTTGTATCAGGCATTGACCTGATACAAACATCCGGGTTACAAAGAAGTGAATATTGACGTTCCATTGGTCGGATGACGTCACGTGATGTTACCGAATGACGTCAGTGTAATGACGCAATGTAAACAAGTCCGCGTTCTGTCCATAGATAACGTTAGGAATTCCTCGGCAAAGCTCGGAATTCCTACGCGTTTCCTAGCCTTGCCTGATAAACTTGATATCAAAAGACAGTAGCCTGGTATTCTCTATGTCTTGTCATTTTAAGTCTTCCCGAGCGTTATTCCAGTAGTGTTATGTTTCCCAATCCTTGGTAGTCGTTCTGCATATTTTGCCCGTGCCTGGTTTTAAATGGGCATATCAGGATTTAATACTATAAAAAATACTATACACAAATGAAAAGATGTTTTCATCATGGCCCCTTGTAAAGTTTTTAATTGAAGATATATATGACGATATTTCGACCGCTGGGTTGTTTCTATTTTCACCCAGGTACATACATGTAGATATCGGATTTCCTATTCCTATCTGATACGTATGTACCGATATCGGATAACCCTTAACTCTTTGCATGCTAGCGGCGGAAATATCCGCCAAACAAATTAGGACTATACTGTATGTTTTATTTCTCTCTTTAAAAAATATGTCTTGGAATTTCATTAGAATTGCGTCCCCTCTGGACGCAATTCTAATGAAATTCCAAGACATATTCATGATATTTATAGGGAAAAATAAAAGAAAATACAATGAATTCTCGTCTGCTATTTTTGAACTATTTATAGCCCACAAATTTCCCAGCATGCAAAGAGTTAAGCACCAACGGTTGGTTGGGTAAGATTGCCGAGAACGATGTAACAGTTGGACATTCGTGTACATGTCTAATCAATTTCACTTCGTATATTTTGTCTCTTGTGATTATGTTGACGTACCCGTATCCTGGCAACATTACAGAACCGGAAATTGGACTGGGATGCGCAATATTCACCGAGCTTCCGTCCGACCCCGAAGACGAGACCACTGATCTGTGTACATTGAGCGCTAAACCTCTGTTTCCAACGCAACGAATCACGGCAGATGGCGGCAAACGGTAAGAATTAAACAGTTAATTAGCTACATGTATTCAGTTAGTTAGCTACAACTATTCGGTTAGTTAGCTACATGTATTGGGTTAGCTAGCTACATGTATTCGGGTAGCTAGCTACATGTATTCGGTTAATTAGCTACATGCATTCGGGTAGCTAGCTACATGTATTCGGTTAGTTAGCTACATGTATTCGGTTAGTTAGCTACGTGTATTCGGTTAGCTAGCTACATGTATTCGGTTAGTTAGCTACATGTATTCGGCTCAGTTAGCTACATGTATTCGGCTCAGTTAGCTACATGTTATTCGCTCATAGTTAGCTACAGTATTACGGTTAGTTGCATGTATTCGGTTAGTATAGCTACATGTATTCGGAGTTACTAGTTCGGCCTAGTTGCTACATGTATTCGGTTAGTAGATTCGTACTTATACATGTATTCGGTTATTTACCTACATGTATTCGGCTCAGTTAGCTACATGTATTCGGTAAGTTAGTATTCGGTTAGCTAGCTACATGTATTCGGTTAGTTAGCTACATTTCTTCGGTTAGTTAGTGTATATATAGTTAACTATAGTTAAGGCTGGGAATTAACTGACTGTTTAAGTACAATACGGGCCTACAAGTGTGCGTACTTTCTATGTGCACTGACGGATACACAGACACTGTAGTACATTATACAACTACCTAGGACGTACAATCAAGTCGGACCGACAATGCTGACTGCTGGATTTGATTGATGGCATTTCCATTGTTAGCGGTAGAAACTAACGCTCCATATAATATATACACTATGAAGGAATTGTACAACCAGGCTACATCGGTAAAGCTATTGGAGAGGTTTCACTGTGGACATAATACAATATGAAGGAATTGCACTACCAGGCTACATCGGTAAAGGTATTGTACAACCAGGCTACATCGGTAAAGCTATATATAGCTTTACCGATGTAGCCTGGTTGTACACTTCCTTCATATTGTATTATGTCCACAGTGAAACCTCTCCAAACCGGACACCCTGGGAACCTCCAGGGTGTCCGGTTCGGAGAGGTTTCAATGTAAATCAGGCATTTGATAATTCTGAGCAATAGCTGCGTGATATGCGATCACGAACAAACATTATCACGGAGATAAATGACCAAGAAACCAATCAAAAGTAAGATCAGAGATGTGTTATTGGTGTCCGGTTTAGAGAGGTCCCACTGTATTACTAAGAAGTTCGTAAGTGCCAAACTATAGCTGACGACATTCACATTAGTGGCCGATTTAGAAAAATATTTGGTGGATTTATTCAGAGTTAATTACCCCAATCTGTAGATGGATGATGGTAGCAGTAGTGAATCGCATTAAAGGTACATGTCCACTCAGTAAGCACAAAGTGTTCTTTATATCAGAGTACATCTTCTGAGACATTTTCTGGCAAAATAAACATTCATTCACCATTACCCCACGTACTGATTGGCATTATTATGCATTTTATATCCGAAGTAAACTTTCACACTGATATCAGGGGCGATAACCGAATTTCCTTAAACGGATGTTACTATTTACTCTCTGTATTTATTTCTTTCATGTGCAATGATCATACTTTATTATCTGTCGAAAATATTATTTCTTCAGGTTAGTATAAATAATTAAAAAAATATCATGCCTCATTTGCATATGAAAATAGCCTGATACATGTACCACCGCGAGTCACGATCAGTAAAATAAATATTACTAAATGATTATATGTATGCGGGCACTCGTAAGTTTTAGAACTGGTGGAATAGCGACACAATTATACACTTATTCAATTCCTATAAAGAACAATGTGTGCCTACTGAGTGGGCATGTACCTTTAATGTGTGAAGTAGGTTCATAGAAATCTTCGTACGAACAATTGTAGAGTACAAAGTTCAGTGAAACGGGCCCCTGGTTATGAGTAACCATGCCAGCGCTTCCGCAACGTAACCGGTTTTGTAATACCATGTTTGTGTTGTTACCAAATAGTAACTGTTACCGCTTAATATACATTTATGGAGAAATAAATAAAACAGAAAAGAAATGTTTGTAAATTCAGATTCCTGCGAAAGGGTATCATACAGAGCTCCGCAGGGGACGTATCATTTTTAGCCAGGTTTTTTGAAAAAAAATCCAGGCTATTGGATTGGCGAAAGCCGGGCGGGCGGGCGGGCGGGCGGGCTGCGGGCGGCGTCCACAATCAATGTTAAGTTTTCGTGTTTGAGTCCATTTCTTTGTTACTGTACCACCTAGGACCACCAAACTTTCACAGCTTCATAATCAAGGGGTGCCCACCACATATCACTATCCAACATGTTACTTTTTTTTAACTTGACCCATTTTTTCCGCGCAGTCGACTTTGCCATTTTCAACGTTAAGTTTTCGCGTTTACAATGTTAAGTTTTTGTGTTTAAGTCCATTTCTTTGGTACTGTACCACCTAGGACCACCAAACTTTCACAGCTTCATAACCAAGGGGTGCCTACGACATACAACTATCCAACATGTGACCATTTTTTACCTTCACCTATTATTTCTACTTAATTGACTTAGCCATTTTCAACGTTAACTTTTTAACGTACGTCTGGTTAAATTTTTTGGTTAAAACTTTTTCGTTATACTATATCTCTGCAACTGCTTCGCCCATTACCTTGAAACTTCACATGGGTGTTTATCATCGTCCATATTTTCATTCTAACCCCCAACCGTGCGGCTCCTGTGCGCAATGTCAAGGTCAAATTACTTTGAATTTATTTGTTAAAGTTTTTTTGTGTACTATATCTCTGCAACTGCTTCACCCATTACCTTGATACTTCACATGGGTGTTTATCATCATTGTCGCACCCGCTTGCGGAAAGCGCGATATCGTCGGCATTTTGGCATACGTCCGTCCGTCCGTCCGTCCGTGTGTCCGGTTAAAGTTTGTTCGTTAATGTTTTTCCATCTACTATATCTATTTTTTTAGTGTCCATGCCTCGCCCCAAGGCGCGACATGCAGGCCACGGCCGTCTAGTCTACAAAAAGTGGGTATAATTATGTTATCCAAGTGTCTATGCTTGGAAAAAACCTGGCCTTCGTGGCTTAATTCGTTCCCACCAAATAACAATTCGTTCCCTCGAATTAACAATTCGTTCCATCGAATTAACAATTCGTTCCCACGAATTAACAATTCGTTCCCGTGGGAACGAATTGTTATTTCGTGGGAACGAATTGTTAAATTGAGGGAACGAATTGTTAATTGGTGGGAACGAATTGTTAATTCGTGGGAACGAATTTTTAAATTGAGGGAACGAATTAATAAACAAAAGAATTATACGTCCCCTGCGGGGCCGTAGTATCCAGCATGAAATGGCTTACATTGTAACTGCTCGTGCAGTTAAGCCATGTCTACGTGTCCTTGGGCATGTACAGTCGTCATAATCACCCAGTGTTTCCGGTAATACGTTTTCAGACAGGCGACGAGCAGAAATATACCAGTAAATTATACTTCATATTGATCTGTGAAAGCCGCGCCTCGAGAAAAACGTGGCTTTGGCTGGAGACATTATGCTTATGGGATGTGTGGCCGGTGTAGTACCGGATTAAATAGCACACTCGTGTAGCTTGATAGGATCTATATTGCTTGTTAGAAGCTTGGCGGTGTTTTATTGATGAAAGGGAACAGTGCCGACACGAAAGACATACATGCATAATGTGACCATACACAGTTGTATGAAAGCGGTCTCTTAGTTCGACGTACAAGTAGCAGTCATTGAATGTTAACCCTTAGACCGCTCCTCACAACACTTGTCGTCTGCTGTTGCTTTTATATCTTGACTTACTTCTCAATAAAAACATGGTTTGACAGCACTTCAGAATCAAAAGTGCTGTTAAACAATGTTGTAAGTTATTCTAAAGTGCTGTCAAAGCATGTTTTGATGATACAAATGGAAAATAAAAAATATACAGCAGACGACAAAAAAATTAAGATAGCGGTGTAAGGGTTAATGGTGTCGGTAACTTCAAAGACTTTAGGTGAACGAAAAGACATACTGTGGAACCCTTCAAAACCGGACACTCGGGAAAATATGGATGTTTAACTTAGATGTGTTTCGATGTAGTTGTGTAACTCTGATTACAATGACTTTTCATGATACCAAAACACTAGAATGATTTACAGTGGAACATCCCCAGACCTGACACCCTGGGGACCTCCCAGGGTGTCCGGTTTGGAGAGGTTCCACTGTATTTCGTGAACATGAAGGCACATTCGAATGTTGACATGTATATATAGTACAACGTAGGTACTACTTAGATTACGGTTCGTCCGCATGTACGAGCAGATAATTGTACATCTGGGGCCCGTTTCACTAAACTTCGTTCGACTAAAATGTTCGTTCGACTAAAATGTTCGTAAGTGCAAACTTAGGATCGTCTGGAAATTTCAATTGATGGATTTACATTTATTGAGCATAGGCTGCATATGCAGCCTATGCTCAATAAATGTAAATCCAATAATTGTTTACAAGAAAACATTGTTAATGTGACAGTTACAGACTATCATTTGCACTTACGAACATTTTAGTCGTAAGAAGTTTATTAGTGAAACGGCGCCCTGTGCTCTATGTAACTATGACCCAGTTTAGGTATAGAAGAAACGCCTGTCCGAGCGGTGTCCCACTTAAATGATTTCCGTCCACTATTCCCGTTACTGTTGACCGTCATCACGTGTTGGGATTGGGAAATGTCTGTATGCCAAGATTGGCTTAAAATCTCGGCCAGACGCTCAATTTTCCCCGCTATTCAGAGTGGTCCAGACGCATTATTGGTGTGGGATATGATTACACTGCAGACCGACAGTGTGGCCGACAGTTCCGGATATAGCGTCTTATTGTTCTGAGTACATACATGTAACTCTAATTATATTACATTACATTACATTACATACTATGTATGATGGAGTAGTCTGTCCAAATTTGCATTTGAGAAGTTCTTTGTTTCTGCTTCGTAGAGAAAAATAATTTAACGGTGTGTTACTACAGTCCCGAACGGCCAACTCTTTGCAACAACCCCCTCTCAAGTGTCGGATCCAGTATTTCGCCGAAGTGTGGGGGGTGGGGCTGTCGAAATTCGAACGACTAATTTTCAGTACATAATGCTCATGTGATAAGGCACATTGCGGAAAACATTTCGGCTATAGAAACAATTCATTTGAAATGTTGTAAAACTGTTTTGGGGGTAAAGAAATCCACACCAAAGTTCATGGTTTATGGAGAACTCGGCAAATTTCCGCTTATTACTGACATTAAATGTAGAATTATTTCGTTTTGGGCAAAATTAGTTTCAGGGAAGCAGAGTAAATTATTGTTTCTTATGTATAAGTTATTATATACACAACATGAAGCAAATGTGACTCATTTCCGATGGATTCAGAATGTTAAATCTATTTTAACTGAAATTGGAGTTCCTGGCGTATGGCTTAGCCAGAACGATGTTAATGCTATCTGACTGAGCCACTACGCCAGGACTCAGCTTCAGAACCAGTTTATTCAGTCATGGCTCACCTGCATCGATTCATCTTCACGTGGAATTACGTATAGAATCTTTAAAACAGAGTTTGGATTAGAAACATATTTAATTAATCTCACGGAAAGGTTAAGAAAAACATTGACCAGATTTCGAACTTGTAATCATAGACTGGCGGTCGAAACTGGTAGATGGACAGGTGTGCCGAGAGCAAGCAGCGTCTGCAACAAATGTGGCGCTGGTGCTCTCGGTGACGAGTTTCATTTCCTTTTCGAGTGCCGCTTCTATGATGAAGTTCGAAAACGGTATATCAAGCCATTTTATTTTTGAAGACCAAATATTTTAAAATTCGCACAGCTATTTGAGAAAAAATCTGGAAAGCAATTAAGAAATTTAGCTATTTTTATAAGAAATGCTTTATGGTTATAATGACTAGTGAGCTTATACATATGCATTTTGTATTTGTACCCATAGTTGTATTATGTAATCTATTGTATCCCTCGTGTGTCACGTATGTGGCTTAGAGTGAATAAAATGTAGTAGTAGTGGTAATATCTTCTGAATGGGCCCGCTATAATATCTGTAGCCTATTTCACCAACATTGCAAAGTATACTGTTCTAGCAAAGTATACTTTGAGGGAGTACTCATTTATTTTTCCTGAAATGCATTATTTCATATATAACTAACAACTGCATATATTTCATGATTAACAATATGCATAATTATTATACTGAATTTATTACATTATCACAGCCATTTTGGCTGTGATAATGTAATAGATTCAGTATAATAAAAATTAATAAATTTGTCATGAAATTTAAAATTTCTCCCGCAAAGTATACTTTGCTAGAAATGTATCTTTGCAATGTTGGTGAAATATGCTACTGGACCTTGATCTGACAAAATTACCCTTATTTGACAGTGCTTGCTATATGTTTTGACAGAATCAGATAGCTTCTCAATTGGCAAAACAAATCTGGAATCCTGAAATCCCCTAAATCCGCCACTGCTCTCCGTAACAGCCGATATTTATATCCCAATTGGAGAGCTGACGCTATACATGTAATATACAGCACTTTTATAACGCGTTTACCTATTACTACGCAAGGTGTATGATCACGTGGTACTAACAACAACACCAAGTACCGATTCAAAGTACGTAATCTTTTATAGTGTCCTTTTTACGTAACGTTTTTGATGAAATATGTCGCATCAAACGCTGCATTTGGTGGTCTCTGTATTTTCGCCCAAACTTCTGTCGTTTTTGCGAAGAATCGACACTGAATCCGACACGGAAATCGATTCGTCGCAAAAACGACATAAGTCCGTGCCAAACTCCCTAGACCACCAAATGCAGCTCATGAAGACGCGTTTGCTGCGCTATATTTCATCAAAATCCGTTTGCATATTAAGGAAACTATCAAATAATACTTACTTTGGAATGTGCGACGTTGTTGTTGTTGTAACCACGTGATCATTCACCTTGCTACAGCCGACTAACTGTTTACTTCACTAGCATACATGTACGTACACACCATATGGGCACATTATGGGTTTCACTAAACTTCGTATGACTAAAATATTCGTAAGTGGGAATTTAGGATCGTCTGGTAATTTCAATTGATTAATTTACATTTATTGAGCATAATTTATTGAGCTCAATAAATGCAAATTCAATAATTGTTTACAAGAAAACAGTGTTAATGTCCAATTTACTGACTATCATAATTTTGCACTTACGAACATTTTAGTCGTATGAAGTTCAGTGAAACGGCCCGCAGCTCTTTAACTCATAATGGGTGTATATGTGTATATGGTATGTACGAAAGATTACATAATTATTATGATCTTTCTTAAACAAAACCACATAAACCATCCTAAGACGAGCCACTATTGTCCCATAGAGCCTGAATGTTAGCACGCCCTCCCCCCTCATGCACTCCACATCCGGCGCTGTACCGATGAAAACAGCAGCCTGTGCACTACACGAAATACACACCTTATTGTCGGAGCATGCCACGTGTATCCGTCCCGGAAGTAGACAATGCACGGACGACGCCAATACTGTACCGAATTACCCGTCTTAACCGATCGTCGATCTGTCACCGTCCCTGGGAAAACTTGGCTTACGGCATGTGTGGTCAGTCTAGCTCCCATCTGCTATCGTACTCTACAACCTGGCAGGGATATATGTTGTTTGTTAGAAGCATGATGCGCGTTTTTACTGCGTGCATGCTCATAATTGCAAGCCCTGATCAGGCTGCGCATGCGCGCAGCCTGATCAGGGTCTGCATTTATCGCAAAGGTCGTATGCCGTACGCCGACACAGACACGTACGATTCTGATTTTTGTGAAATTCGTCTCATGGCAACGTGATTTAATCCGGTCCCTGCCATTTGCGTCATTAGACAAATGGATTCTGTCTCTCCATACTGCAGCTGTATGATTTCATTAAAGTTCGTCAGTCTACACTCTAGATCTGTCTGCCGGGGAGAAATGTCTCTTGTGATAGCCAACATGCAAGCAGACATGACTATAAAGGCGTTATGAATCTCTAGACCAGAGTAACCAACAAACCGTGAACTGGACTTCATTAAGCGAGTGAGTGGCTGTCGATTGGCACAAGTCGGTCGGTCGGTCAGTCGGCCAGCCAGCTTAATACATCGTATTGTGTTCTAGTGAATTGTATGGTATTGTACGGAGCCCCACAAGGGACATGTTTCATTTCATTTCAATCATTCATGTATTAGTTGTACTTTTATGAATATCATCTTGGAATATACACAGGCTTCTCATTAGGGATTTGGCTGCACGAGCTGTTAGGTGTGTATCACGTGCAAGAACGACACACCTGTAGCCGAGTTCACCAACATTGCAAAGTATACTTATCTAGCAAAGTATACCTTGAGGAAATAATAAAAAAAAAAATCCCGAAAGGCATTATGTCATATAGAACTAACGACTGCATATATTTGATGATTAAAAGTATGCAGAATTATTATACTGAATTTAATACATTATCACAGCGAAAATGGCTGTGATAATGTAATAAATTCAGTATAATAAAAATTAATAAATGTATCCTTAAATTGAAAATTTCTCCCTCAAAGTATACTTTGCTAGGTAAGTATACATTGCAATGTTGGTGAAATAGTGAAATAGGCTACTGGTCACGATTCAGGTACTCCCCTGCCAATACATAGTGAACACAATACGTGTAGTAATTACGACACGCGCGTGACTTCATTGCTCATATACAGTGGGGTCACCGTGTAAGTGCACACACGAACGAACACGACAGGTTCGAGTGTGCACTTACACGCTGACCCCACTGTACTGTTACTGAGAAACATGGCATGGCTGTACTAGAGGACAATGTCACGTGACGGGGTTTCTCGATACGTCGCACGTACTGTACCGTACTGTACTGAACTGTACTTTACATTTACTTGCGGGCATGCAATACTAGCATGTTCGTACTACTCTCCACCACATTAGTGCTTTGAAAATGGCCACACAGCCACACAGCCACACAGCCATTTTTTCAAAGCACTCCTGAGTATATGTATATTGGGTCCGTGTGGTCATAATACAACCACTCGCACACAACTGCGAATTGTTACCAAGGCAACAAGTGTATATAGTACACTGTCCGCGGCAAACCCCTATAATACTGTCAGCTGCGTTTAAAAATACTCAAGTTGCTAATATCGGTGAACTTCAAGACGTCTCCGCATGTACTCAACACTCGTGTGTATGTACAGTGAAACCTCTTAGCGCAACCATTGCTCCATGTAGCATACTAAAGGGGGTTGTTGAATAAATGCTGAAGTAACCTAATATACCTGAAGTAGCCTAATATACATGAACTAGGTCGGAAAATCTGTTTCATGGCGACGCGCTAATAATATGTTATCCGCCGCAAATTTCCAAATTACAATGCGGTTAACATATTTCTAATGCACTCCTTTATTACTGGCGTAGGAATACATATTTAAATAATTTGCGACCGTTCAGCAACAATGATATACCTGTAATGCATGACCATCAGCCAATCAGATTGCGTGATATTTATAGAGTGCATTAGAAAAGAGATGTATTGCACTTGTTCAGGCAAACGTTCGGGCAATACACGTACACACGGGGCCCGTTTCACTTAACTTCTTAACCATTTCACCCCTAAGTAACTGAATGGGCTGCGATATGTTAATTTTGCAACCAATCCAATCATCGTAAAATGATTTTCAGACTATTCCATTTATAAAAAGGGGGTATTTGTTGTTCTCAAAAATATGAAAATTACTTTCAAACAGTGCAGATCCTGATGAGACGGCTCGTTACGAGCCGGCTCATCTGGATCTACACTGTTTGCATAAACCGATATACATGTAGCGGGTTTTCGGGAGCAAAGGGTTAAGACTAAGATGAATGGGATATGGCCTAGGGGTTAGACCACCTGACTTCCAGTCCGGAGGTTGTGGGTTTAAACCTCGTCTAGGGCATTAACAAATACTTTCATAGTATTTCCATCCAACTGGTCTGTCTGATGATATTTTAAACTGTGGTCCCGTCTCTATATGCCCTTAGCTGTTGCGTGTACGTTAAACCCTTTCAGTTTCACTTTTCGTAAGACTAATACGTTCGTAAGAGCAAACTTTATTTCTGGAATAACATTTACACTGACAGGCGATGTTGGAAAATCTCTGATGGATGTGTGCACATGTACAGTAATCGATTTCATTAACATTGCAAAGTATACTTTTCTAGCAAAGTATACTTTGAGGGATTAATCATTTATTTTTCCCGAAATACATTATTTCATATAGAACTAACGACTGCATATATTTGATGAGTAACAGTATGCAGAATTATTATACTGAATTTATTACATTATCACAGCCAATTTTGGCTGTGATAATGTAATACATTCAGTATAGTAAAAATTAATAAATTTATCCTTAAATTGAAAATGTCTCCCTCAAAGTCTACTTTGCTAGATAAGTATACTTTGCAACGTTGGTGAAATAGGCTACTGATGTGATCAGTCCGGCGACACATGCCCATGTGGTTGCAAACTGATGACGTTCGTTGACCACGTTAACATAATGTAAGACACAAATTACATGTAATAAGAATCCTCTTACGAACATTTTTATCGTAATAAATTTAGTGAAACTGGGCCCTGTATTACAGTGGAGCCTCTGTAAACCGAACACCCTGGGGGGAGGGGGGTCCGGTTTACAGAGGCTCCACTGTAAATATAATCGTTTATCCTTCCAGGGTTGAAGACTACATCCTATTGGACGACATCCTGAAAGGTTACAAGGTCACGAGGTCGGAGGTCGAAGGTCATATACCTTCGTTGATGCTGAAGACTATTGGCAAAGAAACATTCCTGGACTCGAACAAAAACAGCGTGTCTATAGAGAAGTACACGACCCGGGCGTCCTCGCTGGTCGAGGGGGCGGGCTTTAGTGCCATCAGGCAGGTTGACTCGGCTCAGATTATCAGTAAGATAGACAAACGAGTGTCTGCTTCAAAACGATCAAAACTGTGATCAGTAAATAATGATTTTAACCCGAATTTTCTGTCTGTAACGCAGGGCCCTGCTGTCTGTAACGCAGGGCCCTGTGTTACAGACAGAAACATCAGGTTATACAGAGCTCCAGATAAGCTTTGTGGCTAAAGCGTACTATACCCCCTGATTTCAAAATCATTGCGTATTTTAATTATACAAATGGGTTATTGATTTTCTTCATTACTAAATTGGGAACAAATGATTCAAAAATATAATAAATTTAAACATTCACTTAATTGATCTGCAAAAAGCAAACACAGTTTGCTTTTTGCAGCTCAACTAAGTGAATTTTCAACGTTATGACAGTATTTTCACCACTCAATTTGAAAATCAATGCGTATATTTTTTACTCCCACTTTTGATAATGAATGTGTATTCAGCTAAATTAATTGCGTAAAATACGCAAACGCATCTTATCTGGAGCCCTGGTTATAATGATTTGTCAATTATGCTGTGATTGTCTGATAAATCAAGGTTGAATAGAGAGCAGTAGCGTAGAGGGTAGTGGCGTTGTCAGGGGATCGTTTCACTAAACTTCGTACGACTAAAATGTTCGTAAGTGAAAAATTATGATAGTCTGTAAATGTCACATTAACACTGTGCTATTGTAAACAATTATTGGATTTACATGTATTGAGCATACGCTGCATATGCAGCATATGCTTGATAAATGTAAATACATCAATTGAAATTTACAGACTATTCTAAATCTGCACTTACGAACATTTTAGGCGTACGAAGTTTAGTGAAACGGGCCCCAGGTTCCTGGCAAAGCAGGTGCAACTTGTGGATCGAGTTTGGAACATGATATGGGAACATCATTCCCCATAGTTGCGGGCAGTAAAACTCCCATACTGAACTACAATTACCTAAAAATACACACTTATCTGACGCGTTCTCGCTCGTTGCACGCACCCACTGGAAGGGATGGTTAATATTCAGACGAGTGCTTAGAAACCAGCAAACAATCATAGAAATAAAACAGCTATACAGAACAGAACGCATCTAAAGACCTATTAGGAGTAATTATAGGCTTTTAGAGGCATTCTTTCATCGCTTTTCATCTGATTTCCGCTAGCTTCAGAATAAAAAGGAAGACTATTCAACGTTACCATCCCTGCTACACGTGATTTGCCTGTTATAAATGTTTAATTTAGTCACTTGTTGCGCACGTGGCAATAGAGAATACCGAACTGTGCAATCCGGATTTGTTGCTCGTTCCACAAACGAACGATTGCCTATCGTTTACCGTCTTTGTCACATTCTTTTCGTTTTTATACCCCGTTTGAAAACAATGGGACGTATTATGTATTCACCTTGTACGGACGGGCGGGCACAGCTTGTCCACGCAATAACTAGAGTTCTACTTGACGTATCGTAACCAAATTCAGAAAACATGTTTATCACGGCGAAGAAGATAAACAAAATGCCGATGGCTTGTCTCCCCTTGGCGGCCATTTTTAATGCACTTTGTATCATTGTCCACGCAATAATTCAAGTTCTACTTGACGGATTGTAACCAAATTCGGTAAGCCTATTTATCAAGGCAAGATGAAGAACCATATTGGTTTTCAGTGACTTATCTCCCTTTGTTGACTGGCCTTGCCTCGACGGACGTATATTGTGACCTTCGACACTCCTGTTATAATTAGAAAATTCTAGACACTGTAA
Organism: Conchocele bisecta; assembly: GCA_029237695.1. Taxonomy (NCBI): domain Eukaryota; kingdom Metazoa; phylum Mollusca; class Bivalvia; order Lucinida; family Thyasiridae; genus Conchocele; species Conchocele bisecta. The sequence goes on from CM055278.1 coordinate 18,721,476, forward strand.
ACCAGCGAAAACGTCGTTTTCTAATTAAACTCAACACAAAAACGATGCCGAAACGATGTATAGAAAGAAACGACAGGCGTTTAAATAGTTTGTTTCTTTTGAGAACAATCGACAAATCTTCGCTGCATCTCTTCATCCAAACATATTCACGTGAAACGTGACACGTTTGTTTTCGGCGGCCTCGACATGCTGGTCACTGCCATCTGATTGTAAAATGCAACATGTATAGTCACGTTCTAATCCAGTGCGCTGTTTCACTAAACCTTGTACGACTAAAATGTTCGTAAGTGCAAAATGATGATAGTCTGTAAATTTCACATTAACAATGTTTCCTTGTAAAGAAGTATTGAATTTACATTTATTGTGCATAGGCTGCATATGCAGCCTATGATCAATAAATGTGGCATAGCATAAATTTCCAGGCATCCTAAATTTGCACTTACGAACATTTTAGCTGTAAGAAGTTCAGTGAAACGGGCCCCAGACATGTAAAGACACCTGGGAATAGCAGTTCCCTGTATATAGCAGTCATGCTTTAAATTTATTTCCAAATTACTCAATTACTACATAAATGACCCTGTGAATAAAGACCACATGTGAACAAAGGCCAGATTTTGTCTTCCCATGGCTGGCCTTTATTTAGCTACAATAATTCGCCTCCGATATGTTAGCTACGCCTACAATTTGACCCATTCAAAAATGTGAGCAACCGAAGTGCATACCCAAACATGTTGCATGTAGATCAAAATTTAGTAAACTGTATATGTTATACCTTCAAACAAATAATCTTTGATGTAGAACTAGAATTGCCAAAAATAATAGAACTGGGAAATCATTTTCCCATGGAAGCCATCTTTTCTCTTGTTGTTCCACATTCAACATATCGAAATGAAGCTTTCAAATTTACAAAAAAGACATACATATAAATATCAGATAAACACCTTGACATGGTAAAATAACCAATGTATGCATGTGTATGTTCTTTATTAATACTTTATTGATACAGCTTTGACAGTTTTATATGCTAACATATCAAACACGCCGGATAACTCATTGCAAAAATCACTCTTCCATGTGTAACATTAAAGAGATGGGGGTAAATTGCTACCCTCGTGAGAGGTATGGAGCGGGGTAGCAATTTTGTTTCTAGCCTTTATTCACAGTTTGACTGTATATGTGATCCTCCGTGACCCGAGTAGCTCCTGATCGAGAAACTCGGGCATCGAGTCTGGCTAGTGGCTGAAACTTTAACTAAACACAGATACATTGTACATGCTGATCTGTGTCTACAAATACACGTAAGCCGAATTGTGTGATGCAGGCTGCAACACATATCGTAGACGTCGTATGTAGTTGCGAAAAAGTAACATTCCTTACACTGCCTTACGAGAGTATCAGAATTGTTACGTTTCCGAAGCCAAATAAGGCCATTTGGTACCTAGCTTACTGAATCATGTATACACTGATCATAGTATGGGCGTCCATAGTTCAAGCAGGCCCGTACGCAGAGGGGGTGCAACGGGTACGCACCCCACCCCCTATTACCCTTTCAACACCACAGGCCTGTATAGTCGTATTGGCAAAAAGTGTAGATCCAGATGAGCCGGCTCGTGACGAGCCGTCTCATCAGGATCTGCACTTTTTGCAAGTAATTTTCATAATTTTGAGAACAAAAACACCCCATGTTTATAAATGGACTGGTCTGAAAATAATTTTGTGATGATTGGATTTGTTGCAAAATTAACATATCAAAATCCATTCCAGTTACTTAGGGGGGAAGGTTTAATCTGCTGAGGTCTGTCTGTAGATGTGCACAAAAAAATGTTTAGCCCTTCGCGCCGTCGAGAACGCACCCCCCTAAATTAATTCCTGCGTACGGGCCTGAGTTGATATAGGAACATTTTACATTTTTCATTATTAAAAGTACCAACTCAGTAGGTACAAACTGTTCTTTATAGGAATTAAATAAGTGTATAATTGTGTCACTATTCCACCAGTTCAAAAAACCACGAGTGCCCGCTATACAGATATATAGAGAATAGTAGGTTAGTGCCGTGAATGGGAAAAAATATCTGGCAAGGCTCAGAAAACGGGATGGGCGAGGCTCTGCCGAGCACATCCCGTTTCCGTGCCGCGCCAGATATATATTTTTTCCCATTCACGGCACTAACCTACTATTCTATTTATCCCGTCAACACCTACAAATGGCTGTAAAATGCAAAAATGGTATTGACTGGATATCAAAAATGTTTCACGGCACCGTGTTTCACGGCACATACGCACAGTGTTGACGGGATAAAATCATTTAGTAATATTTACTTTACTGATATTGACTCGCGGTGGTATCAGACTATTTTCATATGCAAATGAGGCCTGATCTTTTTTAATGATTTATACTAATTATATGCGTCACCTGAAAAAATAATATTTTCGACAAATTATAAAGCATGATTATTGCACATCAAAACATAAATACAGAGAATAAATAGTATGGTCCATTAACATTTTAAGGAAACACAGTTATCGCCCCTTATATCAGTATTAAAATTTATATCGGACATAAAATGTATAATAATGCCAATCACTACGTGGGGTATTGGTGCATGAATGTTTATTTTGCCAGAACATGTCTCAGATGATGTCTCTGATATAAAGAGCATTTTGTGTCTAGTGAGTGGGCATGTACCTTTAAGACTGACAGGAGAAATGATGAAAATGCGGAGATAGATATTCATGCTGATATCAGAGCTCCAGATAAGCTGCGTATTCGCTTAAATACCCAATTAAAATTGCCAAAAACCCAATTGAAATCAGAAGTAGCGAGTATCAAAAAGCAATATAACAAATTGTGGTACCTTTACCATGCTGCAGAAAACAATAAACAAACCACAAATATAGCATATTTTTCTTATTTTCCATGAAAACACATCTTGGTTATTTCGTCAGAATTGTGTCCTTGGAGACAATTCTAATTAAATACCAAGATGTGTTTTCATTTGGAAGCAAACTATTCAATAATTGCTGTATGTTGATGTGTAAACAATAGTGTGATTTTATTTTATCCTATTACAATTTTGAAATACCATATTGCTTCAGAAATGATGGAGTGACAATACTCAGTTACTAATTTCTTATCTGGAGCCCTGTCATATGCGTCTATATTTATTTTAATGCCCGTAAATCATATTTGTCCAGTCAGTGAAACTCCATACATGTATTTGCTCAATATAATTATTGGTGTCGCATGTCTACGGAGCCCCTCCGTGGACGTGGATTTATTTGGAGTTCCCTCAATTTAACAATTGGTTCCCACGATATAGCAATTCGTTCCCTCGAATTAACAATTCGTTCCCCACGATATAACAATTCGTTTCCACGAATTAACAATTCGTTCCCGTGGGAACGAATTGTTATTTCGTGGGAACGAATTGTTAATTTGAGGAACGAATTATTAATTTGTGGGAACGAATTATTAATTTGAGGGAAATAATTGTTATTTCGTGGGAACGAATTAATAAAAAAAAAGAATTCTACGTCCTCTGTGGGACTCCGTACATGTCTGCCAATCCATCGGTACATATACATTCACAATGTATGGTAAGGGAGACAACTCGTACATGCATTAGTACTTGTGCAGGCAGAGTTGTCGTTTGTGAAGTTGACATTCCAGGCGAAGGTAGTGCCTGGGTACGACAAAAACAAATGCTGGGAAATATCAAACTGGTGTATCATGTATTGCCGGTAGATACGAATTTAAATTTAAAAACTACATGTACTTTCACTGACATTTAATTGGTTGAACAACGTCACGTGGCGTTACCAAATCACGCTCGTGTGATGAAGCAACGTAAAATGTCGTGTGACTTTGAACAAAACACAAAAGTGTACATGCATTTCCCAGCATGCATTATTGCCTGATTAATGGAAAACAAGGCGGTGTCCATTTCAGATATCATGTTTATCAGGCTTTGTTCGGAAGCAATAGGAAATCCTCGGAGAGCCTCGGAATTCCTATGCTGACTTGTAAAAACTTAACAAACACTTATATTCTCTGTACCTCGTACATGTATTATGCATATTCCGATTCTAATTTATAGATTTAAACGAAATTTAAGACATTTTGATATCATACTGAAGTAGACAAAATGTGTCAACGCGTTTTATGACTTATTAGCATAACCTGCTTTGCTAATACATTAGATATAGTTAACCGAGATGATATTTGGTATGAAAGTGTTGTTTGTTATTCTCCGGCTGTTGTTGTTGACTATCACACTGTTACCTACATGTATGAATGTGAATTGTTAACTGAACTTGTTGCCTATGAAATTGTTACATGTACATATATCAAGGTGCATGATCACGTGGTTACAACAACAACAACGTCGCCCACTCCAAAGAAATAAGTATTCTTTGATATTTTCCTTAATACGCAACGGATTTTGATGAAATATGGCGCAGCAAACGCGTCTTCATGAGCTGCATTTGGTGGTCTAGTGAGTTTGGCACAAACTTATGTCGTTTTCTCCGACACGGAAATCGATTCTTCGCAAAAACGACAGAAGTTTGGGCGAAAATACAGTGACCACCAAATGCAGCTCAACAAGACGCGTTTGATTTCATCAAAATCCGTTACGTAATAAGGACACAATAAAATAATACGTACTTTGAATCGGTACTTGTTGTTGTTGTTAGTACCACGTGATCATACACCTTGTATATCTACGACTATAGTATTATGTTCAACTATCACATTGGTAGAATTTGGGTGGCAGGTGGGAGCATGCGATGGGTAATTTTGCATCGGCGTTCATCCTTACCAGAATATCGAATGAAGACCTGGTTTGGCCCTTACATACGTCTTTGGCATTTTGTATGTGACAGTTGAATCTGGTTGTACCCCTTATGTGAGTATTAGGATTATTCGTAATCCTATTATAGGGGAAGGGGCCAAGTAACTTGGTGTGGTATGGACCTGGCACCAGTTCAGGTTATTCTAATTTCAGGGCTGAATATATTTTCCTCGATGTAAATATTCCGTTCTGATTTTGGGATTCCCCCCCCCACCACCCAATGCAGCAGGTTAAAACGGGATCGAACCCGTTTGCCCGGCCTTACATGACCTTAGCTGTTGATAGACCGTTAAACACCAATACATAAACAAACAAACACATTGGTAGAAAGGCCCGATACCGTTATATTGAAACACAGAGATCTCCCCAGTTCACAATTATGAACTTGAAGACCAATGACAGGAATTCCCGTGAACGTAGCAGTATCTTGTTACAATTTCAAGTACGCCAGCGACCTACTTCCTACTCGGTATAGAACATATTTAAACCGGACAACGTGGAAGTGCCAGTATCTTTGTTTTGTTGTATTTCACTGGCAATTGTAGGTGCGGATCTGGAGGGGTGGGGGTCCGGGGTTGCAACCCCCCACCCCACCCCGTTTAGCCATGGAGTTTACATAGATAAGAGTTTACCACCAGTTGGAGTCTGAATTTAAATGCCGTAACACACAGGAAAGTGCATTTTGAAGAGCTTGAAAATAGGACAACCCCCTAATTGCGAACAGTAACTTGCAGTTACTCCCGTACGGTACGGTACGGGAGTAGATTGCAAGAGTTATCTTCGCAACAAGACAACATTTACCCAAATGCTGGATCCGCCCCTGAAGTGTATGTGCTAATTACGATGGCTCATGATGATTACGACGGCTCATTATTGCAACGTACACAAGCATATATTGGAGTGTCCGTCTATCGGAATTACAGCGGAACACCTATAATTTGGACACATCAGCCTGCCCGGTATTGAGATTACACTGTACGTTCGTGGACAACTGGGCATGGGTGTGGTAATATGGTGTGGATCACATAATCCTCAACACCTCGTATTGCCTCTCTCATCGCATCCCCGACCTCATCGCATCCCCGACTTTTGTCGATATTGATTTCGGAAAAAGATACATATCTTGGATCAATGAAAAATCAGCGCTGAGTTTGAACAACGAAATACTGCGATGCGATGAGACAAAATACCTGGACCTGGGCTTGAAATGTTCGCGATTTATTTATTTTCGCTGTACATGTATGTATTATAATGCGAATTTAACAAATATAATATCCGCGAGTCTAAATCTACTACACAGATATTGTATATTATTATTCTGTAGCCGGTTCTGTAGCCTGTTACAGTAGTACCAATATCTCGCATGCTCTTGTTTCAATGTTTGTTACTTGTATTTTCAAATGTGATAATTTCGCGGTATCATATATTCGCTCTAATTATAGCACCCACGTGTCCTGCATACGGCGATGGCGAATGTAACCGACAGCGGAGTCCCGGCACACAGTGTTGCCTATGTCACTGGTGCTGCACTCAACACCGGCGTAAAATGCTTCACGTCAAAGTTGGCGCCGAATTCCTGACGAATTACTATTCAGCTACATGCAGAAGATACTGTATCAATACATTTTTGTCTAGTAACCGGCGCAATAAATTTGCGCCGGATACTAAATAAACACAAGTTCGTCTAGAAACCGGCACAAGAAATTTGCTCCGGTTACTAGACTAAACTGCGTTAATGCAATATCTCATTACGGATAGTTGATTGGAATCATCAGTAGCCTATTTCATCAACATTGCAAAGTATACTTTACCAGCAAAGTATACTTTGAGGGAGTAATCATTTATTTTTCCTGAAATGCATTATTTCATATAGAACTAACAAATGCATATATTTCATGATTAAAAGTATGCAGAATTATTATACTGAATTTATTACATTATCACAGCCATTAAATGGCTGTGATAATGTAATAAATTCAGTATATTTAAAAAAATTGAAAATTTCTCCCTCAAAGTATACTTTGCTACTAAAGTATACTTTGCAATATTGATGAAATAGGCTACAGGAAACCGGACCGTGTGTACTTTTCGACGTTACGCCGGCTTGGAGTGGAACACCTGTGTGCATGTGCATGTAATACGCTCTTACCAGATTACGGAAGCGAATATATATGACCCGCGAATATTTACGTATAATACGTACATGTACATGTATAACGATACACGTGCGTGTATGTCCGATAGTGCTACACGGTATAGTTGCTGTATATTGTTACTGTTGCATTGGTGAGTAGATATTGTCATGAGATGATAATAATAAATGACCTATAACAACGTTAGTGTGGTTGTCGTTTGTTTACTACACTTTCCATTTACTGCTTGGTGCAGCTTTCTTTGATATTGCTTTAAAAAAAGCTGAACCGCCGAGTTCCCCGCCAGATGACGGTGTGCCTTTCATGTGTATTTCACGTTCCATTCGCAGGCAAATGGCGGTGTGACTGGCATGTTTATTTCACGTTCCATTCGCCGCCAGATGCTGATGTGTCAGGAGAAAAGACATAAATATTGACCGTGTAGTGACAGCGGAATATGTTTTGTCCAACAAATGATGCATTATGCGGCTGCTGCATCGTGCCCGTATTTGACGATATTGACTCTACTATACCTGCGCCCAGTATTGCCCAGATGCATGCGCTCAGTACGACACGGTTACATTGTTCGTTTTTCAATTACTGGTGCATCATTACTCTCGTTTAACAAGCGAATACATTCATGCATATTCAACTGTTCGAATGCACATGTACACGAAGATCCGGGTCTACCTGAATGGCTGTAGTGCGGTTTGTCCAGACGTGTCAGTGTCAGTCGTGATAATGGACCCAGACCTGCCAGTGGCGACAAGCAACGACACGTGACTACAGCTGTGACACGCTATATGTGTATAACAGTCTTACCAGGCGGAGTTTGTCGGTTTGACCTCACGTTCCTTAGTTTAAACTAAGAAACGACTTTTACGTGACGTCACAATGATAAATTCCGGCAATTATAACGAAAATTATCACATCTTTTGACACATTTCCGGGAGTTGTTTATGTATTAACACAGCTCCTGTGCAAGGTATGTACTTGGGGATGTGATAAATAAGTTAGATCACGTTTGTCCGCGTGTACGAGCGGATTATCACTCGTACATGCGGACGAACGGTGACGAACATTTTTGTCACATTATTTTCGTTTTTATACGCCCGTTTGAAAACAATGGGACGTATTACATGTATGTATTCACCTTGTACGGACGGGCGAGCACAGCTTGTCCACGCAATAACTACAGTTCTACTTGACGTATCGTAACCAAATTCAGAAAACATGTTTATCACGGCGAAGAAGATAAAAAAAAATCCGATGGCTTGTCTCCCCTTGGCGGCCATTTTTAATGCACTTTGTATCATTGGCCACGTAATAATTCAAGTCCTACTTGACGGATTGTAACCAAATTCGGTAAGCCTATTCATCAAGGCAAGATGAAGAACCATATTGGTTTTCAGTGACTTATCTCCCTTTGTTGACTGGCCTTGCCTCGACGGACGTATATTGTGACCTTCGACACTCTTGTTATAATTAGAAAATGTTAAAGACACTGTAAACCAGCGAAAACGTCGTTTTCTAATTAAACTCTCGACACAAAAACGATGCCGAAACGATGTATAGAAAGAAACGACAGGCGTTTAACTAGTTTGTTTCTTTTGAGAACAATCGACAAATCTTCGCTGCATCTCTTCATCCAAACATATTCACGTGAGACGTGACACGTTTGTTTTCGGCGGCCTCGACATGCTGGTCACGGCCATCTGATTGTAACATGCAACATGTATAGTCGCGTTCTAATCTAGTAACGTTCTAATCTAGTGGGCCGTTTCACTAAACCTTGTACGACTAAAATGTTCGTAAGTGCAAGATTATGATAGTCTGTAAATTTCACATTAACAATGTTTCCTTGTAAAGAAGTATTGAATTTACATTTATTGAGCATATGCAGCCTATGCTCAATAAATGTAAATCCATCAATTTAAATTTCCAGACGATCCTAAATGTGCACTTACGAACATTTTAGCTGTAAGAAGTTTAGTGAAACGGGCTCCAGACATGTAAAGACACCTGGAAATAGCAGTTCCCTGTATATAGCAGTCATGCTTTAAATTGATTTCCAAATTACTCAATTATTACATAAATGACCCTGTGAATAAAGACCACATGTGAACAAAGGCCAGATTTTGTCTTCCCATGGCTGGCCTTTGTTTAGCTACAATAATTCGCCTCCGATATGTTACCTACGGCTACAATTTGACCCATTCAAAAATGTGAGCAACCGAAGTGCATACCCAAACATGTTGCATGTAGGTCAAAATTTAGTAAACTGTATATGTTATACCTTCGAACAAATAATCTTTGATGTAGAACTAGAATTGCCAAAAATAATAGAACTGGGAAATCATTTTCCCATGGAAGCCATCTTTTCTCTTGTTGTTGTTCCACATTCAACATATCGAAATGAAGCTTTCAAATTTACAAAAAGACATACATATAAATATCAGATAAACACCTTGACATGGTAAAATAACCAATGTATGCATGTGTATGTTCTTTATTAATACAGCTTTGACAGTTTTGGGGGTAAATTGCTACCCTCGTGAGAGGTATTGAGCGGGGTAGCAATTTTGTTTCTAGCCTTTATTCACAGTTTGACTGTATATGTAATCCTCCGTGACCCGAGTAGCTCCTGATCGAGAAATTCGGGCATCGAGTCTGGCTAGTGGCTGAAACTTTAACTAAACACAGATACAGTGTACATGCTGATCTGGGTCTAGAAATACACGTAAGCCGAATTGTGTGATGCAGGCTGCAACACATATCGTAGACGTCGTATGTAGTTGCGAAAAAGTAACATTCCTTACACTGCCGTACGAGAGTATCAGAATTGTTACGTTTCCGCAGCCAAATAAGGTAATTTGCTACCTAGCTTACTGAATCATGTATACACTGATCATATTATGGGCATCCATAGTTCAAGCAGGCCCGTACGTAGAGGGGGTGCAATGGGTACGCACTCCACCCCATATTACCCTTTCAACACCACAGGCCTGTATAGTCGTATTGGGAAAAAGTGTAGATCCAGATGAGCCGGCTCGTGACGAGCCGTCTCATCAGGATCTGCACTTTTTGCAAGTAATTTTCATAATTTTGAGAACAAAAACACCCCATGTTCATAAATGGACTGGTCTGAAAATAATTTTGTGATGATTGTATTTGTTGCAAAATTAACATATCAAAATCCATTCCATTTATTTACGGGGGAAAGGGTTAATCTGCTGAGGTCTGACCGTGGATGTGCACAAACAAATGTTTAGCCCTTCGCGCCGTCGAGAACGCACCCCCTAAATTAATTCCTGCGTACGAGCCTGAGTTGATATAGGAACATTTTACATTTTTCATTATTAAAAGTACATGCCCACTCAGTAGGTACAAACTGTTCTTTATAGGAATTAAATAACTGTATAATTGTGTCACTATTCCACCAGTTCTAAAAACCACGAGTGCCCGCTATACAGATATAATCAGTTAGTAATATTTACTTTACTGATATTGACTCGCGGTGGTATCAGACTATTTTCATATGCAAATGAGGCATGATATTTTTTAATTATTTATACTAATTATATGCGTCACCTAAAAAAATAATATTTTTGACAGATTATAAAGTATGATTATTGCACATCAAAACATAAATACAGAGAATAAATAGTAAGGTCAATTAACATTTTAAGGAAACACAGTTATCGCCCCTTATATCAGTATGAACATTTATATCGGACATCAAATGTATAATAATGCCAATGACTACGTGGGGTATTGGTGCATGAATGTTTATTTTGCCAGAACATGTCTCAGATGATGTCTCTGATATAAAGAGCAGTTTGTGTCTAGTGAGTGGGCATGTACCTTGAAGACTGACTGGAGAAATGATGAAAATGCGGAGAAAGATATTCATGCTGATATCAGAGATCCAGATAAGCTGCGTATTTGCTTAAATACCCAATTAAAATTGCCAAAAACCCAATTGAAATCAGAAGTAGCGAGTATCAAAAAGCAATACAACAAATTGTGGTACCTTTACCATGCTGCAGAAAACAATAAACAGAGCACAAATATAGCATATTTTCCTTATTTTCCATGAAAACACATCTTGGTATTTTATTAAAATTGTCTACTTGGAGACAATTCTAATTAAATACCAAGATGTGTTTTCATTTCGAAGCAAACTATTCAATAATTGCTGTATGTTGATGTGTAAACAGTAGTGTGATTTTATTTTATCCTATTACAATTTTGAAATACCATATTGCTTCAGAAATGATGGAGTGACAATACTCAATTACTAATTTCTTATCTGGAGCCCTGTGATATGCGTCTATATTTATTTTAATGCCCTTAAATCATATTTGTCCAGTCAGTGAAACTCCATACATGTATTTGCTCAATATAATTATTGGTGTCGCATGTCTGCGGAGCCTCGCCGTGGACGTGGATTTATTTGGAGTTCCCTCAATTTAACAATTGGTTCCCACGATATAGCAATTCGTTCCCTCGAATTGACAATTCGTTCCCACGATATAACAATTCGTTTCCACGAATTAACAATTCGTTCCCGTGGGAACGAATTGTTATTTCGTGGGAACGAATTGTTAATTTGAGGAACGAATTATTAATTTGTGGGAACGAATTATTAATTTGAGGGAAATAATTGTTATTTCGTGGGAACGAATTAATAAAAAAAAAGAATTCTACGTCCTCTGCGGGACTCCGTACATGTCTGCCAATCCATCGGTACATAGACATTTACAATGTATGGTAAGGGAGACAACTCGTACATGCATTAGTACTTGTGCAGGCAGAGTTGTCGTTTGTGAAGTTGACATTCCAGGCGAAGGTAGTGCCTGGGTACGATACACAAACATGCTGGGAAATATCAAACTGGTGTATCAGGTATTGCCGGTAGATACGAATTTAAATTTAAAAGCTACATGTACTTTCACTGACATTTAATTGGTTGAACAACGTCACGTGGCGTTACCAAATCACGCTCGTGTGATGAAGCAACGTAAAATGTCGTGTGACTTAGAACAAAAAACAAAAGTGTACATGCATTTCCCAGCATGCATTATTGCCTGATTAATGGAAAACAAGGCGGTGTCCATTTCAGATATCATGTTTATCAGGCTATGTTCGGAAGCAATAGGAAATCCTCGGAGAGCCTCGGAATTCCTATGCTGACTTGTAAAAACTTAACAAACACTTATATTCTCTGTACCTCGTACATGTATTATGCATATTCCGATTCTAATTTATAGATTTAAACGAAATTTAAGACATTTTGATACCATACTGAAGTAGACAAAATGTGTCAACGCGTTTTATGACTTATTAGCATAACCTGCTTTGCTAATACATTAGATATAGTTAACCGAGATGATATTTGGTATGAAAGTGTTGTTTGTTATTCTCTGGCTGTTGTTGTTGACTATCACACTGTTACCTACATGTATGAATGTGAATTGTTAACTGAACTTGTTGCCTATGGAATTGTTACATGTACATATATCAAGGTGCATGATCACGTGGTTACAACAACAACAACGTCGCCCACTCCAAAGTAAGTATTCTTTGATATTTTCCTTAATACGCAACGGATTTTGATGAAATATGGCGCAGCAAACGCGTCTTCATGAGCTGCATTTGGTGGTCTAGTGAGTTTGGCACAAACTTATGTCGTTTTCTCCGACACGGAAATCGATTCTTCGCAAAAACGACAGAAGTTTGGGCGAAAATACAGTGACCACCAAATGCAGCTCAACAAGACGCGTTTGATTTCATCAAAATCCGTTACGTAATAAGGACACAATAAAATAATACGTACTTTGAATCGGTACTTGTTGTTGTTGTTAGTACCACGTGATCATACACCTTGTATATCTACGACTATAGTATTATGTTCAACTATCACATTGGTAGAATTTGGGTGGCAGGTGGGAGCATGCGATGGGTAATTTTGCATCGGCGTTCATCCTTACCAGAATATCGAATGAAGACCTGGTTTGGCCCTTACATACGTCTTTGGCATTTTGTATGTGACAGTTGAATCTGGTTGTACCCCTTATGTGAGTATTAGGATTATTCGCAATCCTATTATAGGGGAAGGGGCCAAGTAACTTGGTGTGGTATGGACCTGGCACCAGGTCAGGTTATTCTAATTTCAGGGCTGAATATAGTTTTCTCGATGTAAATATTCCGTTCTGATTTTGGGATTCCCCCCCCCACCACCCAATGCAGCAGGTTAAAACGGGATCGAACCCGTTTGCCCGGCCTTACATGACCTTAGCTGTTGATAGACCGTTAAACACCAATACATAAACAAACAAACACATTGGTAGAAAGGCCCGATACCGTTATATTGAAACACAGAGATCTCCCCAGTTCACAATTATGAACTTGAAGACCAATGACAGGAATTCCCGTGAACGTAGCAGTATCTTGTTACAATTTCAAGTACGCCAGCGACCTACTTCCTACTCGGTATAGAACATATTTAAACCGGACAACGTGGAAGTGCCAGTATCTTTGTTTTGTTGTATTTCACTGGCAATTGCAGGTGCGGATCTGGAGGGGTGGGGGTCCGGGGTTGCAACCCCCCACCCCACCCCGTTTAGCCATGGAGTTTACATAGATAAGAGTTTACCACCAGTTGGAGTCTGAATTTAAATGCCGTAACACACAGGAAAGTGCATTTTGAAGAGCTTGAAAATAGGACAACCCCCTAATTGCGAACAGTAACTTGCAGTTACTCCCGTACGGTACGGTACGGGAGTAGATTGCAAGAGTTATCTTCGCAACAAGACAAACACCCCCCCCCCCCCCATTTACCCAAATGCTGGATCCGCCCCTGAAGTGTATGTGCTAATTACGATGGCTCATGATGATTACGACGGCTCATTATTGCAACGTACACAAGCATATATTGGAGTGTCCGTCTATCGGAATTACAGCGGAACACCTATAATTTGGACACATCAGCGTGCCCGGTATTGAGATTACACTGTACGTTCGTGGACAACTGGGCATGGGTGTGGTAATATGGTGTGGATCACATATTCATCAACACCTCGTATTGCCTCCCTCATCGCATCCCCGACCTCATCGCATCCCCGACTTTTGTCGATATTGATTTCGGAAAAAGATACATATCTTGGATCAATGAAAAATCAGCGCTGAGTTTGAACAACGAAATACTGCGATGCGATGAGACGAAATACCTGGACCTGGGCTTGAAATGTTCGCGATATCTTTATTTTCGCTGTACATGTATGTATTATAATGCGAATTTAACAAATATAATATCCGCGAGTCTAAATCTACTACACAGATATTGTATATTATTATTCTGTAGCCGGTTCTGTAGCCTGTTACAGTAGTACCAATATCTCGCATGCTCTTGTTTCAATGTTTGTTACTTGTATTTTCAAATGTGATAATTTCGCGGTATCATATATATTCGCTCTAATTATAGCACCCACGTGTCCTGCATACGGCGATGGCGAATGTAACCGACAGCGGAGTCCCGGCACACAGTGTTGCCTACATCACTGGAGCTGCACTCAACACCTGACGAATTACTATTCAGCTACATGCAGAAGATACTGTATCAATACATTTTTGTCTAGTAACCGGCGCAATAAATTTGCGCCGGATACTAAATAAACACAAGTTCGTCTAGCAACCGGCACAAGAAATTTGCTCCGGTTACTAGACTAAACTGCGTTAATGCAATATCTCATTACGGATAGTTGATTGGAATCATCAGTAGCCTATTTCATCAACATTGCAAAGTATACTTTACTAGCAAAGTATACTTTGAGGGAGTAATCATTTATTTTTCCTGAAATGCATTATTTCATATAGAACTAACAAATGCATATATTTCATGATTAAAAGTATGCAGAATATAATAAAAATTAATAAATTTTTAAAAAAATTGAAAATTTCTCCCTCAAAGTATACTTTGCTACTAAAGTATACTTTGCAATGTTGATGAAATAGGCTACAGGAAACCGGACCGGGTGTACTTTTCGACGTTGCGCCGGCTTGGAGTGGAACACCTGTCTGCATGTGCATGTAATACGCTCTTACCAGATTACGGAAGCGAATATATATGACCCGCGAATATTTACGTATAATACGTACATGTACATGTATAACGATACACGTGCGTGTATGTCCGATAGTGCTACACGGTATAGTTGCTGTATATTGTTACTGTTGCATTGGTGAGTAGATATTGTCATGAGATGATAATAATAAATGACCTATAACAACGTTAGTGTGGTTGTCGTTTGTTTACTTCACTTTCCATTTGCTGCTTGGTGCAGCTTTCTTTGATATTGCTTTAAAAAGCCGAACCGCCGAGTTCGCCGCCAGATGACGGTGTGCCTTTCATGTGTATTTCACGTTCCATTCGCAGGCAAATGGCGGTGTGACTGGCATGTTTATTTCACGTTCCATTCGCCGCCAGATGCCGATATGACTGTCAGGAGAAAAGACATAAATATTGACCGTGTAGTGACAGCGGAATATGTTTTGTCCAACAAATGATGCATTGTGCGGCTGCTGCATCGTGCCCGTATTTGACGATATTGACTCTACTATACCTGCGCCCAGTATTGCCCAGATGCATGCGCTCAGTACGACACGGTTACATTGTTCGTTTTTCAATTACTGGTGCATCATTACTCTCGTTTAGCAAGCGAATACATTCATGCATATTCAACTGTTCGAATGCACATGTACACGAAGATCCGGGTCTACCTGAATGGCTGTAGTGCGGTTTGTCCAGACGTGTCAGTGTCAGTATTATCTCTTGGATTGACCATGTACCGGTTGTGGGGTTCAACTGTAGCAGGTATGACCTGAACCTCATCAAGCAGTACTTCGTAGAGAAGTTGGCTGCCACCATGAATAAGGTGATGGTCGGAAAGAGAGCCAGCACGACGATGTTTCTGTTTACCCCGGAGTTTAGATTTCTCGACATCATCCAGTATCTGGGACCCGGTACCACGTACGACCGGTGGGTTAAGGCTTACGACTGTAAAACGGTAAAGTCTCACTTTCCGTACGAGTGGTTCGATAGCTCGGACAAGCTCGACCATCCGGGCTGCCCGACTATCCCGAGTGGTACTCGAAGTTGGAGGGTGAGTTCCTACTGTCGTTGTCCGAGTGGAAACAGTGTAAGAAGGTATTCCGAGAACTTGGGATGAAGACGTTCAAGGAATGGTTGCAACACTACAACGACTTAGATGTAGGACCGTTCCTGGAGGCTCTGACTAAAATGACTGAGTTCTACAGGGGAAGAGGCGTGGACATACTCAAGGAGCTGTGATCACCGAAGTCTGAAACTTACGAGATGATGAAGCAGGGATTGGTCGGTGGTCCGTCCATAGTATTCTCCAGATACGCAGAGGCTGGAAGGTCGACGATCAGGGGTCAGGTAGGTAGTCGGGAGGAGAAGATGTGCAAGGCGGTGATGGGGTACGACGCCAATGCGCTGTACCTATCTACTCTATCGAAAGACATGCCGTGCTGGGAGGAGACGATATGGACGTGTGACGACCCGGTAAGGCAGTCGTATATAGACTGTTTCGTGAGGAAGGTCAGGAATGAAGAGTGGTTCGGATTTGCGGAGTTGAATATAGAGGTCCCGGAAACGTTGAGAGACAAGTTCTCGGAAATGTCACCGCTGTTTGTTAATCGAGAAGTCGATGAGAACGAGGTTCCGCAGCACATGAAAGACTACCTGGCCGGGACCGGGAGGAAAAGGGTCGAAGGACAGAGAAAGCTTGTGGGGGCATTGTCCGCCAAGAAGATGATCATATACTCCCCACTGCTAAAGTGGTATCTGGAGCACGGTCTGATAGTCAAGGCGGTGCATAGGGTGATAGACTACACGCCCGGCAAACCGTTTCAATGGTTCGTTAAAGAGGTCACCGCTGCCAGACGGACGGGGGACGTCGACAAGAGCAAGGCGGTGTTGGCGGAGATATTCAAACTGGTTTGCAACGCGTGTTGTGGCAAGCTGATAGAGGCATAAGAGAGACACCTGAACACCACATATACGAAGGATGAGAAGACTGTCGACCGGGCACAGAGGTCGGCGTGGTTCGAAGACCTGGAGGAGATTGGGAGGCTTACGAGATATCGAGCAGGAAGACTCGAGTGGTGATCAACAGACCGTTTCAGTGTGGCATAGCGGTCTACCAGTTGGCCAAGCTCCGAATGCTGGAGTTCTACTACGACTTCTTGGACAAGTACGTGGATCGCGGAGATTTCGAACTGATACAGATGGACACTGACAGCATGTACTTCGCGCTGTCGGAGAAGACGCTGGCGGCGGTGGTGAGAAAGAATATGAAGAGAAAGTTCAATAAGGAGAAGACCGAGTTGGCGTGGGACATGTGGAGCAACAGAACTCCAGGACTGTTTAAGCTGGAATTCGAAGGGGATATAGCCATCGCTCGGTGCAGCAAGTGTTAATACGTGAGTGGTGATGGAAAATCTAAGCACTCGGCCAAGGGGATGTCGAAGAGATCTAACGATCTGACTTGGGGAAGGTATAAGAGTGCTCTCGAAGGGGGTAAGGATATGGCGGAGAACAGGGGATTCCGAATGATTAACGGGGTGATGAAGACGTACAAGCAGGAAAAGTTGGGGTTGTGGGCGTACTACGACAAGAGGAGAGTGATGGAAGACGGGTTTACACACCGAGCCTATAGGATAGGTAAAAAAAAAAGAAACTCTGAAAAAAATGAGAGAATACTAAAGACTCTGACGATCCGGGGTAGCTGGGTGTCAGAAGGCACCATAAGAAGTTCTTCGCGAACAAACCCTCGAGATGGCCCATCATCCAAATAGTAGAGCACGGGCTCATCAGGTTTGGTAATAGATCGATCTAGATGATATACATTGAGAGACCACACGGGATCAGTCGTGCGGCGGCTGCCACCTTCGAGCTCTCCCGGTTGATAGAGGTACCTGACGTCACTATCCGATGGAAGCCGTTGCTCCTCTAAACCAACGGGTCGCCCGCGCGAGACGGCAGAGGGCTTGCTCGTAACCATTTTAAACTTGATAGCATCTACAGGCCTCTTACCTATCAATCTGGTTACCTCTCCGTTCAGTGCGGAGACCACGGCGGGCAGTCTGGCCACCCACTCGGTCGATCGCGAATGAGGGTATACATGTTCTTTGGCGTATTGGTGTCCGAACAGTCTCTCAGCCAGGGTTCGATTGAACCGCTCCACGATTCCCTGGTCTCGGTGGATGTTGACGCGGCCGCGTCTGACAGAAACGTCGTGCTTAGACAATAGATGGGAGACCGCGCCCATGAACTCGCGGCCGGGATCGACCTGGAGAAGATTCGGCCATTTGAGAGGACTCCTCTTATATATTCTGGAAAGAGCCTCGGCCACCTCCTTAGACTCTTTAGTGGCCAACGGCTCAGCCCCCTTATAACTTATAACGACTCGCTACGTCAACGATTGTCAGTGCGTACTTGTACGTCTTGCGACCGACGCGATCGTGAGGGAGAAACAGGAGATCCGCTTGGTGAACTTGGTTCGGCACCGGCACGTCGAATTTCGGGCGCGGAATATTGTGAGGCGCGGGTAAATAGCTCTGCCAGATGGCCTGCTTCTTGAGCCATTCCTTGACAGTGTTTTCTGAAACCTTGGTAGCCGCCGCGAGGTTCTTGATGGCCGCGAGTCCCTTCCAGTACCCGCGGGGGCTATAGTATGTGTTCGCTAGCTTGCGCGTTAGGCGAACCGATGGTTTGGTATTAAGTTTGCGCGTGTTCATCGTATGTGATGTATTCTAATATATCTGACATCCAACATGCCCTCGCCAGATCGTCCTGTAACTGCGTCGTTAATAATAAACCTTTGTTGGAAGTACAATTGTGATTGGGGGTTAAGTTCTGAAGGAACTTAGGAAAATCTAATTCATCCAATCCCCCGGGATTGGTGGAGGAATCTAACATCCGCTTTGCGAATAGCGTGGCCGCTTTTTCGTCCTCCCGCCACGTCTCGAGAGAATCTCGGGCCAGACGAATCATACCCTTTGTATCAGCTATACGGTGTTTAAGGGCAGTGTAGCCTACATCAATCATAGCAAAATAAAGTTTGTCAACTGACATCGTTCTATATATATATATATATTTATAATTTTTTTTATTTAAAAGTAATTTAAAATCTCGATTGGATATAGTAGGTGACGATACCCACCACACCCATTCCCACGACGATGAACGCGATCTCGCGATCTTTTTGGGGCCCTGACGGTACATAGAAATCTGAAAGTTGGGGCTCGCGATCCAGTCCCAATTTCATTGGATCGAGACTTTTATGTGGATATGCGTACTCGCGGTTGGCTTCTTCAACATTCTGAAAAGTTTGTGCGGCGTGATTTTCACGGCGAAGCTCTTCGTTGACCCAGTCCAGATGGGCGGTTCGTTTTTTCGACCATGCTTCCTTTGCGCTATTGAGTTGTTCTACAGCTAAATCGTGACGCTTGCGCTCCTCATCCACGTTCGAGCTTCTCATTTTAGAGAATATAAAGTTGCTACCGTTAATATTTCCATATATTAACGGGTAGAATTCCAGCTTTAATTAGATAATCTCGGGTCCAAACTGCGGCCGCTACATCTAAGGTCGCGAGCCCTATGTCTCTCACAGTAAATTCCAATTTGGGAGCGGACCCTCCTACGGCCATCTTTGATAGTCGAGCATACCCGATACTGAAACCCGATATCACCACGGCGTGATAAAGCGCATTCTCTATCATTTTACCATCTTATTCAGCCATTATAATTATTGCATATAAAAGGGATAGAGATCAATGTTTAAATGGGGCGCATCCAATCGGGATTGGTGTTTCGTAACTGTTTTTGGATGAATTGATGGGGGTTGTTTTCTCGATAAGGATTGGTGTAATAGGGGGTATTTCCACACGCACAGGGCACCAACAACTGCCAGACCACCACCAACAACCCAACTCCAATTCGTGAATTGGGGTTCAATCGGATTCGTCCAACCACGATTTGGTGTTGAGTGTGCTTCCAATTCGTGAATAGGGGGTGTTGTTGTACTCAACACTGTTGAAACTGATTGCTCTGTCTTCAGATGTTTTGCTGTCTCCGTCCCCGATTTCAACGACTGTTTAGCCTCTCGAAGCTCGGCGAGTATTTTATCTTGTTTAACTTTTCGGGTGGCAGCCGTCGCCCTCCCAGCTGCCTGCCTTTTTGGGATTTTATGTCGTGCAACCCCCAACTCCAATGGCGATTGGGTTGGAGGATCAATCGGAGTTGGAAGTGCTACAATCGGGTTAGATTGGGTTGGAGCAATCCCCAACGCTGTTGGAGATTTCTGTTCCGTCACTCTCGCAGGTGTGTCTTGTGTCATCATTTATGATATTAATATTAGGGCTTATAGTTCGTGGGCATATATATCCAAATTGACAGTGTTTACCCGTGGTCAACGCGGTTGTCAGCGGAGCTAAGTACATTCCAAACTTGTGATAAATTGAGCAGCAGGCTGTTCTAAGAGTGTGACCTATAAAAGTGTCAGTCTCTAGATCGTTAATCAATCACGCGGTATTTGGTATAGGGAGTAGTATACTAACGGAGGTTGCATACAAATGAATTAGCGCCGATCCAAGAGTTTTTGTCATCTCCGCACCTAACCTAGATTCGTATCGCGCATACATTTTATCGATCTCCGCATCTGACATCTTATCCACCTGAAAAACTGAGAGACGCCTACCGAGATAATGCTCCGATTGTTCCCCAACAATCAGCGCAGCTAGCCGCTCTCGTCGCGCCGCATTTTCATTTTCATTCGGAGTAGTTGCACTCAACACAATACCAACCGCCGTTGGAGTTGGAGTTGATCCCGATTGCTCTGTCGGAGTTGATGTTTCATTATCTTTCAGGGTGTTGGCAGTCGCATTTGAGGTTTCTTCCATTAGCTGATCGAGAAGTTCGTCGCAGTTCATTATTGCTAATTTTCTTAAAATTAATTTAACTATTCTGACAAGTCTCATCACTTTAACATATTGCCAAGCGCACCACCCGATACTTATGATCACCATTATGTTCGCAACAAAGCTCGCAGCGGAGCACCAAATTGTTAACATTGTTAACCATTGTTCAGCATTTGTTCAACATTTGTTAAGCATTTGTTCAGCATTGTTCAGCATTTGTTCAGCATTGTTCAGTAATTGCTAAGCATTGTTAAGCATTTACTCGGCAGTTACTAAACGAGCGTTAAGTAATTGCTAATTAATTATAAAATTAATTAATTGATAACTTCGTAAGCAGTTGGTTGATCAGTCTTTAGCAGAAGCTTGCTTAGTTTCCGAAAGCATCTGTCGAACCTCCAGGCGCTCCTCGCGCGTTGGGATAACGTCATTCTCTCGAAGACAGTCATCGAATGAGTCTCGGTCCTTGCAGTGAAAGAGGGCGACCCATTTCGTTTGCTCGCGCAGATCCTTGAGGACGACGTTGTACTTTTGAGTTGCATATCCATACGCTTTGCCTAGCATGGCGGCCAGAAAATGCGAGCTCGGAGAGCATGTCCTTCTTTTTGGTCATCGCCGCCTTGGCCGAGCAATCGTCAATCACGTATAGGGTGGGCTCACCCTGGAATCTTTGGTATAAACCACGCAGCCAATCGTGAAGCCTATCACCGGGGTCAATAACGTATACCTCAGGGTCGGTCCATATCCACGGGCGCCGCTGATAAGTGTCGTTGTGCCGCACAGTGGGACAGTTGATCACAATGTGACGAAAGGCATCGCGGTAGGAGCCCTCGAGCAAGTCTAGGATGAAAACCGTTTTTCCACATCCTGTCTGCCCACATATTATGGCAGAGTGGGCATCTCCAATCGTGAATTGGTATTGATTGCTAATTTTCTTATTTTTTTCAAAATTATTAATTAATAAATCGTTAGATGATTTTTTTATTAAATCAGTAGAGTGCTGAGACGTATCGACCATCTTCGATGTTGAGTTGTGCGTCTGTAATTATATATAAGTACACGTTCAATGGCCCATTTCCATCCGCCTTTTTGGTTATCTGGATCGTCACACCCTCACTAGCGTTCTTAACTTGGCATCCGCTGCCGTGTATTTGGTCGTCGTCGCTGACTCGCATGTCTAGCCATAACGCGTATTTGGTATTCAGGAACTCCGCGAGGGAGACGGCTGAGAGATGCAGGTCATTGGCAACCGCGGCAACCTCCGGGGAGCGCTTAGAGCCGGCAGCAAGCTGCTTTCTTACTTCGTCCCACTGCTGGTGCGCGCGAAGACCCGCGCTGTGTAGTTGATTGGGTACTCCCTCGATCGTCACCTCTACCTTCGTGATTTTGGGGTTATAGAATTTGTCGGTTTTTCTAGCACCGAACGCGAACCGAGCATTCTCGAACAACATCAGTATACCTTTCATCGAGCGGGCGGGTACGTTGACATTAATATTCCACAATGTGTCGCCTTTGCCTTTGTCTTGCGATGGCGAAGAACTCGGTCGTAAAGTATGGCAACGCGCCCGGCGTACTGGGTTCTGATCAATCGCGCGAGTTCGGGCATCGTGACCATGTCGTACTCCAGCGAAACATTATCGATCGTATACGTCGATAACATGTCGGTGGCTATGAGAACTCGGCCGTAGTCGTTGAACGTTAGTTCGTATTCGAGGCGGTCAGCCAAAGCACTCTGATAGTATGGCATGTGACTCTCCAGCAACTCAAAGTCGAGCGGGATGTAGAAGCGGTTGCCGTAAGCGCCCACGACCGCGTTGTCGCTCGCGTTGTTATCTGCCTTGTTACCAGCCCCGATCCTAAGTTTGGTCACGTTCTTATATTTGCTGGTGTCAATACCCTGATAGACAGCGTTTTCGCGCTCTTGCGCCGTCATCCACAGGTCCTGATAACAATGGTAGACGTCGCTGTCATCGATCGACATCACCTCATTACCAGAAATCTTTATCATGGTCTTCTTGACGATGGCGCGACCCAGGTTCTGAACAACGGTTCGGTCCTCGTCCGTCGACGTCAGCGAAATAGTGAAAGCGAGGCGAACAGTCCCCGGCACAATGACGTCGTTAGCTCCGAGGTTGGGGAAGCGGACCAAGAGCTGCTGGTTCTGGTCGATCGTCGATGGGTTGTTCGCAATAACGACACTCTGTCTCACGCCTTTTGCCCCGAGGGGCTCACGCAGTCTGCGGTATGGATTGAGTTTGCGACCGTATTGACTCGAGGACATAATTTAGTGAATCTATATTAAACCCGTATGGTTTTGTCTTTAATACATAATCAATTTTAAGAAAATTATAAAGATGGATGATTTTAACATGGACAACTACGATCTCACTACGGGCGACCGAGACGATTACCTCGATGATGATGATGATAATGACGAAACACCCTTGATACAGCCTCCAGTTCCAATCCAATCACAATCTGGGGAAATAGGTGGCGCTACCAACATCATTAGTCTAAGTCAGGAATTAGTCGAGTCCGCTGTAGACGACTTCTACAACAATTTGGCAGACAAAGGTGTGGTCCCATATGTTGGCCGCGACTACTCCAAGTTCGAATTGGATCTGCGTGGTAGGTTGCGACTAAAAGCATCAAATGTCCCGATCGTCAACACGATGACCGGTAAACCCCTAGCGCTGAGCACCATTGCCGGAAACCAGGGCGGTGGCCAACTCATAAGGAACGAACTCGGATTCACAGATTGGAAGAGGGGTAAAACTATTATGCCTACCCGCGCTGTGGAGGCCCTGCAGTATACCAACGAAACGATGGCGAAGACGGCCGCCGATATAGAAACTGTTGAGCTCAGCGAGGTCCCTCGTGTAGCCACCGACGCTATTCGCACAATGGAGCTCAACGAAAGTGAGATGGACGAAATACTCAGGACGATGAATGACCCACCGTTATCTCTTTGCGAACTCCGGGGACTCGATAAGGCTATGCAAACAGTCAGGGGCGAATTGGTCCATAACCTCGCCAAACTCACTGCGCTGGATGGACATATCACGCTAGAAGAAAGGAAACTGGAGGAAGCCCGTGGTGATAGAGAATCTACCGAGCGAATCACCGAACGCCTGCGGTCGTTGCGGGATGAAAGAGAAGCTCGCTCGGAGGCTGCATCGGCTGACCGTGAGGCTCTCCGCACCAAAATAAGTCGGATCCGCGAAACAATCTCGAGGGTCCTGCACGAGGAGACGACACTCGGTGAGCGTCTTCGCACTCTGTTCAGAGAGCAGGGTGTCACGATAGCAAGCATCCTCGTTGCTATCGGTATGACTATATCGACCATAGTTCTAGCTTTCACTGGTGGTGCGGCGCCACCACCCGCGCCAGCACCCACACCACCACCCGCGCCATCCGGCGGAGCCAAGGAGTGGGTAAAAAAACAACTAAAAGCCCTCGCCAGACTCCTGGCTAAATTAGCCGAAAAGGCGGCTGCCGCACTACCTGGACTGATCGGAAGTATCGTTTCTTACTTGCTATCTATATTAGCAAAAACGGCCGGATGGCTCGCTAAAAATACTTGGTCTTTAATCGTGGCAATCGCCGGTCTCCTACTTTTACTCTCTCGTGAGTTCCTAAAAACAAAGCGCGAGTAGTCCGATCGCAACGAGGGCGACGACGAGCCCTAATGTCTCCTCCTCGTGTGTTGTGCTTCCAATCTCGATTGGTGTTTCCGCTCCTGTTTCAACATTGTTGATGATTGGATTGGGGGAACTCGATGGTGCATCCAATTTGTGGCGAAGATTCCTGGTGTTGTCACTCTCGCAATCTCGAAAGCCACGGGGCTCACGACATTGACCGTTGAGAGGCGTTTAAGGATCTCACCGGGGTTGGGCTCACTGTTAGGATTTAAAATAACATACCCTTACAACGATGACGGAGTGTTTGATCCGTGCGAGCACGTCGGCACGACCCCAGTAAACTTCGCTGTCACGAAAACTCTCGGGGTGCACCTGGATCGGGTGAACACATCGTACAACACGGTAGACGGCACTCCCAGCACATTACTGAAAACCGTGCCCGCCAGCGACTGTTTCTTTGGTGAGACCCTGACCTTAGACTTCCCACACCCCGAGATGAAAGTTTTGGAATCGGGGCACATCCACGAGTTGAAGATTTCTATTCTTGATGGTAAAGGGCGAGAGTTGAAGAACGATTACCCGATTTCGGTCGTCCTAGAAATTTCAAATTAATTAATTTTAAGAAAAGTATTTAGAATTAAACGCATGTTCGTAATTTATATATGGGCCGCGCTCTGTGAAAACCGGCCTTAATGACAAAATTTTCGATTTGCACTTTTTTACATTTTTGGATGCGGATACCTTTCACAAACAATATGCTGAAAAGAAAATGCAAATATGTTTCATAGTTTTTGTTTTATCTCACTTGTTGTAGCACCATGTCAATCACGCAAGGAAAAAAAGTAACGTCATCGAGAAAATGACGTTATTGAAACGCTGACGTTTGTACAATGCAACACAACAGCCTACATTAGAAATGCGTGTTCATAGACTGACTCATTGACTGTGCTTGCTGTAAACTGTAATTGTTGATAAGTTGCACTAAATGTATCTACAAGAGTTAGTATGAATACAATCAAACATTGAACAGAATAAAACTATGATATGTACATGTATTGAACAAACCAAACGCACCACTATCAATGTTAAATATATTATTAGCCGACATGTGACCTCGTAATTTGCTACTATCGCCAACTATCACAGATTATGTATATACATGTACCGTCAGAAAGATACATTGTAATTATTTGAGAATTTAGTTCAGAATGTAATTGACGTTATTTACGTAACAGTTAATTGTGACGTCATGTATTGATGTAGACATTACGTCACTCACCAAGGACCAAACACAAACAACTAAACGACATTCCTGGTGTTTGAAATTGAAACAATCTGTGTTTGAAACAGATGAACTATTTTCTGTAGAAATGAATGGCCTGAATTTGGTTAGAATTTGGATAGGCCTATGGCTGCACATATCAATGACTTCAGCGCCCGATGGTGTATATAGGGTAGTCGGACCACCCCCCCCCCCCCCCACCCCCACCCCCGGGGAGTTTTAAACAGATTAAAAATCGACTGTCCATACCCGACTCTCGAAATTAAATTTACATCTCAGAAAGCGGGAGGAACGTTTTTCTGTATAGCCAATATGACTGAACTGACGGACGGTCTTGTGTACATGTACCTCGTACTAGCAGGTACATGTAGGAGGTCTATGGGGAAATCCTGTGCTGACCCCCACTCCCTCGGCTGCCCACCGCCGCGCCACTGCCTCCACACTGAGGGGCAGATATTGTTAGGTGTGTCCGCTTAAAAATGTTATTGTGTGGGCTACCCGTCTCGATCCTGTCTATGAATTTACTGCCGGTACTGATTTTTTATATAGGTTTCTTCAAATTTTATAAATGTACGCATTTATCAACCGTACTTTGTAGATTCCTTCATATGTTTTTATTTGCGTGACTGATGTCCGCGCGACCGCATGCGTATTTATTTAGTAAGTGGAATGTATAGTTGTTAAAATCAAAAGTGGACAACAGAACATTCAGGGCAATATCCATTACTGTGTATTTTTAAATGTGTGTCGGTTTGAATTTTTGATAATGGGTTTACCATTTGAAAACAAATATATATACATAAACCTGTCAATATAGGGAAAATGTGTCGATGTGGCATACTTGATTGTATAATTGTTATAAAATGTTCTAATAAAAACAAAATGGCAGTAAGCATAATAGTACTGGTGCATGTATACACTGTATCCTCTCGTCGAGAATAATTAATTTGAAAACGAAATTTGCAATTTAATTGTGTTGCGTTTCAGAAAAAAGTACATTCAACGCCTTTGTAAACAAGAAATGAGTGGCCAACCAAGCCATGCTAAAAAGCACCGTAGCGTACGTATATGTATTTTGAATCATGTCTGCACACTATATAATCAAGTCAGTTATTTACACACTAAATTTGTACCGACCACAAAATTGCGACATTTGTTTGAAGCGTCTCGTTTGAATCTGCAAATATAGAAGTTGTGTATTCCAGGGCGGATTCACGTAGGGAAAACCCGGCGTGCGCCCCCCTCCCAAAATTGTGCGAGTAAATATATGTTTGCTCTAAAATGCGTTATAACGCCGCAAAATGGGGTGTAGATATCAAAAATATTCAGGAGGGCATACCGCCAGACACACCTAGCAGTCTCCCGAGCTCCGATTGGTCGACGAACATACGGTGCTAGTTCGAAAATATAGTAAACTGTTTCAATTAAGAAGTCCCGCCCCGCCCACCTAACCTGAAATCCTGGGTCCGCTCCTGGTACTTGCTTTATATTATTTACACGCCTCCGACTAGAACGTCCATTTGATAAAAAAACAATAAAGCACGCAGGCATCCAGTGTTTAGTAGTAAGTAAATTAACAACGATCTAAAGTAGGACTTCTTAAATTTGTAAATGTTGGAGACCTGTGCATCTACGCAGTCTGATCAGGGTCTGCACTGATTGCAAAAATACTAGTAAAATATATGCCATATATTCATATAACCATATTTACAAATGGTCAATTAAAATAATATTTAACAATCATCAAACGGCAATCGTACGGCTGATGTAATGTGATATTTTTGAAAGTCGCGAAAAATTACGTGACATTAGAAGGTACATGCAAGTGGTTGCAGATACAGATACAAATCAATAGGCTACGTCCCTGGGGCCCGTTCCACTAAACTTCGTAAGACTAACATGTTCGTAAGTACAAAATTAAGATAGTCCACATTAACAACATTTTCCTGTAAACACTTATTACATTTATTGAGCAGCCTATGTCAATAAATGTGAATCAATCAATTGAAATTTCCAGTCGATCCCAGATTTGCTGTTACGAACATTTTAGTCGTACGAAGTTTAGTGAAACGGGCCCCCGGTGGCTACAATTATGTTCGCAGTAAATATGCCTGTGACACAATATCAACACACGCAATACTAAATAATAAAACATGTTTGGTCCAGTGTTAACATGATGCGATATGCCAGGAGCCGCGTAATTAGCACTATCATATTTTTTTTATCTGTGATACGATTATTTTTCTGACAATTTCCCCAATTTGATTTTATGTTGATTTTCGAAACATTCGACGGTGAATCAGTAAATCAAATGAATTAAGACCTATGCCCAGTTCTATACGTGGCAAATTTTATCCAGAATACGTGTCACAGTTAATGAGCCAACTGTTTACATTTGCTTTAATAAAAGTAACGGTTGCGGGCACACTTTCACGTAGAGCGGGGCCGGGTCTGACCGGCCGTCGGCTCAAACCGCCCCCATCAGTAAACACGTTTAAACCTAAGTTGATATCTTATATTGCGCATGTTCATTTCCCCGTGAGTTTTAAATTTGCGACAAACAGTGCAGAAAGTATTCACGGCCATTACGAATTAAATAGCTTTCCATAGAACGACATCTGTAAACCAAGGCCTTTTCATAAATATGATCATGCGATATGAAAATCTACATAGACGCATAATTAAATCATGAATACATGAATGCAGTGTTACCCGAGTGTGTCTACATAATTCGAACATCGGTTGTCACGTTCAAGTGAATGCTAGCGTTACTCATCAAAATGCGTAATGCAGTGTAATCTATAAAGAAATCCCAAAATCGGAACTGGGTTTGTACAGCGCGTACAGTTCCGTCTTAGACGGCTGAAAACACCCGACCCTGCTTTAATCTGAACGGGACAGTATAGCATAATTATTAAAGAGCGCACACATGCGCCCCGGGTTCGATCTTAAAGTTGTAAGTACATGTATAGCTGATGGTGGTCGCCAGACAGGATACGTTTGTTTTCTGTGAGTATTCCGGTTTCAACCCAAACTAAGAAACATGCAGAGGCCTCCATCTACGCCGACTACAATTGTTCTCGCGTTTGTTTGTAATTGTTATATAAATATATAAATAAAGTTTAAAATAAATATTAGCATCATGATTACATAATACTGATATTGTTATGTGTTATCTAAAAATACCGGTCGTATGGTTATTTAGTTTCAAATGTCATTTCACAAGTCGTCCATATAATATATTATAAAAATCATAAATGAAATATGCCCATTTGTATAAAAATAATCGACAAAATTACTACGTATTTCCTTGAAGGAAACCGAAGAAAAAAAAAGACAACTATATGAACCACTATGAAAACAACTGTACAATTCTGCCACGCATATCCAACATTAAACTATTTGTGAGCCGTAAAGAGTACGGCTATAAATAGGACAACTTATTGCAATGACGCAACAATTCCAAGTGTCAAAATCCGACGTGACGTTGGTAAATTTATGCGTAATTTTGCGACTTCATTTTCAGCCTTTCATGACGTTGTCATTAAGGCTGGTTTTCACAGAGCGTGGCCCAAATATATATATATTATCAACATTATTGAAATGAGTATATACGGACCAGGTAGTTCTTCCGATTGGGTGACAAATTCAAAGAATTTGGAACCAACAGAAGGGGGATTCATCCCGACAGAGGGCGACTTTTTAACTACCCAACAAACAAAAGCCTTGATCAATAGAACTATATCGGCGGCCACGGACAATATTCACAGGAGTCTACTATCACAACTTAGAGAATATGCCCTGGCTGTGAATACACAAAGTCGTGAAGAAACGCATACGGAACTAAACAAACTAGGTGAAAAAATAAGCGAATTTCGAAAAGAGGCCCGGTTGGGGATTGAGGGAGTCCGAACGGGTGTTGATAAAGTCCGAGAAGACCACCAGGCGGACCTTACGGAGGCTTATGATGCGTTGCGCTTAGAGGACTCTCTCATCAGAGAAGCGGCACTTACTGAACTAGACAGAAAAATAACCAAATTTCGACAAGAGACCATGTCGGGTATTGATAAAGTCCGAGAAGACCACCAGGTGAACCTTGCGGAGGCCATTGCGTAGGCTTATGATGCGTTGCGCTTAGAGGACTCTCTCAGCAGAGAAGCGACACTTACTGAACTAGACGGAAAAATAGCCGTATCTCTGAAAGAGACCAGGTCGGGGTTTGAGGGGGTCCGAGAAGACCACAAGGAGGCCATTGCGGAGGCTTATGGGGCGTTGCGCTCAGAGGTCTCTCTCAACATAGAAGTGGCACTTACTGAACTAGACGCAAAAATAACTGAATTTCAAAAAGAGGCCCGGTTGGGTGTTGAGGGTGTCCAAACTGGTATTGAGAAAGCCCGAGAAGACCACCAGGCAGCCCTTGCGAAGGCTTATGAGGTGTTGCGCTCAGAGGACTCTCTCATCAGAGAAGCGGCGGTTGCTGAACTAGACGGGAACATAACCGAATTTCAAAAAGAGGCCCGGTCGGGTGTTGAAAAAGCCCTAAAAGGCCACCAGGCGACCATTACGGAGGCTTATGATGCGTTGCGCTTAGAGGACTCTCTCAGCAGAGAAGCGGCACTTACCGAACTAGACGGAAAGATAACCGAAGTTTCCGACAAACTGAAACATGATCGTAGAGCCGCGACCAAAGCTCTTGAGGAGGCCTCTTATAAGATTCGTACTGAGGTCCATACCTCAATCGGGGCGGTTGCCGGATTGGTGGAAACAATGAAAACGCTAAAACGTGTCATAACAGTTTGGGCTGAGAAGCGGGGCCCATTGGTTGAGGGGCACTATGAATATTCGTTCGGTGCCAAAGCGAGTAATAAATGTGGGGGATACGCCATAACAGCTACAGGTACAGTTCTCCGAATGGCGGTCTGCTCGGTTAATGCTAGTGGTAAACCTGTGGGCGCGGTCACGATAAATCTTGTAGTAGATGGGGAAGAAAATTGAAAATCATGAACGAATCACCGCTTCCAATTGTCAATACCACTCCATCAACACGGTATCCAATTGTCAATACCACTCCATCAACACTATGTACAATTAACGAAAGAAGTTCAGATTTTAGGTTGAATAATATCGTCGCTATGCAGGATATTTTAGTTAGAGAATATAGAAATAGAAAAAGACACGCTAAAAAATATAAGTGCGCGGCGAATATAGCTGAAGCATCTAGTACGGTTCTGGCAAGTTTGTCTGTAATGAGTGGTGCGGGAACTGCTGCAACGCTATCTACAATTGTAACTGTTCCACTTGCAGGGGTTTTGAGTGGAATTACCGTTTTATCTGGAATACTTTGTATGGTAATTAGGGCGTCGGGTGGAAAACTCGAGAAAAATGTAGAAAACATGATAGAATATCCGTTCTCGCCAGGTCTAAGAAAAATAGCTATAGTTATAGTGTCCAAAGCGTTGGCCGATAAGAAAATATCAAATTTAGAGTTTGAATCCGTAGTGGAAGAAATGGGGAGATATGAAAAATTAAAAAATGATATTAGAATCAAAGCACGCGCCATCATGCCCAAGCTTGAGTGTACTGATTGGGATAAATTTAGGGTAAAACTTGGAGATAAAGTCGGAGGAAATTAATATTTTTATTAAATAATTAGTTTTATAATTTTCTTTAAATTAATTATAAAATTAATTATATTGGTGCAGTAAACAATTTATTAATTAATTTTAGGGAAATTATTAACAATTTAAAAATAAAAATAAAAAATAAAAAGAAAATAAAAAGTTTTAGGTCCCACCGAGGCACGAACCCGCGCCAGCAAAACCCTTCTGGGTCCACCCAGCTAAGCCTTCGCTTAAATTTCTTCTATTTTTTTTATTTTTTCGGCTTAGCGAGGTGTGCTACACTCACATCTCCTACACCCCATCATTGGACCGATACCGCGGACCCCACCTCATCGTTACCTCCATCTGCTATAATGTGCAGAGCGGCCAGAGTGAAGTACATGTGGCGAAACTTATCTCACTGTTGAGATATTAATGCCGGCGTCTCGACACTGAATTGTGTTTATAAAAAAATGTTATTTATTATTAATTAATTATTTTATTATATTAATTAATATGTTTTCTATATAATAGGGGGTGCTCAGCTTTAAATTATAAATATTTTTACAAAATTATATAACGAACCATCCCGGAAATTCGTGAACTATATAACCCTCACTAAGTGTTTATAAACTGTGTACACACCACCTGTGTAAATTCATAGCCCGTTTACATACCATTGATAAGGGTATAAATAACCGTGTGTGTAATATATATTACAGTGTGTTTATTTTCCATCCCGGAAGACGTAATCGTGTAAACCTCTCTATAAATGGACACTTAATATACGTGTAAGGTGGGACACCTAATTTACATTTTCATAACGCGTGTAATTGGAACATTGTCGTCTGCTTGGTGTTGTGATTACAACATAAATTAATTAGTTCTGTTCAATAATATACATATCTTTATAAGCGACATCGTAGAAATGTACATTCGTAAACGAATCGTTGGGTTTTAATAATTTTATATAATACACCTTGGTTTCATATCCGATACGCATTATCCGTCTTAATGTTTGTATTTGCCTCTTGTATAGTTGACATAATTGCCGGTATAATATTGTAAATGCAACGTTTTTATCGGAGCGTAATAAATTACGCTGGTATTTCATGTATTCGATATCGCCTAGTGTTCTCATTTTATAGAATTTATATACAGGATCATAACCCCCATAAGCTTCGTAAACGTCTTCAACACAGTCATTAAAAACTTTCAATTCCAATTGTATTGTATTATCCATTTTCTCTAATAATATTGGTAGTTGTTTTTCTGTTCAATTTCCAATTTTATAAAATTAGTTTGATAATGTTTTTTACAGTGTTTTAATGTTGTAGAAACACCGTGACTTATTAGATCTATTCTATCTTTCTAACTGACTTTCCGATTTGAATTGTTACTAAACGATAATACTTGCGAGCACGTAATCCCTTGTTAGCCATTCGATGAGTAGCCTGAGTGCCACCGCATGGTGGACATAGCAATGACTCGGCTTTGGTCCCTACCCCACAATGCCGACATGGGCGAGGCGAAACGAACCTCTTCGCATCCATGCACGGTGATGTTTGCAATATTCGTAAATACCGGTGCGATGACACCTCTCGTGACTACCTGTCTACAACAACGCACACTTAACTAGAACTATTATGTTGTATATATATACTGAGTATAACATAAGGAGTTTTATCTCTAATAGGGTGTATCTTCTCATGTCATAAATATATGGTCTCGCGGTAGTAGTATATAAGAGTCACCAATGATACCACCATGCGGTGGGGGGTGTCGCGCGTAGCCGGTGCCTTCCAGAGGGTGGTGGTATCATTGTGACTCTTATATACTACTTCGAGAGAATTATGAGAGAATGATAGGACTGTACTGCTGATGCACAGATATTTTACAGTCCAGGGTGGGAATATAGATGTTCACATTTCTACAATACAGTAGTATACATTGGAAGGACCTACGACGCTTTCTACAATCGTTCTCATCGGACAGTTGTTGACACGAACAGCGACCAGTTTACACTCTGATTCGTGGGGCTGTATTGGGCAACATTATTTTCAATACGGTGGAGCCCCTCTAAACCGAACACTCTGGAAATTACTTAGATGTGTGTTCGCTGCTATGTATCTCTGATTACAATGACTTTTCATGATTGCAAGACACTAGAATGTGTCATGAAGCGCTAACACGTCTGATTTACAGTGGAACATCTCCATACCGGACACCCTGGGACAGGGTGGGGTGTCCGGTATGGAGAGGTTCCACTGGATATTAGATTTATGGCGCGGGGCAAATGTAGAATATCGCCTTCATCCATCCGTAGTGAGGTTACACCGCATCTCGTCAGTCAAGTATGTTAATGTATGTATGTTTATACACACTACCACAGTCCGGACATTGTCACTAGCCAACTATGTCAGACAGAAGGGACGTTGCGACGTTTGCGACCATTCCCGGCCATGTATCAGTCGGGCCAGGGTCTTCGACATCCACCATTCAATCAATGCGATATTACTGTGGAAAGCGAATATATTTGACCATTTCATTAAGTACATGTATCAGTAAGGTTGATTAGGATGCATAAATTCATGTACTAATATGGCCCAGCATAGCAAAACTAGGTTTATCGAGTATTTGTGCAAATGTACTGCAGATCAGCTGCACATTCATGCTCCTTCGGATTTAAATACCATTGTTAAGCCCCCTATGCGATAGCAAGGGGGGCATATTGCGTTGCTCTTAAGTTTCCGTACGTCCGTCCGTCCGTCCGTCCGTCCGTGTACATTTACGTCGAACAGTTTGTAAGACTTTCTCCAACATGTACTATCTTCAATAGCACGCGAGTGATTGCCTCCATACTTGGACACTTGAAACACCTGAACATTTGTCACACACACGTGCCACCGTTAACACGACCTTGACCTTTGTCACCTTCGCAATGTCGCTGAAACACTTTTGTTTTGTGGCTTTGCCTCATTTCGTATTCTTGTGTATGGTCCAGTATGCCAGTGGGCATACCCCCATGTTTTACAAACATAATCTCTAGTTCAATGTTATGTTTCTGTGTTATAACCATGACACAAGACAGAATACAGAATTAAATATACACGCATTGACCAGGCCCGTAGCCAGACCTGTTTGAAGGGGCGGGGGGGGGGTCGTTTCGAAGGCCCAAGGTGCCTGAGGTATCTAGGGGGTCTAAAAAGTGGACCTCGAGGCTGGGCTGGGGGGGGGGTGGTCCGACCGCTCCGACCCCCCTCCCTGGCTACGGGCCTGCCATTTGAACTACACAATAATGTAGCTATACTTTTCAATGGAAGAAAATCAAATGGGTAAGGCCAGATAAGGCCTTTTAACTACCCCGATATGGAGACAGGAATGATTCGCTACTCAATGATGACCCGTGTAGGCCCTGATCAGATTGCGCGTGCAGTTTCTCAAACACAACAATACCTGTTTCATGTCTAGGAAAAGCCATATATGTGGCCGCGACTGGAGAAATTGGGCTTATGGGATTTGTGACCAGTGTAGCTCCTGATCAAATAACACATTCATGTAGCCTGATAACGATATATATCGCTTGTTTGAAGCAGTACGGGTGTTTCATTCATGGAATGGCGAACAGTGCAGATCCTGAGGCTGATCAGGAGCTATACTGGAAGCAAAACCCATAAGCCCAATTTCTCCAGTCACAGCCACATATAACAATGTAAATCTTACATACATCCTATGTAAATGTATACATATTATATACATAGTGAACGCACCATTAAACCTGGCTCGCATTCCGCTAGGTGCAGCATGCGAGAATTATACATATCCTCCAAACATTGACACAAGCGTCTTAGAAGATGAATGACACATCGCTTAACATACATTTACTTAACAGATTGACCACGAACATGTCAGGTTTGTGGTATGTGTGAATACATTTACACGCAACATCCCACCGCGTGCATTATTCGCGCCTCTATAGGTTTTGTTTCATTTAACCATTGTTGAACCAGCGCGTGTTTTAAATATACGTTTGTGAGCTCTATACATACGGGATTAAACAAAGCCGTGCAGGTATTTGTGTTGAGTAAACTATACATAGTACGGATTTCACGTCAAGAGGACTAATATTTTTATTTCACTCGCGATCTATTCATCTCAATCTCCGTGAAAGGAATAGTCTACATGACGTCTGGCCGGTCTTAAGGTATGTTCAGTCACTGACAGTGGCGACCAGCGTAGACCCGGTCAGTCTGGGTATCCACACGGTCTACGCCGTCCGCCATTAATATTACATAAACTGGATGTATGCCATACAGGCCACCGACTGAGACAAAAGCTTCATGCTATATGATATTTACAACAGTTGGCGATCCTGGTCGTTTGCAGTCACACCGTAAACCATTTATGATGGCAGTTATTCTACTTCAATGATTGAATGGCGAACAGCCGATTGAATGGCGAACAGCGTAGGTCAGACCAGACTGCGCGAATGATCTGGACCTACACTGGTCGCAAACATCGCAATGTCCATTTTCTCAACACGGGGCCCATATACAAGTATCCTAGTAAACTGGATCTACACTGGTCATTGTGTATTTGTTTGTTTGTTTGTTGGGGTTTAACGGCCTATCAACAGCTAAGGTCATTTAAGGCCGGGTCAATGGGTTTAGTACTAAATCACATATATTACCTGTACAAGTACATGTACATGTTCAAGTACATGTACAAATGGGGGGAAAATCCCAAAATTGAATATTTACAATAACAAAACTATATATTCAGCCCTGAAATCAGAATAATCCTGATCTGATGCCAGGTCCTCGCCACACCAGAATCACTTGGCCCCTCCTAAAAACAGTAGGATCAGTAATAATCTTACTACTTTTATAATGGGCAATAACCCAATTCATCTCCCAGGTAACT
Source organism: Conchocele bisecta (assembly GCA_029237695.1). Classification (NCBI taxonomy): domain Eukaryota; kingdom Metazoa; phylum Mollusca; class Bivalvia; order Lucinida; family Thyasiridae; genus Conchocele; species Conchocele bisecta. The sequence goes on from CM055278.1 coordinate 18,757,908, forward strand.
AAAGAGCCAAAGATAAAAACGTACATGAGGGCCAAACCAGGCAAATCGTGATTCCTATCAGGAGGAACCCATACCGTTAATTTACGCCGTCTCATTCGCCCGACCACGCCAATGGTATGTACATACATGCGTGAGTAGGTGCGGTACTGGTGCACAGCGCATGATACATATACATGTATACAACATGTCGTGATTGCTTGATTTATACGCTCTCATACCTGGACGTGTGTATTCACTTTGGATAGGTCAGTGTGACCGTGGTTGGAGTCCGGCAGAATACAATTTTCATAAATGATGTGAGTGCTGATTCTTATGGATTAAGGACATACAGATCAGCCGAAATTGTAAAATATTAAAAATGGTCATTCTAACTTTAAACGCCAACGGTCATCTCTTAAGTAGAAGCATATAGAGGATTTTACGTTAGTGGTGATTTAACCATTTGAAACCGAAATCCCGCTATATCGGTTTATGCAAAAAGTGCAGATCCAGATGAGCCGGCTCGTAACGAGCCGTCTCATCAGGATCTGCACTTTTTGAAAGTAATTTTAATATTTCTTAGAACAAAAACACACCCTTTTCATAAATGGACGACTCTGAAAATCATTGTGTGACCATTGGATTGGTCGGAACATTAGCATATCACAGTCCATTCCAGTTCCTTAGGGTTGAAAGGGTTAATATGATATTTACTCAACGAGTTTGCTGATTCGATAAGGAACCAGGCTATGTATAGGTTCTTATGAAATCACTTAAAGGTACGTGGGTGGTGGTCGGGCGAACGCGACGGCGTAAATTAACGGTAGGGGTTCCTCTTTATTGGAATGACGATTTGCCTGGTTTGGGCCTCAGGTACATTTTTATCTTTGGCTCTTTTGTTACCTGGAAATTAAATTGGGTTATTGCCAATTATAAAAGTAGTAAGATTATTACTGATCCTACTGCTTTTAGGAGGGGGCCAAGTGATTCTGGTGTGGCGAGGACCTGGCATCAGATCAGGATTATTCAGGGCTGAATATATAGTTGTTTTATTGTAAATAATCAGTTCTGATTTTGGGACCCCCCCCCATTTGTACATGTACTTGTATAGGTAATATATGGAATTTAGTACTACACCCATTGACCTGGCCTTAAATGACCATAGCTGTTGATAGGCCATTCAACCCCAACAAACGAACAAACAAAACTTAAAGGTACGTGCCCACTCAGTAGGCACAAACTGTTTTTTATAGGAATGAAATAAGTGTATAAACGTGTCACTATTTCACCAGTTCTAAAAATTAAGAGTGCCCTCTAATCATTTAGTAATACTTTATTTACTGATAGTGACTCACGGTGGTAGCAGGCGATTTTCATATGCAAATGAGGCATGATATCTTTTAATTATTTATATTAATTAAATGTGTCACCTGCAAATTATATTTTCGGCTGATATAAAATGTATAAAAATGCCAATCATTACGTGGGTAATGGTTAATGAATGTTCAGTTTGCCAGAAAATGACTCAGATAATGTCTGTGATATAAAGAACAGTTTGTGCTGACTGGGTGGGCATGTACCTTTGATGCGTTTAATAAACATCATATTAAATCAAAACAAACGTTTGATTCCATTAATTTCATAATCACAATGTCATACATAGAAGCTGTACTGATCAACGAACGTTTTCTGTAGCGGTCTCGTGTACATGTTTATTACGTACAGTAGAACCTCTCTAAGTCGGACAGCCTGTGTTATATATTGTATGTACAGTGGAACCTCTACAAACGGGACACCCTGGGAGGTCCCCAGGGTGTCCGGCTTGGAGATGTTACACTGTAAATCAGACATATGAGCAGTTCATGACACATTCTAGTGTTTTGCAATCATGAAAAGTCATTGTAATCGGAGATACGTAACAGCGAAACACATCTAAGGTAAACATTTATATTTTCCCGAGTGTCCGGTTTAGACTTCACGTTTCCACCGTAGTTACCGCGGCTGGTCGCCGCTGTGAGAGAGATAGTTTTATTACACGTACGTACCTACTACATAACGCCGACAGAGAAAGATAGTCATCGTGACGTGACAACCTGCAATCTGTAAATCTGTAAATTGAAAATAAAGCAATAAATGTCATAAACAAAAATACGCAGGTATAATATTCAGTAACACACGTTTTACATCAACATTGAAAGATATGTATGTACAAGTATTGAAAAATTATAAAGTAGTATGTATATTAACTCGTGAGTTTATTTTGTATCTGTCTGCTAGTTGTTTTTTATTTTCCTTTTTTGTCCATCAACAGTATGCGTTGACAACACTTTATACTCATTTCCATTGTAAATGATTGTAAAGTGCTGTCAATCCATGATTCATTGAGAAAGAAGACAACATATTGATGGTCTAGTAACATAAGGTCGTAACTGCTATGCTTTAGCATAGCAGTTACGACCTTATGTTACTAGACCATCGATATGTTTACACAAATTTAAATGAGTTTCACAGTGCGATAACAGTGTATCATAAAGTCATAGCATACTAGTGTAATAAATATGTCAATAGGACAACTACATGTACTGACATCAACTTCAACGCATGATAAATAGGATATGATATGTGCGTTGTCTTACAATATGTATTAACCCTTACACTAATGTTTTGTTCATCTGCTGTTTATTTTATATTTTCCATTTTTATCATCAAAAACATGCGTTGGCAGCACTTTAGAATAATTTACAACATGCTTTGACAGCACTTCAGAATCATTTACATTGGAAATAATTCTTTCTGAAGTGTTGTCAAAACATGTTTTATTGAGAAATAAGGCAAGATATACAAGAAACAGCCGAGGACAATGGTTGTGTGTAACGGTTTAAGGGTTAAGCTCGTTGACGGCAGAGCATCGTTTCCGTACGAAGTCGTTTGACTCAACGTTTACTATTTCTCAACAAAATATGTTTTGACAGTGCATGACATTGTGTATCGTTTCGAGTAGAGGCCATATCCATGCGCCAACCATGTGAATTAAAAATATAAAATGACAACACAAAAAACAACGCACTCTTATATTCATTTCCAGTTAATAAAGTATTACCAGTATATTATATACGTACTTTCATTTCCCATTGAAACACAATGGAACGCAATACGTCAATATTTTTTCCATATTGACGTCTCGTGAGTTGATATTGCTCTGTGTCGGAACAATGCTTTATATCGCAAAATAGTTCCTTCTAAATCACCTACAATTTGTTCATTTTATTTATAGTTTATATATTATTTTAGCGCATAGTATCAATTGCGAATGATGTACGTATATAATACAAATGTTATTTAATTTGTATGTGGATATATGCCACTCGTTCCGCGGCGCAACGATATTCCGCTCCTAAAGTCGCGCAATATCGCACGCTGCGGAACTCGTGCATATATCCACATACAAATCAAATAACCTATAAATATTCGACGACAGAGGAAAAGAGAACGAACTTCAGAGGTGACATGAGAACAGACATACATGTACCCCCACGTGTTTGATGTACAGCCCTCTCCACCCTATCTGCGAATCCGACGAATACGAAGATGACGTACTGCACATGCCTGATGACCCGGAAGTTGAAGAGAACGTGATATGTGTTGATTGGAAGCAGTTCTTCTCGACAGGCGCTTACGTCCGACTCAATTATCAGGTAAGTAACGCCAGCCACCGAGACACGCATAAACACGATTATAGGTGATATATATAGAGTATCAGGTGCCGTTTCACCAAACTTCGTACGACTAAAATGTTCGTAAGCGCAACTTTAGGATCGCGTGTAAATTTCAATTGATGGATTTACATTTATTAAGCATAGGCTGCATATGCAGCCTATGCTCAATACATGTAAATCCAATAATTGTTTAGAAGAAAACATTGCTAATTTGAAATTTATAGTATATCATAATTTTGCACTTACGAACATTTGAATCGTACGAAGTTTAGTGAAACGGCCCCCATGCTTGTGAGTCTTTATATCACGTTTATGAGACAAGGCTAGCCTGAGGAAACACATAGGAATTCCGAGGCTCGCCGAGGACTTCCTATCGTTTCCAAGCCGAACCTGATAAACTTGATATCGACAGACACTTACATCGTATTATATTTATCGTTTTAAACGTACATGCCCACTCAGTAGGCAAAACTGACAGGTTATAATATAGGGAGACACATTTGTATATTCTGTAGATATGACATGTTCTGGCAAAATAAATACTCAGTCACCATGACCCCAAGTATTGATTGGCATTATTTATACATTTAATAGCAGGGGCGATAATCATGTTTCCTTAACATATTAACGGACATTACTATTTATTCCATGTATTTATTTTTTGATGTACAATGATCATACTTTATAATCTGTTTAGGTGACGCATTTACTTAGTATAAATAATTAAAAAATACCATGGCTCATTTGCATATAAAAATAGCCTGATACCACCGCGAATCACTATCAGTAAATAATATATCACTAAATGATTATATCTGTATTATTAGTGACACTATTATACGCTTATTTAATACCTATAAAGAACATTTCGTGCCTACTGAGTGGGCATGTACCTTTAACATGTTAGGCTACAGATTGAGAAATTATGACTGAAGCAATTGGGCTTATGCTATTTGTGACCAGTGTAGCTCCTGATCAAATAACACTCTCGTGATAACGAACCATACTGTTTGTCAGAAGCATAATGGGTGTTTCATTGATAGAATGGCGAACATTGCATATCCTGATCACAGTGTGCGGATACACAGCCTGGGGGCCGTTTCACTAAACTTCGTACGACTAAAATGTTCGTAAGTGCAAATTTAGAATAGTCTGGAAATTTCAATTGATGCATTTACATTTATTGAGCATAGGCTGCATATGCAGCCTATGCTCAATAAATGTAAATCCAATAATCGTTTACAAGAAAACATTGCTAATGTGAAATTCACTGAATATCATAATTTTACATTTACGAACATGTTAGTCGTACGAAGTTTAGTGAAACGGGTCCCAGATCTTGAGCTGCACGGGGCGCAAACATGACAAGCCCCGTACAAATGACAAATGACAAACCACAAACAAATCGTATAACTGGGATAGTCGATATTATGTGGGACACAAGCTGATTTTATTCTGCGAGTTCTGCCATAGTCGCCTTTACAACACTGTAGTAGATATACGAATACTTGAAGTAATTCTAAGTTTGACAAATATTATTTTGATCTCTCTGTCTGTCTGTCTCTCTCTCTCTCTCTCTCTGTCTCTCTCTCTCTCTATATATATATATATATATATATATATATATCTAGGCATTGACTGCACGCCTGAAAATAAAGTAAGTTTGCGATTAATCACCAATTTATCATAGCCTGTAACGGACAAGGATATGTTATTTTACAAAATCAGGTCAAAGTATACCGGTATTTAATGAAAGTAGTTATATATACGTTGACATATAAACATCCACTTGTATTATACGATATATCAACATTAGCATCTTTCCAGTCTAAGCAACAAACGCCCGACACATCAGGGTTCAAAGCCATTTAATTAACCTCGATAAATATGTGATCTATCTTGCGGCAAAAAAAATCGAATATGTTGATGTATTATCGTAATTAGGTTATTTGTGATGTGGTTTGAAACGTTGAATATATAGAGGATATTCATATTTTTGCAACGAATATGACATATATGTTCATCTCGTGGTGTGAAATGTCCATATTTCACTCGTGCCTTATATATGTTCATCGAGTGGTGTGGAATGTCCATATTTCACGAGTGCCGTTAGGCACGAGTGAAATATGGACATTTCACACCACGAGATGAACATTTATGTCATATTCGTTTCAAAAATATGAATATTCTATTTATTATATACCTCTCCATGGAAATTATCAGTTTGTTAGACTGTATACGGTAATGACTGTGTATTTGCAGCCTATTTGCAGTCCGGCACTGCAGGTGTGCGTTATGAATATAGATAGCGGAAGTAGTCGTATTTTCACCGGAAGATGTTTATTTCATCAATGAGAACATATGACTTTTATTTACATCGTATAACTATGTATTTCATGGGTAGGTATACAATAAAGTTCAGTTCGTTATTATGAAAACGAAAATTCAACGTATTGAAACTCAAGCATTTACGAGGCGTGTTCAAAAGTAAATAGTTTAGTTACCATTAATAGCACATGTACATGCTGTAAGAAGATAATATTTTGAAGTACAGTGGAACCTCTCTAAACCGGACAGCCTGAGAGGTCCCCAGGGTGTCCGGTTTATAGGATTTCCACTGTAATTAAGCACTCGGTGACATATTGTCATGTTCAGTCCCACAGACAGGACAATGAAATAAATGACATTGAAACCCATCTGAATTAAGCACAATGGAGTCCCCATGGTGTCCGGTTTAGAGGGGTTCCAATGTACGTATACATTTAGAACCTTCATATTATATGTGTCTACATTCACAAACAGGATTGGTGCATTCCATTTCGTGGTTCGCGACCTTTGAACTATTTGATGAGTTATTTGAACGCCGCCATACATGAACGTATTTTCCAATATATATATTTGCTGAAAGGCACTGCTACTCAAATGGCAGTGCATTTGTGGCTGTGACTGGAGAAATGAGGTTTATGGGTTGTGTGACCAGTGTAGATCCAAATCCAAACGCAGATGTCTGTACAGGATCTGCGTTGCCCGCCATTCCATCAATGAAATACCCGACCTACATCTAACAAGCAGCCATATATAGATAGTCACCAGGGGCCCGTTTCACTAAACTTCGTACGACTAAAATGTTCGCAAGTGCAAACTTAAGATAGTCAGTAAATTTCACATTAACAATCTTTTCTTGTAAATCATTATTGGATTTACATGTATTGAGCATAGGCTGCATGCAGCCTATGTTCAATAAATGTAAATTCATCAATTGAAATTTCCAGACGATCCTAAATTTTCACTTACGAACATTTTAGTCGTACGAAGTTTAGTGAAACGGCCCACAGGCTACAAGAGTGTGATATTTGACCAGGTGCCACACTGGTCACAACTCCCATAAGCCCCATGTATCCAGTCACAGCCACTTTTATCAACAATTACTGTACCAGGAAGCGGAATTGTTGAGACAAAGTCAGTTGTGACAATACTAACCCGCCTATAGAAACAGGTTTCAACTCCAGACAGTTTATTCATTTAATTGTATGTTTGTATCATGACATGAAATCCGACTCTGACAGTATACCTATTGTTTATCCCACATCGCTCATGTTCCCCCGCCCCCGTGTTATTATCACAATCAGACATGCTACGGGTGTGGGATCGGATAAATAACTTAGAGCACGGTTGTCCGCCTGTACGTTTCGTCCGCCTGTACGAGCTCGCGGATTATCTCCTCGTACAGGCGGACGAAACGTGCTCTACATATTACATATACTATGGGCGGTATACCACATACAGGGCGTTACATTCAATTTAAATCACGTTTATCCAAACCTAACCACGTGACCGATGTCCTTGGATATCAGGTTAGTCTGCCTTATCCAGTGAATGTGTCGTGTTTATGACAAATCCGCACCAATACAATTTTAATGACGGTGTGGAGTATGAAAGAAAGAGGCGCACCCCGTACATGTATTTCACCGGGCTCTGTGAGAAAGACTCGAGTGTTCGGTTGTGCACGCGTGCACATTTTTATCTACCTGTGTGTTCCGCTGTCTAACCGTCGCAATGTGATCTGGAATGTCATTGGTCCCAAACACAGGGCCGCTTTCGTCAAATCATGCAACAATGGAGAACAGCGTGGTGCTGTGGTTCGCATAACGATACATAGACTTGAATGTAAAGAATATATATATTACAGTTAATAATCATGATAATATAGAAATATAACCAGTCCAATGGGGAGACATTCGACTGTGGCTAGAAAACAAAGCAACGCTACATGTAGCTTCAGAATGTGTTACACCATTACAAAACATTATTTATTGCCATTCTAAGACGAAGCCGAGGGGAATATAATGTTATCCATGTATACATAATACGGGTATATAGTTTTCCGTCCGTCCGTCCGTTCCACTGTCTGTCGGTAAGATGAAAACTTAACATTTCGACGTTTGCATTAATATTGCGTTTGTCGGTGCATGTGGCGTGGAGATGGGGTATCCTTGATCAACCAAACTTGCTTGTCGACATTCAGAACCTGAGGGCCATTTCACTAAACTTCGTGCAAATAAAATATTCGTAAGTGCAAAATTTCACATTAACAACGTTTTCTTGTAAACAATTATTTGATTTGCATTTATTGAGCGTATGTCGCAAATGCAGCCTATGCTCAATAAATGTAAATCCATTAATTGAAATTTCCAGACGATCCTAAATTCGCACTTACGAATGATTTTAGTGGTAAATGTACGAAGTTTAGTGACACGTGTCCCAGATACATTTTCAATTGATTTTCGGATGATAACTTATTTAAGAAATAAAATATCTCTCTCTTTAGAAACGTCATTGAAACGACGGAATGTTTAATATATAATATAAGGCTCTTAATATTCATTTCTACGCGGCGAAGAAACTAAGGAACGTAATTTAGCTTTCATCCTACGTTTATATGCGACGAAGACACGGAGAGACGACAGACATGTCCCTCACTCGCCACCATATGTACAGATAACAGATCAGACAAGCTCGTATTTCGCGATGTAATTGTACGCCTGTCACATTGCTCTGTCTGCTTGTTTGTCTTCGTAAACACTGTAGATGTCACCTTAATTATATGGTTTTATAACATGTCAAGGTCTGTATCCATTGCTTAATCCATCCCGAAAATGGGATATATTGATACAAAAGTCGTCCTTCCGTCCGCCAGGCCGTCACGTTTTCCATTCTGGGAATTTATGCTATTACGTCTTTAGCGTGAGACTGATCGGCTTCAAACGTCATGTACATGTTTAATACCATGGGGGGGGGGGGGGGTGGGGGGATTACTGGAGTCAGGTTGTCCGTCCGTCCGTAAACTTAACATCAGAGAAATATTGTTATAACTTCTATTTCCTTCATCTAAAATGCTCAATATTTCACATATGCATTCCTGTAAGGCTCCACTACCATGTTGTGCCAAATCCACGACCGTCCAACCCCCGCTGCTCCCAAGATCAAGGTCAAATACTTAGTCTCCTTACAAAACTTAACATCAGAGAAATATTGTTATAACTTCTATTTCCTTCATCTAAAATTCTCAATATTTCACACATGCATTCCTGTAAGGCTCTACTACCATGCTGTGCCAAATCCACGACCGTCCAACCCCCGCTGCTCCAAAGGTCAAGGTCAAATACTTAGTCTCTTTACAAAACTTAACATCAGAGAAATATGTTATAACTTCTATTTCTTTCTTCGAAAATGTCATGCATGCATTCCTCTAAGGCTCTACTACCATGCTGTGAAAAATTCCCGCTGATCTCGAGGTCAACTCACATACTTAGTCTCTTTACAAAACTTAATATCAGAGAAATCGATTATAACTTATATTTCATTGCTCGGATCTGCTTCACATTTCACACACGCATTTGCTCCAATGGATCTCTACCACCCTGTGACAAATTCACTTTCATGCCGCTCCCGCTAAGCCCAGCGTCAAGGTCACAAGCCCACACATTTGGAAATTTTTACATATTTTAGTGGTACCTGGGCCGACGCGGGGGTATTCTGTAAGCCTCGCTTACTGACCAATCTAGTTTCATCAAGGCTCCCCGTGCCCGAGGTCAATGTCAAATAACTAAATTTTCTATTCAGCAGACTTTCACATTTTAGTATATGACTGATTGTCTTCAAACGTCATGTGTATGTTTCTCACCATTTGTCTAATCATTCCCCACCCCATCGATGCTACCCGTGTGCCAAAGGTCAAGGTCAATTAATTTTGAAACTTCATATTCAGTAGATTTTCACATTCATTATAATTAATGAGCGATTGGCTTGAAACTTCATGTGCACGTTTCTCATCATTCATATTTTGATTTCCCGCCCTACCCATGTTGCCCCCGCCCCCAAAGTCAATGTCAAATAACTTTTAAATTTCACATTCAGTAGATGTGTGCGCGTTTCTCCATTCCACTATAACCCTTTAGTGTATGAGTGATTGGCTTGGAACTTCATGTGCATGTTTCTTATCATTCATAGTTTCATTCCCCGCACCACCGATATACTCCATTCGTGCCCAAGGTCAAGGTAAAATAACTTTGAAATGTCATATTCAATTATAAGATGCGTGCGCGTTTCTACATTATCCTATAACTTCTTTACTGTATCAGCGAATAATTCCAGCACAAAAATATTTACACAATTCCCTAACATTTGATTGGCCCGTAGCAAATCTCTGTCCAAAATTTATATCCCAGTAAACTCTCACGCCGAACTACTTTCCGTAACCGTGAGGCGCAGTTAAAATAATTCTTAAGAAAACGGAAAATAAACACATTTTCTTGATGAATTTATTTCAAATGCTGGAATTATAAGGAATGAATCGCCTTTTTGTGGAATCTATCGGGGATATAAACTTGGAAAAGTCGCGGGAATACTGGATTCCCGCGACTTTTCCAAGTTTATACCCCGATAAATTCCACAAGAAGGCCATTCATTCCTATACTATCACCTTAAACAATTGTTTTCGTGTTTTTTTCGAAAATTGTAATTTTCATCGCTTCGTCCAGTATTCCCGCGACTTTTCCAAGTTTATATCCCCGGATAAATTCCACAAAAAGGCCATTCATTCCTATATTGACTTAAACTTGAATGTGCATGTTTATGATCCAACCACCACATCGGTGGGATACATGCCGTTGTCAGCGTTCTTGTATGTGTTTCTATTGCATCCGAAGTCTTGACCGGGTTTTAAAATATTAGGATATACGTATTTCACATGTTAGGTGAAAATCAAATACTTTGAGCCTGCTCACAGATCGGATGTCAGTGTGATAACTGAATGAATTTGAATGCTACATGTATATATTATACTTATTACATGGATAACGATACAGGGATGACCATCTGTATTCCATCCTCACGTTGTGTAGAAATTTGTCTCTGTTTTAAAACATTCGTTTTATTTTCAAAATATATAAAATGTAGTGCAACTAAATTATTTAAACGCCTGTCGTTTCCTGCAATGCATCGTGTTTTTTGTTTTAATTAGAATATAATATTTATGTTGGTTTACGCGTGACACGTATAAATAAACGAAAACATCGTATTCTAATTAGAAAATCGAAACCGATGTGTAAACGATAGGTAATCGTTCGTTTGTGGAACCAGGAAACAAATCCGAGCTGTACATACAACCATAGGCACATTGTGGTATCAATGACAATACGCTGTTTAAATCATACCCACTTATACTCTGATATTAAATATCTAGAAGGTAGGACACTCGCCATTTTTTCAACCAACGGAAGTGGAGTATTTACATTCAGCCCGGCTCGCTAATACAGTAAGTGTAGCGCGCGAGAAGGCCGGGACCGTGCTGGTCCCGGCCTTCTCGCGAGTTACAATTACTACAATTAGCGAGCCGGGCCCAATGTACACTAGTACCATTTCCGTTGATTGAAAAGATGGCGAGTGTCCTACCTTCTAGATATTTAATATCAGAGTATAAGTGGGTATGATTGATACCACAAAGTGCCTATGGATCCAGTCGACAGTTACATGTAGCTGCAGGACATTATTGTTTTATGTTGCGACGATATGGACCGTCAACTATGCCAGTCAACCAAGGCAATAAGGTACAATATCCCGTGTGTCATCTGCCAAACGATGATTTGTCTACACACTGCAATTAGTGTCGCTCCAACAGCTACAGCCTTGTACCAAATGTCATTCCGGCAATATTGCCCGAGGTGTTTTCGATCTACTTTTGTCTATACGACTGGCGTGTATTTACATTTTATACACGGGTCATGTGGTTAGTTAATTTCTGGAAACAAACATACAATAAGCCGAGAGAAGTGTATTTTATTGCCTCGTATGTTACTTGCAACCGTGTCGTATATTGACTGATACTAGTGATAGACAACTAGTGATGGGATTTCTTTCCTGAATTAGATGATACAATAAATATACACGAGCGGTCCTTTAATCGTGTCTTATGCGATATTTAATACACCAAATAGCGAATGCGATCAGCCGACTGGATCCAATACTGGCCGTGACATAACTGCGGCCGCTGACGTTTGAATAGTTGCGGGTATAGAAAACCGTGACATACTTATCGAAGACTGTTCACACAAGTTTGCGGGTATAGAAACACGTTGTGAAGAGGAATTATCCGGTTGTAGAGGAGAATACTTATTGGATATTCCATTCTACAGGTATGTGTGTGTTGAATGTGGAAATTGGATTTGGGTCGTATATGACATTAACCCTTTCAACCCTAAGGAACTGGAATGGACTGTGATATGCTAATGTTCACAAAATGCTTTTCAGATTCGTCCATTTATGAAAAGGGGCTGTTTTTGTTCTAACAAATATGAAAATTACTTGCAAAAAGTGCAGATCCTGATGAGACGGCTCGTTACGAGCCGGCTCATCTGGATCTGCACTGTTTGCATAAACCGCTATATCGGGCTTTCGGGTTCAAAGGGTTAAATGTCTACGAGATGTTAATTTCGCAATGCTAATTTGTGGCTGAGAGAAATTAGGCTGGTAGGATTTGTGACCAGTATCTCCTGATCAAATAACACACTCCTGTAACTTGATGACGATCGTATTGCTTGTTATAACATTATCTGTGTTATATTGATGGAATGACGACAAGTGCAGATCCTGATCAGACTGTGCGGATGCACAGGCTGATCTTGATCTACACTGGACGAAACCCCCATAAGCCCCATTTCTATATTTATTTACAATATATTCTGTAACAGTGTCTCTATATTCATTGAAGAGCGAATATTGGTCCTTTCATTGGTTGTGTTTTCTCTTGTCTTAAATGGCCGGTCATTCAAGAATGGTTTGGGGAAATTCTCCATACTACGATTGCAGCAAATGTATACCCTGGTCCATAATTATATATAGACGATATACCAGAAACACATATACTCGCGTCGGTAGTACCAGGTTGCGTAGAGTGGTTTTCGTTTATTTCGTACCTTGAATCACAGTTAAACTAAAGTATATTATTGTCTGTTCCACGTTTTTCTGCCGACGAACTTTTGGCTATTGAACACATTAAATATAAATGCAATTAAATGAAAGTACTTTTTCACCAATAACAAAAAAGTCACCCTCCCCAAAAGTTTTTGTTTGATGAAAGAAATTCCATCAAATATTTTATTGCGAAAAAAATATTTTCCTATGGGAATTTAACATGGGTCAATTTCCAAACCTTTCCTTTTTTTGATCCTGAAGAATAAAAAAACGAAACATTTTGGAAATTGACTCCGAAACCTTGCGAGATAGCTTGAAAATGATGTAACAAACTAAAAAAAGTTATATTTTGAAAATCGGTCCACAAATAAAAAGAATATTTAAAAAAAATCTATTTTTAGCCTCCATGTTAAATTCCCATAGGAAAATCGTTTTTTCGGAATAAAGTAAATAATTTTTTTGGGGACTGTGACTTTTTTGTTTTTGATGAAAAGTACTTACTTTTCAATATTTTTTAGATTTAATGTGTTTAATGGCCAACTGTTCGTTGGCAGCAAAACGTGGAACAGACAGTAGTGTAGTTCAGTGACTAGCTAAAGATGCACCGTGAATTCCCTGGTCAGCCTGCTTTGATGTTTCAAGTTGACACAAACTCCTCTAAATTTCATTTTGTCCTATTGTACATGGTCTTAAATCATGTAAATGCATATAGCTACATTCAAGTTTACATTTAGTCAACAATACATGTGTATACACAAAAGTAAATATGACTCTAACCACTATTTTATTTCGTTATATAATGTAATCGGAGTGACCCTAGAAGCGGACTGAAACAGTGGGATACCTTTGTGTAGCCTACCTGGGAGCCGTTTCACTAAACTTCGTACGACTAAAGTGTAAAATTATGATTGTCTGTACATTTCATATTAACAATGTTTCATTGTAAACACTTATTGGATTTACATTTATTGAGCATAGGCTGCATATGCAGCTTATGCTCAATAAATGTAAATCCATCGATGGAAATTTCCAGACGATCATAAATTTACATTTACGAACATTTTAGCCGTACGAAGTTTTGTGAAACGGGTCTTATGTCTACTATGGGTAACTTGTACTGTTACCACTTTGCCAGCCGGGTGTATTCATATGCATATTGATGCATATGCAGATCAGGTATTCCGCTGGCGATCGCCACTTTCGCAATTGGCGATAAAAATAAACAATTGACGATAAAAAAAGACAATTTTCGAAAAAAAAATCAACAAAAAAATCTTTTTTTTTCGAAAATTGTAATTTTTTATCGCCAATTGTTTATTTTTTTTGAAGTGGCGATTTTTTTTTATTTCCCCCAGCGGAATCCCTGGATCTACATACATGTAGATGCATATGTAAATGAGACTGCTACAGAAAACACGGTGGTGGATTAGTTCAGCTGCACTGTATGGTGTTGTACTTATGTAATACATATACGTTAACATCGGTGTTCACTTAACTCGTTTCTAATTAAATCAATAAACTCGTTTAATAAGTACGTGTAATACATGTATGTGGTGTATGTTCTGTAGCCGATTTCATCAACATTGCAAAGTATACATGTACTTACCTATCAAAGTATACTTTGAGGGAGTAATCATTTATTTTTCCTGAAATGCATTATTTCATATAGAACTAACAACTGCATATATTTGAAGATTAAAAGTATGCAGAATTATTATACTGAATTTATTACATTATCACAGCCAAATTAGCTATGATAATGTAATAAATTCAGTATAATAAAAATTAATAAATTTATCCTAAAATTGAAAATTTTTCCCTCAATGTATACTTTGCTAGAAAAGTATACTTTGCAATGTTGGTGAAATAGGCTACTGGTCAGTGTAGCCCATGATGAAACATCACACTTCAGTTGCCGGATCACAATCGCTTCTTAGAAGCATGACCTGCGTTTCATTGATGGAATGGTGAACAGAGCAGATCCTGATCAGACTGTGCGGATTTACAGGTTGATTAGGATCTACATTGCCCGCAAAACACATAAGCCTCATTTCTCCAGTCACAGCCACATACAGGGGAATCTGTCTAAACCGGATAGCAAGACAACACCTGTGGTCTTATATTTGATGATTTTCTTGGTCATTTATCTCCGGTGATAATGTCTGTTCGTGATCGCATAACACACGAATATGGCTCAGAATGATCAAATGTCTGATTTACAGTGAAACCTCTCTAAGCCGGACACCCTGGGAACATTACAGGGTGTCCGGTTTAGACAGGTTTCACTGTATATGGATATGTATTGAGACCGTAACAGAAAACTGTGTATGTTATAAGTTCATCGTCAATGCATGATGATGTGCGCATGCAATACATATAAGCTAACAGCACTGTTGATTTAATATGACATGTATTAAACTCGTTGATAAGAAACTCTCACGAAATCGGTAAACGAGTTTAATAAATGTAGTATTATTTTTGTAATCAACACTCATGCAAAATTCTCTACATACGGTATTAAACTCGTTCATTGATTTGATACGAGTCTCGGCATACCCGTGTTTATTATAAAATCAGTCAATTCCTGTAATAAATACGACATGAAATCATCACCCATGAAAATATCCTGTATGTATTTATTATGAGCGGTATTTTATTACCCGGGATAATGTCGCCCGAGTATAATATATGCAGATTGAAATGTACATCAAGGGTAACCAGGCGAACCACGTGACGTTTATCCGCAGATTATCTCACCTTTGTTCACGGTTGGTCGGATGGCAATGTGACGTTTAATGGTTAATGGGAAAACTGACTGTCGTGCCTTTAAAGTAGTGGGCAAACGTGGCAAACGGCCATAAGGTAATAAGACACGGTCATGAAATTCATAGTCACCACCGAACACAGTCGTGCTCGGTGGTTACTATGAATTTCATGACCGTGTATTTAGTGCGGATTTATTGCGTCGAAGACCGTTGCAGCATTCTCACTGCATGGCACTACGTTAAACCCCTCCTAGACCGGCTTAAGCGACATTCAAAATCACTTACCACCGTTTGAGTATATGATGCTGTGCTTATGCAGTAAATAAATTGTTTGTTTTTTGGTTAGGATCTTTAAATATGGTAGTTATCAAACTCTTTGAGATTTCCCATAAGAAACTCGGAAACTGAAATCAGTAAGATCGTTTAATAAATATCTTATTTTATCCCGTCAACACAGTGCGTATGTGCCGTGTAACACGGTGCCGTGAAACATTTTTGATATCCAGTCAATACTATTTTTGCATTTTACAGCCATTTGTAGGTGTTGACGGGATAAATAGAATAGTAGGTTAGTGCCGTGAATGGGAAAACATATCTGGCGCGGCACGGAAACGGGATGTGCTCGGCAGAGCCTCGCCCATCCCGTTTCCTAAGCCTTGCCAGATATGTTTTCCCATTCACGGCACTAACCTACTATTCTCTATATATCATCCCTCATGAGAAGCCTGGATATAAAGGAAGTTTCACGTGTTTGTCATACATGTGGGTGTCACTGGAGAAATGGGGCTTATGGGTTTTGCGACAAGGATACATGTATATACAAATCAACCTCTCTACAACAGCTACCCATGGGAAGACGCAAAACTGGCTGTTGTAGAGAGGAGGCTGTTGTAGGGAGGTTAATGCTGAATTAAATTATATCGTCCGCTGTTTATTTATTTATGTAGATACAGATCAGCATGTACAGTGCAAACTCTCTACAACAGCCACCCATGGGAAGACGCAAAACTGGCTGTTTCAGAGAGGTGGCTGTTGTAGGGAGGTTAATGCTGAATTAAATTATATCGTCCGCTGTTTATTTATTTTCTTCGATAAGTCTCATCAAAAACATGTTTTGGCAACATTTTAGAATCATTTCCAATGGAAATGATTCTAAAATGCTGTCAAAACATGTTTTTATTGAGAAAGGAGGCAAAGCAACAGCAGACGACAATTTTCGTGCTCAGCAGTCTAAGGGTTAGATACAGAGGAAATCATCCATTTGGGATATAACATAGCGGCTGTTATAGAGAGGGTGTTGTTGTAGAGAGGTGGCCGTTCGGGGAGGTTCGACTGTACATCGTTCCATCAATGAAATACTTGTCATGCATTTAACATGTACGAGTAGATCGTTATCAGGCTCCTGGAGAGTGCTATGTGATAAGGAGCTACACTGGACCCAAATCACATAAGCCCCATTTACCCAGCCACAACCGTTAATGTATAATTTTTGTATTGATGAACGGGCACATGTATGCATGTACAGTCGAACCTGTCTAAACCGGACACGCAGGCAGTCTGTGTATCCTTAATGTTATGTATATTTTTATGATGATAATGCCTGTTCAAGTTCGCAAAGCACAGTCACATACATTGACATATACATGTAGCCATATGTCCGGATTTACAGTGGACCATCTCTAAACTGGACACCATGGGGACCTCCAAGGATGTCCGCTTTAGAGAGGTTCCACTGTACTAATTTTGTGTATAATGTTGCTAGACTTCCTCTCTGGGAACCCAATAATGCACACTCCGGTAGCCGATTTCATAAAAATTGCAAAGTATTTGAGGTAGCTTAGAAAATCTCAGCTATACGGATGTGTTTTACTATTTCATCTGTCTTTTATATTTTCTGTATCCGTGAGAGCTGATACCCTCATAGTGTAAAATTTAGTCACAATAACAGAACATGTGTATTATTGGTCTATGAATGTTTTAAAATGACTGTGAAGTGTTAAACTTATCACTCGTCAGACTGTGTAGCAAAACGCATGGACAAATTGGACTATACATAGTTTGACATTTGTTATCAGTGTATTCCCATTTGTGTAGCAAAACACCAGGACAAATGGGGCTGTTATTGTGACTAAAGTTTACACTACATGGGTCTCAGCTGTCACGGATACAGAAAATATAAAATACAGATGAAATAGTAAACACATCCGTAGAGCTGAGATTTTCTAAGCTAACTTTGTGGGAGTAATTATCGATTTTCCCGAAATGCATTATTTCATATAGAACTAACGACTGCATATATTAGATGATTAAAAGTATGCAGAATTATTATACTGAATTTATTACATTATAGAGAATAGTAGGTTAGTGCCGTGAATGGGAAAAATATCTGGCAAGGCTCAGGAAACGGGATGGGCGCGGCTCTAACAGAGCACATCCCGTTTCCGTGCCGCGCCAGATATTTTATTACTAACCTACTATTCTATTTATCCCGTCAACACCTACAATTGGCTGTAAAATGCAAAAATTAGTATTGACTGGATATCAAAAATGTTTCACGGCACCGTGTTTCACAGCACATACGCACTGTGTTGACGGGATAGATCACAATAATGATAATGTAATCAATTCAGTATAATAAAAATTAATAAATTTATCCTTAAATTGAAAATTTCTCCCTCAAAGTATACTTTGCTAGATAAGCATAGTTTGCAATGTTGGTGAAATAGGCTACTGATCATAAAACTCGTCGTATATTTTACTTGAACAGTTTAATAATGCTTAAGTGTGCCTAAGTGTTATTTCATTAGTATCGTATACATGGTATATATAAATCATGTTCGCTATACTATGCATGTATTACTTTTTCTGCGCTTCATGTGTTTGGTCTCTTGAGTATTATCACATTTCGATATATATTTCTCATATGCTTCGTAAATTACGTCGACATATGACGAACATTTCACATGTATATTTAATATACAGGTTTACGGATGCTATAATAATCGAGACTATAAGATTAGTATCCAGTTTAATACATGACAAAGAATCACACAAATGTTACAGTTTATTTATTGCATAAACACATCATTATACATTGAAGATGTACTTGTCACAGTATATGTACCGGTTTAATTTGCTTGTTTTCTCACGGGTGATGCGCTCAGCGCCGGCGTAACATGTTTCACGTCGAAATATTTACACTGTCCATAAATACATAATGCAAACGCCAATTCAATGTATTGTGTTTATTATAGGAATGAATGGCCTTTTTGTGGAATTTATCGGGGTATAAACTTGGAAAAGTCGCGGGAATACTGGACGAAGCGATAACAAATTACAATTTTCGAAAAAAAAATCAATTTTTTTTCGAAAATTGTAATTTGTTTAAGGCCTCGTTCAGTATTCCCGCGGCTTTTCCAAGTTTATATCCCCGATAAATTCCACAAAAAAGGCCATTCATTCCTTATAATTCCAGCATGTGAAATAAATTAATCAAGAAAATGTGTTTATTTTCCGTTTTCTTAAGAATTATTTTAACTGCGCCTCACGGTTACGGAAAGTAGTTCGGCGTGGGAGTTTACTGGGATATAAATTTTGGACAGAGACTTGCTACGGACCAATCAAATGTTAGGGAATTGTGTAAATATTTTTGTGCTGGAATTATATCCCAGTACATTACATTGGCCCCATGCGACGTCGCGCGACGTTGTTGATTCGTTAATGTGTGTTTGGCGTCATTAAAATACACGACGTTCATCGTCGTTGTCAATAACGTCACGCTATGACCGTCAGCGTGACGTAAAACAATAAAGAAAGGTTCCTAATTTTAACGCCGTATTTGGTTATTTAGATTGTTGAAGCTATTCGAAATTGCAATGTAAATATAAGTAATAAAACCATGGGCAGTTGCGTTTACTGTAGAAAGAAAACAGTTGGTCTGTTTAATGTTTTCGAAGATCGGACTCCACGCATTTTAAACAGACCAAATGTAGTTCATACTACAGTATATATAAAAAAACAACACATGACATGGTTTTACTCCTTAAATATGCGCCGAATTCCTGACAAATTTGTATTCAGCTATATGTAGAATATACTGCGCCGGTTACTGGACGAACAATGAGTCTATGCGATAGCTCTACGTAGAGCTGAGTAGCATTTCGTCAGGAAACCGGTGCATATTTCGACGTGAAACATTTACGCCGATACGGAGTGCACCACCAGTGATATGACACTACCGTATTCTGATTTTAGCATGCACTATTGTGTACAGTGACACCTCTCTAAACCGGACACCCTGGGAGGTCCCCAGAGTGTCCGGCTTAGAGAGGTTCCGCTGTAAATCAGGCATTTGATCATTTTGAGCCATAGTTGTGTGCTATGCGATCACGAGCAGACATTATCACCTGAGATAAATGACCAAGAAACCCATCTAAATAAGATCACATATTTTTTATTGGTGTCCAGTTTAGACAGGTTCCACTGTCGTGATGGTCAATTTGTGCGATAAACATCAATCACTCAGGGCTCCAGATAAGGAATTAGTAATTGAATATTGTCACTCCATCATTTTTGAAGCAATTTGGTATTTCAAAATTTTAAAATGAAATCTTACTAGTCTACTGTTTACAAATCAACAGCTTATTGAATATTTTGCTTATAAATGAAAACATGTCTTGGCATTTCATTAGAATTGTCTCCAAGGAGACAATTCTAATGAAATACCAAGATGTGTTTTCATGGAAAATAAGAAAAATATGCTATATTTCTGGTCTGTTTATCGGTACCACAACATTTGTATTGCTTTTTGATACTTGCTACTTCTGATTTCAATTGGGTTTGTGGCAATTTTAATTGGGTATTTAAGCAAATACGCAGCTTATCTGGAGCTCTGATCACTTCTTTACGCCACCTTCGCTATATACGATACGGCATATCACGTGAGGTAACTAACGTACATGCGTGACAGTCCGATGAATTGGACATACACGTGTCCCGTCTGACGACAATAATTATTGACACCGCAGTTGAGACTGTCACTCGTTAACTTGTCAGTCGTCACTTTCGTGGTCACATGTAACAGCTTCCGTCACAAATGTCACATTTGCCAACAATGTATCAGGCACGTCTCTCGGTTTTACCCCGCCCCGCCTCCCACATGGATCCATCTATATCAAGGTGCATTATCACGTGGTTACAAGAACAACAACAACAATTACTGAAACTTCCAGAAATGCCTCCGATTCAAAGTACATATCTTTCGTATTCATATTCGTAAATGTGATGGGATATAAGCATAACATACATGTGAATATTATCTTCTTACTGTATCCTACACAGAGTTTCCATATCGGCCACCTTAGTGTGTACAAGGCATCAGCCAGTTTGACCTCGTATTGCGTTTGACACATACCACTAATAATATGACAAACACATGAATACAATTTGGTGCAACATGATGGAGAGACATCTGACTACAGCAAGCTGTGCATTGTTTACATCAAATTTATATACAAGGTCTGATATCTGAAGGGTTTGTTGACCTTTTATTAAAATGTTTGAGAATTCAGTAAAGACTGTAACAGTAAGAACAATACACAGTGCTGTAGATATATACCTGTATTACCATACATACTGTATCGAATCCAATGAATTGTAAGCAGTTATCTGAGTGTATGGTCACTACTGTCTACTTTGCCTGCTATACGAGTAAATACGGTTTTTACCTGTGGCAGATGCACTTCTATTAATAGACAGTGCATCAGTCTGATATTTTGCACATTGCAAACGTGTCCATTGTATATTTTGTGAGTGATAGTAGAAATGATCTGATATCTAGCTTTTTGCATAGTCTGCTGAAATAATGTTCTGTATACTATATTCTAAGAAGAACAGGGTCATAAATATATACTTCATATATATATTCAGTCACATGTATGATTCCACTACATTTGACACAAAGGGTCATATTCCATACAGTCAGCCCTTTACCAGCAGTTGATGGTCTCGGTACTTTCGTTTTTGCGAATAATCGATTTCCATGTTTACTGACACGGAAATCGATTCTTCGCAAAAACATTAGTATGTGCCGAACTCCTGAGACCACCAGATGCAGATCATGCAGACGCGTTTGCTGCGCCATATTTCATCAAAATCCGTTGCATATTAAGGAAAATATCAAATAATACTTACTTTGGAGTGGACGCGCTTTTAACACTTCAGCCATTGTTGTTGTTGTTGTAACCACGTGATCATGCACCTTTTATATATACTGTACCGGAAAGCAAGACGACCACAGGTGGCCGGATTATAGAGAATAGTAGGTTAGTGCCGAGAATGGGAAAAATACCCGACAAGGCTCAATAATTTCTTTATTTCTCATCAGAAGTATATGTTGTGACCACTCATTTGAACCGTCTCGCTATGAGTGGTCACAACATATACTTTGGTCCAGAAATAAGGAAAATAGATAGAGAATAGTAGGTTAGTGCCGTGAATGGGAAAAATATCTGGCAAGGCTCAGGAAACAGGATGGGCGAGGCTCTGCCGAGCACATCCTGTTTCCGTGCCGCGTCAGATATTATTTCCCATTCACGGCACTAACCTACTATTCTATTTATCCCGTCAACACCTACAAATGGACGTAAAATGCAAAAATTGTATTGACTGGATATCAAAAATGTTTCACGGCACCGTGTTTCACGGCACGCACATACGCACTGTATTGACGGGATAAAGCTCAGTACGTAGAGCATCGGACTGCGGATCGGGAGACCCCGGTTTCGATTCCCACCTCGACCTGCTCCGAATGGCCAATTCGGCGTGTCCTTGGGCAAGACAACTTCGTACTAGCCTAGTTCTATCGGATGGTGACTTAAATAGCCGGTCCCAGTGCCGTCGTTAAATCAAAACATTTACATTTGCAAAACGACCAGTTCAGGGTATTGTTACGAACGACGTCACATGATGTTACCGAATAACGTCAGTGGGATGACGTCAGATAAATAAGTCTGCATTCTTTTCAACGAAAGAAACGGCATAATTGCTCAATATGTATCCAAAAACGTTATCTGATAAATATAATACCATGCTGCTAGTGTCTTTTGATGTCAAGTTTATCAGGCTCGGCTCGGAAACGGTAGGAATTCCTCGGCAAGCCTCGGAATCCTACGCGTTTGCTTGCCTTGCCTGTTAAACTTGATATCAAAATACACTAGCTTGGTATTCTCTATGTATATGACTGTAAATTTGCATCTCAGTACATTCATTCAGTCATTGCTGTGACACATCTAGACATCCTTCCTTAAAGTTTCTGAATGCAAAAGTGCACATTCCAATCTTCCCACATCGTTTTAATAAAAGCTGTAACTAATCGGTAAATAAAATTGAATATTAAACCGTACTGCATTGCGGAAGACTAAAATGTTCGTCAGCGCAAATTTAGGATCGTCTAGACATATTTCAATTGATGGATTTACATTTATTGAGCATAGGCTGCATATGCAGCCTATGCTCAATAAATGTAAATCAAATAATTGTTTACAAGAAAAAAGTGTTGCTGTGCAATTTACGGACTATCATAAATTTTGCACTTACGAACACTTTAGTCGTACGAAGTTTAGTGAAACGGCCCCAGGCAAATGCGTGTTCATACTATATAAAACAATCAGTGTTACGCTGTCAGTCACTCTCCTCTACACCATGTCCAGTGATGGACAATACACACATATTAATACATGTACATTAATTTTGTATACACGTATTTAACGACTTCCATATTGAATTTCACAATATCCACCTGTCGTCAACCGAAAGTCAATATACATTATATACTAGTTACTTATTGTCTCTGTACATGTGTCTTATAGGAATCACGATTTGCCTGGTTTGGGGCCCTCATATACGTTTCTATCTTTAGCCCTTTTTGTTACCTGTGAGTAGAATTGGGTTATTGCCCATTATAAAAGTAGGAAGATTATTACTGAGCCTACTGCTTTTGGGTGGGGGTCAAGTGATTCTGGTGTGACGATGATCTGGCATCAGATCAGGATCATTCTGATTTCGGGGCTGAATATATTTATTCTGAATATTATTTTATTGTAAATATTCAGTTCTGATTTTGAGATCTCCCCCCCCCCCCCACCCCATTTGTACATGTACTTGAACATGTACATGTACTTGTACAGGTAATATATGAGATTTAGTACTAATTTAAAAGCCATTGACCAGGCCTTAAATGACCTTACCTGTTGATAGGCCGTTAAACCCCAACATTCATAAACATAAACTGTACATGTGTGGTACAATGCGATATATATACATACATTTTACCACTAGTACATGTACGACATCAGGTTATTCAAACATGTACCATCCACGGTCGACGTAATGCATTTCCCATAAGTGTATATGTACCCGTTCATGATACTGTTGGATATATCTCATCGGATTGAATTATAAAAGTATCATGGAAATACGCAGTGACGCGCGTCGGTGTCATATGACGTCCACTGAAGTTGATAAAAAACTCCCCACTTTCCGAATCTTAGCTGTCACGTGGATACGTGAATTTGATTAAATAGCAGAGAACATGTAAATATGGAAATTCAAGCCAATTTACAATTATACAAATCTTCCGATGAATTTAAACGTATACAATTTAGTTTTCTTCAACCACGTGGTGAGCGATGTGTTTGTTTTTGCCATATTTGGGACCATCAAATGTACACACGTGGCGATGAGTCATATGCAGTACGGGCTGCCAGTTCTATTGACGTATACGGAGTCATCAATTTTATTTCATCCAGGATTAGGCGCAGCTGTTTTGTGAATAAATTAGTCATACTAGGGTAACTCGTTATTTAACTTACATTATATCTCTTGCTATGGGACGAAAAGATAAGAGTTGAACAACGTTTAACTTCGCCTTTCCTTAAACGAAACGAAAGGTAAATACTATTTTGAAACCATTGCGACATGTTATATATATCGTCTCAATAATATTCACTAGCCGCTGCATTTACATATATATGTTATTGTCCTTTTGGATATCAAATGCATGTATATTTTAAGAGACTACATGTAGTTCTCATGATCGATGGGGGATTAACCTGCCAGATATCGTATATGTCCCGATAAAGTTCATAATTGATATATAGAGTCAAACTGATCATGGAATAAATGGATATGACGATGTTGGTGTGCCAGTAAGCACTCCAGTTATTGACCTGCAAGTGTCTTGTAAGGCGAGGGATGCGGACATACGTGTAAGGAAAGGCGATTTGATAGTAGGTTTCAGAACATGTCTAATTCACGGGGTTTTGCCCGCCGCTCACCCGGGTATGGAAGTACCTTCCATACCCGGGTGAGCGGCGGGCAAAACACTGTACCTTCCATACCCGGGTGAGCGGCGGGCAAAACCCCGTGAATTAGACATGTTCTGAAACCTACTGTCAAATCGTAGCGAATTGCAACCAACGCCTGTTTTATTAACATGATCCAAATACTCCAACTGGACGTGCTTCGGTGAGATAATGTGTTCTGTATGTACATGTATGATAAGGCGGATCAGCGACATACCATATGCAAGTCCTCGTCTCCCCGAAGCACGTCCAGTGGGAGTATTTGGATCATGTTAATAAAATAGGAGTTGTTTGGACCAGGGACAGTTCTGACCATTACAATGTAACCCCGTCCATTTACCAAGAACAGTCCAGCATATTTAATGTGTGTGTGGTCCGCATAAACATACTTGCTCGGCGATCGTTATTGGACTCTAATAGTATCGATTGCTTTCAGCGTTTTCAATTTCATTCGTGTACATGTATTTGCCACGTCAGCTTTGCAATTTGAATACACATCGTCCTATTTCGACACACTGCACAATCATGCCATCTTCCACTTCAAACATCATTTACTGACGTATCTGCCTCAATGGTGCATTCATAATTATATTTACCTGTGTAGATTACCAAATAGCGCATTCACCATATGGTGTCTTTATAATATATATCAGATAATTAATTTCTACTTTTGATCGCTTCACTGGCGAATGAAGGTGACTAATACCAGTTTTCTTAAAGTTTAATACCAATTATGTGTATGTTGGTTGTGCACGTTCGCGGCTGTCCTTAGGCTTTTAAGGTTGACACAAAATACGTAATAACAACATAGTTCTCTGTGGTTATATAATAATATATATAATGGCGTCGACAGTGTTTATGTCGTGGATCTACATTCGGGACGGGATTGACGGTCTGTTCCGCTGGCTCTTCAGCAAGGTAACATGTTCACCTCGCTGTACACACGTAAAACATACGCGTGTTTGACATGGCTTACCCGCTTTAAGATACATTTATATGGCAGCATAGCATAGCATCACAAGTAAGCAATTACACATGACTGTGCACCATGAACATGATGTTCATGGTGCACAGCCATGTGTAATTGCTTACTTGTGTTGTAAGGTGCCGTGTATATTTATATGGATGTCATGTCATTATAGCCTACATAAACGCATGTAAAGTAAATGTTAAATATTATGTTTCATTGTTATACTTTATTGTATTTAATATCAACAGTTAATAAAACTATTTTGTTACAACATATATACTGAAAGGATAAAGAAACGCAGGGTAACAATATACGCAATAATTATTTAAATGCTTGGCATAAAATTATGAAAACCGGTCAGGCAACTATCACTATGCACCCAAACCGGTGCCTAATGTTACTCAACCGTGTAATGCACCGTACCACATAGAGAAAGTGATACAAAGCCAAAAACACGTGCATCATGATGATGATAAGTTCGTCAAAACATTTTGTCATACAACTTGATACGCTTGAGGTATACACATCGTTTTCTGCTATTTACACTGAATTTAAAGCTCTCACAATCATGGTACGTCTGACGGAAGTTCAGAGGGGTCAGCCTTTTGCATTGCTAATGCAAGGTCAAACGCAACAGCAGGTTGCTATGCAGTTCGGTGTGAATGTTCGGTATGCAGTTCGGTGAGATGTCCGTCGTCTGAGAGAGACCGGAAGGGTTGCCGACCGACCGAGATCGGGACGTCCGCGTGTAACATCGCGACGTCAAGACAGGGCTATTCGTCTCGCCCACCTACGTAATCGCCACGTTACTGCCACTGAAACCGTTATTAACACGGTAGGCAATCATAATCGCCACATTCACCCCAAAACTGTAAGAAATCGATTGCGCGAGGTTGGTCTGCGAGCACGTCGTCCCTACGTTGGTCTGCCTCTCACTCGTGCACGTCGCGCGCGTCGTATGGCTTGGTTGGCGGCACATGCTCCCAGAAGATTTCCAATGAGGCAATGGAGACAAGTCTTTTTCACAGATGAATCCCGGTTCACTCTTTTTCGTCCGGACGGTCGAGGTCGTGTATACCGACGTCGTGGGGAACGCTTCGCCGACGCTTGCGTTCTTGAGAGGGATAGGTTTGGGGGTGGCTCGGTTGTGGTGTGGGGAGGGATATCTCACGGGGTAAAGTCACCGTTGATTGTGGTAGCCGGGAATCTAACCGCCGTAAGATATAGGGATGAAATCCTCCGCCCGGTTGTTGCTCCATTTGTGCTGCAGCGTCAACTAATTTTCCAGCATGATACTGCCCGGCCCCATGTAGCCAGAGTTTGTCAAGACTTTCTCGCTGACCATAGCATTAACCCACTCGACTGGCCAGCGTACAGTCGCGATTTGTCCCCAATCGAACATCTGTGGGACGAACTTGACAGGAGGATAATGGGGGTGTCGGAATACCCCTTCTAATCTCGACCAACTAAGGACTGCATTGTTGGAAGAGTGGAACATTATCCAAATAAGAAGGATAAATGCACTGATGAATGCCATGCACAAGAGAATCAGGGCTGTGACAGATGCGCGAGGGGGCATACGAGATACTGACAAAACAGTGGATTTTACTGTGCGATATTGGGGGGTACCGTCAATTATGATTCAATTACTAATGAATTATCGGTCAAAACCTAATGCAATTTTGGTAATATGTTGACTAAAGATGTTATTTTAATACTCATATAAAATATTGTATATAACAGCAAACACATCACTTTAAATCACCTCAAATGTTTACCCTGCGTTTCTTTATCCTTTCAGTGCAAGGTGTGTATATCTTAAACAGCCATTTATTATTTATTATAGCTATAATCAAACTACATGCAATTATCATATATTAGCATGTTATTGTTTTCTACTATTTAATTTACATCTTGTATGTTTCTATGCTTGTGCCTCATGGTTACGATGAAAGCTGCTGCCTCAGGTCATGGCGCCAATCAAGTTTAACGACCTAGGCGGATGTTGTTCGCTAACCGTTCCAAAGCTGTATACCTTGTACCGTATACATTTTGTATATGTGTATTAAATGTTTAGTATTATGAGTTTCTTTTTCGAGCGGGTCATTCAGGGTGGTGTCCTGTGGGGTATTTGCTGTTTGTGTTCACGTCTGCTGTCAGCACAAGTGCAGAAAAGAAGCAAATACCCCCACATGCCGACATGGGGAGCTTAACTCGCTGGTTGTGGAGGCCGCTGTAAGCCACGTCGCGGACTGTAACTATGTAGAGGTACACTTCTCAACACAAGACACCCCGTTTGTCCCTGTTTGCAAACAGGGACAAACGGGGTGTCTTGTGTTGAGAAGTGCCACACGCACATGTGATTTCCTTGTGGTTTGGTTTTACGTAGCGAACATCGGTGTGTAAAGTATTTGTATTCTTGGTATACTATAGCAATTTCCAGTGAATCTGTAACTAAACATTGCCTACCTTTTTATTGCAGATTTGTCTCAAGCAGTTTAGTAAACATTCACATACCTCTTTCAAAAATGAGGGATAACTCTGTTAGAGCCATACAATTCAAAATGGCTACCAACCCCAATTTGAAATATATACAATACAATGTCTCTGTGATGTGATATGACATAAATACAAATAAACTGTACGCTCGCACCAAATATAACATGTCAAACCTTTGGCTTGCCATTAGTATGGTTATCTCTAGTTTGGACCTTGAAAGCCAAGATTGTCGTCATTCAACATATTGAATCACATAACACACCAAATGAAAAGTGGGAATTGTTCTAAAGGTACAAATGATGCTTATATTTGAATTAGCATAAGAATACTGCACCTACTGTAAGGTCTGTTTGCTATTTTAGTAGTCATTCTGCTTTCCAAATCCAATATGGCCACCATTCACCAACTTATAATATATACAACATAGCGTATTGTAAAATGGTAGCTTGCCAGATTTCTTTTCTTGGCTTGGATGACCACCCCCACGATCTTGAAAGCATAATATACAATATTTGTCAGGGGGGATATAGGGTAAATTGCAAATGATGAGTTTTTCACACTGTTTAGCAATCCAAACTTACAATCTAGGTGCTAATTATTGATTTTACATTGTATATTTACACATACATTTGTTACCCAGAATTTGAAAGTGACATATAGTTCCATAGGGCAGGTGTTTTCGTCAATATTATATTGTACATAGTACATATTCCCTGTTTCGTTTAACACATGTTCCAATAACAAACAAATTACTTACTTACTGACTTATAGCAACCTTGTGTGTTAGTTTGACAGTTTTCATTGTCTTGAAATCCAAGTTAGTCGCTGTCTTGCCAAGTCAATTAATGTGTTATATATTATAGGAATGAATGGCCTTTTTGTGGAATTTATCGGGGTATAAACTTGGAAAAGTCGCGGGAATACTGGACGAAGGCAGGAAGGCCTCGTCCAGTATTCCCGCGACTTTTCCAAGTTTATATCCCCGATAAATTCCACAAAAAGGCCGTTCATTCCTTATAATTCCAGCATTCGAAATAAATTCATCAAGAAAATGTGTTTATTTTCCGTTTTCTTAAGAATTATTTTAACTGCGCCTCACGGTTACGGAAAGTAGTTCGGCGTGGGAGTTTACTGGGATATAAATTTTGGACAGAGACTTGCTACGGACCAATCAAATGTTAGGGAATTGTGTAAATATTTTTGTGCTGGAATTATTGGGCAATATATATTATTCCCACACTCGAACATTTTTAGTATTAACTGGGATCGTGCTTTTCCTAATTATTTCGACGTCCTTTCATTTCATTATCGCTAGAACATGCCCGAGTATTGTTGTCGTGACTTTAATGTTTGGACCGTACACCTCTGGCTGTGGGTGATACTTGGATTAAGGGATATTACATATACGAACAAAGTATACTTAACTATTTTGCAGAGTTTGTGACATGGGAATTTAAAAATTGGGGACATTTTTATCCACTCGATATATAATTGAATACAGCGGGTGGATGAAAATGCTCATTAGTGTTACACCATATCGAACACAAATATGCATAACAATTCTCACATGTAGACGTTTTAAATCTATAGCTGTCGCATTACCGCTGTGATGCCAAACTAAAATGTCATGATCCAAAAATGATAATGCCGGAGTTGAAACTGAGAGGTGCCAGAGACAGTATCATGAAGCGGTAGTATGGGACATTTTACTGCATTGTATTATTTTAGAGATACCGTACGATAATTTGAATTAATTTCGGGGTCGCCTTTTTATCCACTTGCTATTTTATTCGCGATGTTTCAGCTTTCTCTTTGGTCAATACATGCATGTTATAGTTATTTATGCCCTAGCTTAGTATGTAACATGAAACCATTAGACTAAGTAAGTGTGTCTCTAAATGAACCTATACATTGTGGGCACATAAGACCGGTTTTGTTGGGATACCTGCAGGAATCTGGGGGTGTGATAAATGTACAAATTTATATATATTTAAGCGGAGTATTTTATCGTAATTGACGGATTAAATTTCTCCTCGTTTCTCACATCTTGCAGGGCTGGTAATCGGGTTACCTGCTAGGTTATTTAACCAAAGTGTGTGATAATGCTTTAAGGGTTTCGAATGTATCATCATTACTTAATAAAACGGTAGGTTCTTATCAACTCATTTGATCTGTGTTAACAGGGTTTTGTCATTTCAGCATGTACATGACGGGTTCGTATTTTATAGATTGTAGGTTAATTAAAATAAATTGACGGCCCGTTTAGTGACAATACAATAACGGTGGCATTTGCTGGAATTATTTTCTTACCGCATGGCTTACATTTCACTTTTTGCATGTGTAAGGTATAGTGTGGTAAATAAATTGAGTTCTGAAACAACTTTGCTGTAACAATTACAGTATAACTAGCAAGACATCAACCATTCCTCGCGTCCTGCAAAATTATTGATGTTCCCTCAACCTATATATCAATCACAGATGGACGGTAAGTTGTGCACAATACTGACCCATTGGTGGCGGTAAATCAGTTTATCTGGCTTCCCATAAATACCTAATCACTAGCGAAACATCTCATCCTCTTAAAACGTAAACAAATGGTAAATGTATTGCAAAATAAAGCATGGAGCATCGTTTATCACTAAGCTAAATTCCCCTCGCTGGCGAGCCTTGATAGTAACAAAAACAAAACTTTAAACATGTTTTCCATAAACATACAAGGTGAACATAAGTCATTCAGTGACCTTGACCTTGGGAACTGGATTCGAGCGTGGGTCGTATGCAAAAAAGAAAGCAGCACCCGTTAGACACACATTATGGCGAAATATTAATCAAAATCGTTGAAGTGGTTTCATAAGTTAATTGAAAAATGAAAAGGTGTTTACCTAACGCTCTGACATATGGTATGTACCGTAAACATGGGACTAAACGCTTTAATCAAAGGTTGTATGACTCAACGTGGTACTAACGTAACTAACAACAAACTAAGTACTGAAACTTCCGAAATCCATCTGATTCAAAGTACGTATCCTTTTTATATTGTCCCTATTTCGTAACGGATTTTTGATGAAAATTATGGCGCATCCAAAGCCGTTTTTGTTAAGTCTGCATTTATAATGGTCCGAAAATCGATTCTTCGCAAACGACATAAGACTGTGCCGAACTCCATGGACCACCAAATATGCAGTCATTGAACGACCGGCGTTTCCTGGCCCATATTTCATCAAAATCCGTTTTCTATTAAGGAAAATTTAAAAAAATTAATGGAAAATATCAAAATACATGTAATACTTTTCATTGTGCAGTAGGGCAAGAATTTTCAATACTTGCAGCCAACTGTTTCCTTGTTGTTATAACCGACTCGTGATCACGCTCCTTGGCTATAGTCCCTCTTTGTCTATTTGCGAGGGGACAAACTAAATGGGGTTTTAACATAACTAGTAATCATGATGGCAATGCCTTAGCATTTCTGAATAGCAGTATACACATAAGTATATGCAGCCCGTGTAATGTATTCACGACAACTGTTATTAAAGCTAAATTTAATGCGCAATCTGACGGTGCAAATAATTAACACACACGTTTACTTTCAACACCGAGAGAATGTAGGACAGCAGGGAACAGCGGACACGTTATTATGCCCCCGTTATGCGATAAGTAAATAGGGGGAGGGCATATTGTGTTGCTCTGGAGGTTCCGTCCGTTCCGTCCGTGTACATTTTACGTGCGCCAAAGTCGAAATGTTTTTGTAAAGAGTCCAAGTATGCCAGGAGGCATATCCCAAGTTTTACAACATAATGTCTAGTTTTATTAGAAACCCACATGTAAGCAGATGAAGTTAATGTTGCGTTAGTCGCCAACGTAACTAACGGTGGTTGTCATTGTGATTTTCGCATTGGACACCAGAAGTCGAACGTGGCCAAACCGTGGTCCAAACGCGACGTTTTCCTGTATTCCTTATTGCCAATCAAGATCCATCAATTCATTTGTGTGCGAACGTTCTGAAAGGGTGTTGTTTTATATAGAGTGGTTAGAATTGGTCGGATGAATAATAGACGATCTAGCTTCTTACAACAGCCACAGCTCCCATGAGAAGACAACAACTCAGGGGCTGTCATCCATTACCTGTTGGTGGGGTGGCTTTCGTTTTTTGACATTAAAGTTTTTTGGTGTTTAGCCTCGGTTAACTGCGGATTGGTCGAAGGTTCGAGCCGGACCGGCTCGGCTGGAATTTAACCCGGTGTTCAAAGATTATCTTGCCCGTCGTAACTGTCGAAAATTGGTTGCCCTGTCCAAAGGTTCAGGATTGCCACCGCTCTCTGGGTAACTGGGATGTTCAAGATTTTATCGATTGCAGGTCGTGATCGTATGCAGGTTCAAATAATTAGGGTTGGCCCAATTTGTGCAATTGGGAATAGTTGAACTATCGTCCTGTTAAACAAGAATTTAAGGGTTTTTGTTTTTTTTAGAGTGGTGGCTGTTGTATGGGCCGGTTGAAAATATAGAGGTCAAATTTGTGACAATTTGGGATTATTAAAATATCGGCCGTTCGCGTTACAGAGAGGCTGTTTTTGTTTTTAGAGGGAAGTGGCTGTTGTTAGGGAGGTGAAATATAGAGTAAATTGTCCATTTGGGATATAAAAGTAAAATAAACGGCAGTTTTGCAGAGAGGGATGTTTTTCGTAGAGAAGGTTGCTGTTGTGGGGGAGGTTATATTTAGAGGCCACTTGTGCTATTTGGGATATAAAATATCGGCTATTACATGAGGTTGTTGGGGTGTTGTTAGAAGAGGTGGCCAGATTCGTGGGTAGTTTCGACTGTAGTTTATATTCTCATAGTAATCACGTATTTCCTTTAACCCTTCCTACGCTGTTGACGGAAATTGCCGTCTGCTGTTTTTCATTTTTGCTTTAATTCTTAGCAAAAAACTGGTTTTGACAGCACATGAGAATCGTCTCCACTGGAGACGATTCTCATGTGCTGTCAAAACCAGTTTTTTTGTCGAGAAATATTGAAAATAAAACATTTCCAGCAGACGACACCATTTAATTCAGCGTAGTCATGGTTAACACATAAACCTCATGATGTCGTCTATTAACGAGACGGCCTTTAATTCCCCGCACCATTTGTCACAGCGGTTGGTGTTTGTATTTCGTGAATTAGAATTCAACAAATATCCGGGAAAACGCTCAGTGAATACGTCGGTGGCTACATTGTACACAACCGTCGGCGTTAATCTTGCACTGATGTCAACGTTTCTGTGGCCCGTTTCACTAAACTTCGTACGACTAAATTGTTCGTAATTGCACATTTAGGATCGTCTGGAAATTTTCAATTGATGAATTTACATTTAATGAGCATAGGCTGAAGCATTTGCAGCATATGCTCAGTAAAAGTAAATCCAATAATTATTTACAAGAAAACGGTGTTAATGTGAAATTTACAGACAATCATAATTTTGCACTTACAAACATTTTAGTCGTACGAAGTTTTGTGACACGGCCCCCTGAACGTCTATTGGCAATCACATCTCGCAGCCAGGCAGTTTAATTGGCTAAGTCTGAGCTGTAGCACAGCTCAGGCTCAGTAAATCAGGCTGCTTGATTTCACGCGCAATATTCAAGCATAGTTGTGAAATAAATGTATTCACAGGTGTTGGCGAGATTATCGCAGGCGATGGTGTACATGTATGTGAAATAACGTTTCCCAAGGACAGGCTATACAGACATTGTGTGACACGGTGTGCGCACTATACAAATATACGTGGGCGGGTATTAGGAATTTCTCACGACGTTCATACCCATATAAGGTGATATGTGATTAAGTCACAAACCAGCTGGAGGAAATTATTGGTGAACGATTATATGAGGAGTTTGTGAACAACATTTTAGATGCTCAAGTAATGTTATAATTTATTGCGTGCTGTTACATTTATTATTATTTGTGGATATTTCGTTTACTGTGGCTTATTAATATTGTCCAGGTAATCTATAGAGAATACTACGGAGCTCCGCAGGGTACATGGATTTTTGTTATTATTTCGTTCCCACGAAATAACAATTCGTTCTCTCAAATTAACAATTTGTTCTCTCGAATTAACAGTTCGTTCCCACGATATAACAATTCGCTCCCTCGAATTAACAATTCGTTCCCACGATATAACAATTCGTTCCCACGAATTAACAATTCGTTCCCGTGGGAACGAATTGTTATTTCGTGGGAACGAATTGTTAAATTGAGGGAACGAATTGTTAATTCGTTGGAACGAATTGTTAATTCGTGGGAACGAATTGTTAATTCGTGGGAACGAATTCTTAAATTGAGGGAACGAATTTGTTATTTCGTGGGAACGAATTAATAAAAAAAAAGTATACGTCCCCTGCGGGGCTCCGTAGATTACAAGACTGATATAGTGTTTCGATATCAAGTTTATGAGGCAGGGCATGGATGACTGAACGTACGACCGTGTCCGAACTGAGCCTGATCTCAGACGTGGCTCTGACTGTAAACTGGGGCTTATGGCCTCTTGTAGCCTGATAACCATATGTTTTGCATACTTGTATTAGAAACGTGACAGGTGTTTCATTGATGGAATAGCGAGCAGTGTAGATCCTGATCTGCGGATGCTATTATTGACAGCCAGCAATGGGTGGTATATACCAAGAGAATTAACTGTGTACATTTAGAAAACAAATCACAAAAATAAATCCATCTTAATTTGCCACCGAGGTAAATTTTATATACTTAAACAATATCGGCAAACCGGTTTTTGTGCCTATAATTGGCGTTTAGAGGTTTACAGTGGGTTTAAATTACCACCTTACTGTATTGCCGCGTGGAAATGACTGCTAACTTGCCGTGATACATGGAGCATGCTATGAGAAAATAATACATGTTTCGAATGATCGATTAGTGAAGACTCATGACTAGCATGCGCATCGGGATAATCTGACCACACCCTTCACTATTCGCTCTTCATTTGGGAAACAACTCCCGATATCGTCAACAACATGAACCCGAAATTTCCGGCTGTCACGCAGTGTGACCTATACCCTGCGTGACAGTCAGAACATTCGGGCTACAACTACATCGTCAGATACTGGACGTGCGTAGTATGCGATACTGCATGAACGTGTCATCCTACCAGGGGGCCGTTTCACTAAACTTCGTACGACTAAAATGTTCGTAAGTTCAAACCTATGATAGTCTGTAAATTTCACATTAACATTGTTTTCTTGTAAATAATTATTGGATTTACATTTATTGAGCATAGGCTGCATATGCAGCCTATGCTCAATAAATGTAAATCCATAAAATGAAATTTACAGACGATCTTAAATTTGCACTTACGAACATTTTAGTCGTAAGAAGTTTAGTGAAACGGGCCCCAGGAGCCCATTTCACCAACATTGCAAAGTATACTTTTCTAGCAAAGTATAATTTCAGGGAGAAATCATTTATTTTTCCCGAAATGCATTATTTCATATAGAACTAACAACTGCATATATTTGATGATTAATAGTATGCAGAATTATTGTACTGAATTTATTACATTATCACAGCCAAAATGGCTGTGATAATGTAATCAATTCAGTATAATACAAATTTATTGATTTATTCTTAAATTGAAAATTTCTCCCTCAAAGTATACTTTGCTAGAAAAGTATACTTTGCCATGTTGGTGAAATAGGCTACAGGAATTACAGTGGCGGAAACGGAATAAGTCCCTTGTGCCGAGACGGCCTACACATTACGCAAGCCATGCGGTTTTGTACCTAAGAAGATATGCGATATTTAATGAATGGTATTGACAGAAATTGTGATATTTTCTGTAAATGACGTCGAATGTTGATGAAATTTTCATTGCAAATGCGGAATTCCATTTCGTCAACTTGCGACGTCATTTACGGAAAATATCGTACAGTTTGTAAATGTTGTTTATGCGATGTTACACTTTTTAAGATACACACTCAGTCACATGACTTGTCACATATAGTCTACACTGTTCATATTACGTGATTTACGAGGCGCCCACGGCCAAGTCGACTCGAACACTAACAAGCAACACATTCATTGCGCAATAGTCTAGACAATCAGATTTTAAAGATACCAATACACAATAATAACAATTATCAAAGGAAGTCAGAAATAATTTTATCAAGGTTATGTTTTATGTTATAAGATGGCGGGCGAATGGTGAGTAATTAATAAAATTAAAAGCCGTTCAATTCCAAAGTTTAGTACATACTTTTCATGTAAATGCGAACAAAATGTTTTCTAAATTTGTGTACAATACACCATTATGCAATTAAATCATACGTAACACTCGAATAGAGTAAAGGACTATTTATCTGTTTTCCATGTACATTTGTAAAACTGTACATGTCCACAATTACTCAAACAGCAAATATAAAAGTAGATATGTAATGGCGGGCCATGATTATCCAACACCTGGTATATTACATACACACGTGTATACACATTAAACCAAATCACCTTGATATGATTCACAGTATGCACACAAGCACTTTGTGGTATGAACGACAAAACGCTCTTTAAATCATACCCAATTTTACTCTGATATTAAATAACTCGCTATCTTTTCAACCAACGGAAGTTGTACTTGTGTACATTGGGCCCGGCTCGCTAATTCAGTAATTGTAACGCGCGCGTTACAATTACTGAATTAGCGAGCCGGGCCCAAGATAATTAATTCATTTACGTTGGTTGAAAAGATGGCCAGTGTCGAACCTTGTAGATATTTAATATCAGAGCAAAATCGCGTGTGATTTAACACAGTTTCCCTCCGCACAATGCATTAATTGAAGTTGTTTGGTCATTTCAGAGAAATATGGCAGACATGGAAGTACAGCGGAGCTTGGGATGGCTGCTTAAGGAAAAGGTGGGTACACGTATTCGATAGTACGGTGTAGGCTTGTATTTAAGGGGTGGAATTGGTTCGTATTCACTTGATGATATACAAATATACGGAGACATGTTCGCATAACCACGGACTGAGACTTATTCGTGGAACCACATACTGATAGTAACCACAGATGAGACTTGTTTATATAATCACAGATTGAGACTTGTTCATACAAGAACGGACTGAACACTTGTTCATATGACTGCATACTGAGACTTGTTCATATAATATAACCACAGACGGAGACTTGTTCATATAACCACAGACTGAGACTTGTTCATATAACCATGGAATTACTTGCAAACAGTGCAGATCATGAAGAGTTTGGATCTACACTATTTGCCATATAACCATGGACTGAGACTTGTTCATATAAACATGGACTGAGACTTATCCATATAACCACATTCTGAAACGTGTTCGTATAACGACAGACTGAGATGGAAGAAAGCAGCTTTGGGAAGAACCGACAGTCGGTTCTGGAGGCGGTCAATGAGCATGCGCAGAAGCGGTCACGGATATACGACCATTGGAAGGAGGTTGACAAACTGGCAATAAAACACGTGAGTAGATTTAGTGGATTTGCATATACACTCATATGTGACTGTGACTGGATAATTGGGCTTATGGGATTTTGTTATCAGAATAGCTCCTGATCAACCAGCAGACGCATGTAGCCTGATAACGATATATATCAAGTAATCTGCACTGTGTATTGACCGAATACGTAGTGACTGATAACATATTGTTGTATGACCTGATACAAACATCCTGGTTACAACGACGTGAAAACTGATGTTCCATTGGTCGGATGACGTCATGTGACGTTACCGAATGACGTCAGTGTAATGACGTCAGTGTAATGACGCAACGTAAACAAGTCCGAGGTCTGTCCATAGATAACGACGTCATTTGTGGTCATTTTCGAGCATAAAACGTAAACAATGATAAATATAATACCAGGCTACTGTCTTTTGAAATCAAGTATATCAGGTTCGGCTCGGAAATGGTATGAGTAATTCCTCGGCAAGCCTCGGGAATCCTACGCGTTTCCTAGCCTTGCCTGATAAACTTGATATCAAACGACACTATCCTGGTATTCTCTATACATTGTAAGAAGCATCATGGATGTTTTATTGATGGACTAGCGAAAAGAGTGCAGCTGTTGATTTGAATCTACACTGATCGCGAAAGACACAATCCCCGCTTATCCAGTCACAGCCAGATATATTAACATTGAACTGACATTATCAAGGTGTATGATCACGTCGTACTAACAACAACAACACGTACCGATTCAAAGTACGTATTCTTTTATAGTGTCCTTATTACGTAACGGATTTAGATGAAATATGGCGCATCAAACGCGTCTTGTTAAGCTGCATTTGGTGGTCTCTGTGTTTTCGCCAAAACTTCTGTCGTTTTTGCGAAGAATCGATTTCCGTGTCTCCGACACGGAAATCGATCCTTCGCAAAAACGACATAAGTTTGTGCCGAACTCACTAGACCTCCAAATGCAGCTCATGAAGACGTGTTTGCTGCGCCATATTTCATCAAAATCCGTTGCATATTAAGGAAATTATATATCAAAGAATACTTACTTTGGAGTGGGCGATGTTGTTGTTGTTGTAACCACGTGATCATGCACCTTGATTGTGATTTCAACGAACACGGAAATCTATGAAATAGATGGTGGTTGATTTAAACATATTTAGTCGACTGTACATATTTGAATACAAGCATATACACGATAGTAATTTGAATTGGAGTTGAAGATACTGTCTTTTTCACGAAACCTGCCCAAATTTTGTACAGCCATATAAACAATGCAAAAATAACTATTTTTTTCGATAATATTAAATTTTATAAAAAATTAAGAATGAGCCTTCTTTTTATTTCGTGAAATTTGGTCAAATATTGATTTTATTACGAAAAATTGATTTTTCTATGGACATTTAACATGGAGGGAAAATGAGGTGGGGGAGCTTTGGACGGAGTCAAACAATGAAAAATGTGGAATTTAAATCCAAAGCCTGGCTAGATAGCTCAGAAATGATCGAACTAAGAAAACAAAAGTTAAATTTTGAAAATCGGTCATATGTCATAAATTTCCCTACTCTGTGAAGATGTCTATGGGGATTTAACATGGGGAAATTGGTTTTTCGCCATAAAATCAATATAGGACCAAATTTCATTAAATAAAAAGAAGGCTCATTATTAAACTTTGCTTTAATTTAATATTATCGAAACAAATATTATTTTTTCATTGTTTATA
The DNA here is from genome assembly GCA_029237695.1 of Conchocele bisecta. Lineage (NCBI taxonomy): Eukaryota > Metazoa > Mollusca > Bivalvia > Lucinida > Thyasiridae > Conchocele > Conchocele bisecta. Next base: position 18,797,868 of record CM055278.1, read on the forward strand.
TAGCCGTACAATTTGGGCAGGTTTCGTGAAACAGACACTAAATTCTACTTGAAATCGTCTCCAATATTAAATGGTTACACAGATGCATACTTAAAACATGAGTTAGTTGTGTATGTGTCGGTAGTTTTACCAATGCTCATTCTGAATATGATTTCGTTTGTGTACAATAAGCATGTTTGTATGTGTTGTATTACTGAGAAAAAGAGCAACACGTGTGCTCTTAATGCTAATCGTTAAAGACTTTCTGGATTGTGAAATGGCGAAGCTCAATAGCCATGTCATTATTTTATGTTTGTCATTCGTGTTTACAGACCCTGACACCAGAAGAGACACACGATATGTACGGATCATACCAGGCTCTGCAGGTACATATACACACTACATCTACATATGTTTCTGGACTGTACTGTGAACAACGTAGGCTCTGATCAGACCGTACAGATGACAGATGTCAACTTCTTGAGGATATTCAGGCCCGTACGCAGAGGGGGTACCCCCATTAACCCTTTCAACACCACATGCCTGTATAGTGGTATTGGCAAAAGGTGTAGATCCAGATGAGCCGGCTCGTGACGAGCCGTCTCATCAGGATCTGCACTTTTTACAAGTACATGTAATTTGCATAATTTTGAGATAAAAAACACCCCATGTTCATAAATGGACTGGTCTGAAAATCATTTTATTGGATTATTGGATTGGTTGCAAAATTAACGTATCAAAATACATTGCAGTTACTAAGGGGTGAAAGGGTGAATCTGCCGAGGTCTTTTTGCGGATGTGCAAAAACAAATGTTTAGCCCTCGTTCCGTTCATAACGCACCCCTCCCCCTGAATGAACTGATATTCGCATGCGCTGTCAAAACAGGTTTTTGTCCATATTATGGGTGAATAAGAAATACATGGGCAGATCTGGAGGGGGGGATTCGGGTGTTACAACCCCCCCCCCCCCCCCCCCCCCCCCCCCCCCCCCCCCACGTTCAGCCACGGAGTTTACATGGATTTACACAGTTTACCACAAGCTGTAGTCGGAATTTAAATGCCGTAGAACACAGGAAAGTGCATTTCCGGACATTCTAGATTTCAAAATATTTACGGGGGTGGGGGAGGGGGGGGGGGGGGGGGGCATGCACCCGGACCCCCTAGAAATACTCACTCGAAAATCGGATACCCCCCACCTGTTCCCCAAATCCTGGATCCACCCCTGAAATGCTGTATTGGATAATTGGATAGTGTCCTTTGATAACGTATTTGTCTGGCTGAGCGCTGACATCGAGACTTTAATAATTTATTCCTACGCGCTTCCTAAACGTTGGCTTCATATCAAAATGATATGTTCGATGCATGAACATGTATTTTATACATTGTTTGCTTAATTTATAGTTCTGTCTATTGAGTGTTTATAGAATTCACATATTTATATTCTTAATCTAAGTATATTAAATACCTTCCAGACGCTTGCCGATAAAAGATCCGGGTGCTTCGAAATTTTATCGGGAATTGCTGACTTAGAATCTCAAATTCAGGTAAGATAACTTGCATAGAGCTTATCCAGGTTATATTATGTACAAATGTAGCGCACTTATGTGTGCCATTGTGTTTGTATCGTCAACTAGAGAACTATACCCAAGATGAGACCCTCGGACGAACATAAAAAAAACATACATGTATAACACGCAGTAAACCAAGCTATTACAATATTGGCACGCGCGCTACGCCTTCAGTGCTGTACAAATAGTCATCCAACGACCAGTGATGTGAGTAGTTGCGAACTCTTGCAATCTACTCCCGTATTGTCCGTAGGTTTTCCTACGAACGGTACGGGAGTAGATTGCAAGAGTTACCGTTCGCAACTATGATGTGAGGTACTTGTACCAAACGGACAGCATCAGTATTTTAATACGCTGGACGTACATTACAGTACGCAGTTAATCAATATTCACCAGCGTACAGATGGAAAACAAAACAGATCGGAAGGCCTGTACAAACAAAGATAGTAGATGATTTAAACGTCATACTCGTATATGTACAAACAAATCAACATTAGGCATGTACACAACACGATGCATACATTATGCATCCAAACTGATGTAATGAAATGTACAGACCCCAAATGAGCACATGAATAGACGTAAAACATAAACCAACTCAATACATCATGATAAACACGTAACTCACAACCACATTGTAAGTATTTCTATACTTGTTGCAGGAACTGAGTACACTGTTCGACCAGAAGGCGGTTCATCTGGTGGACCTGGGTAAGAATAATCGTCAACAAAATGGACACGGTCTTAGCAACGACAGTATGGCGAAAAACACACAGGTACGTTTTTATGTGTATGTGTAGACATATATGTTCTTTGTTATCATGTTCAATTGGGATACCTCTAATGTTATAGTACATACATATATAGTTGATGCATTCTGTGTCAAATCCTGCCTGATTTGTATCTGTTCACGATCCTCAGTAACCCGTTTATGGACATACTAATGGATATAAATGGTGCCATTATATGCCGATTGAATGCTTGGTGTTATACGGTGTGAAATGATAGTCTATATATTCGGTCTTAGCAATACCAAAACCACAGTGTTCCAATTGCATACCTCACTCACCGTAGGTTTATGGTTTGTATATTAACACAAAACTTATATTAACGTTCCAGATACATACTATGGATTCCCGAAACGTTAATATAAGTTATATATATCTGTGCATACACTCGTGCATAAACAGATGGCCTTCCTGCAGATTGTCACCCGTTAATATAAGCTAACTAACTAATAATAGTTATAGTTCACATATTGAATTTTTAATAAATTAATTTCGTAGCGAGCGAGAAATTAGTTTATTAAAAAATCAATATGTGAACTATAACTAACTTACTTGTTCCCCGCCCCATCCCGGGCACCTGTCAATTAGAATGGAGCGATGCCCATAATCGTGTTTTCAACAACGGCACTAATACGTGATTGGCGGTGTAACACTGAATCGATCGTACACACGGTGCGTGTCACAGGAAATTACGTCAACAAGGCGGGGCTTGTGATTCTAAATATAACTGCTGAGTTATTGAACATTTAATGATTAATTTAATAAATATTGGCGAAAGCGTCGCAATATGCGACTAATTGAGACGAAATTCTCTGCTTTCATTGGCCGAGAAACTGGGGCAAACAATAAACTAACTAACAACTAACTACATGGGTATTTTCAGAATTGTATATCGGCGGTGCGCCAGAACTGGAAGTGGGCGGACGAGGTGATGCAATGTGCGCATGTCCATCTGGCGAACGCCGCCGCCTACCATGAGGTATTGATCGGTTATATGATATATATGTGGATATATGTACGAGTTCCGCAGCGTGCGATATTGCGCGACTTTAGGAGCTCACTATCGTTGCGCGGCGGAACGAGTGGCACATATCCGCATACATATCAAATAGTGTGTTTATTGTATAGTTACGCACATCACTCATAATGTATATGCGCCTAAAAATACACAAAATATAACTAAAATAAATACATTAGTGATGATTTAGAAGGAACTATTTTACGAGGTGACACATAGTTCCGGCACTAACCAATATGAACTCACCAGACGTCAATATGGATGGTATTGACGGCATGCGTTCCATTGTGTTTCAATGGAAAACGAAAGTAGGTATATAACAAGATTCACTTATTCTATTTCAGAACTCGAATATTGGAATGTATGTGAACATTCATGCATTAAATGTACATGCACCGTGTATTAGCTGGGTCTTACAGTATTCGCTGATTCATGTTCTTAAGTGTCTAAATATCTAATATACCATTACTGTAACAGTCATGTATACAGTTAACAAATGTATCACAACGTAAACATTGTACAGGTATATACGTGAGTAATATTTCCAGATCTTTTGGGTGTAACAGTTACTACATGCAATGTATTTAAAACGATTTGTCCATACATGTACCATCGCTGATTTGAAGATACAGCGGAACCTCTCTAAACCGGACACCCTGGGAGGTCCCCAGGGTGTCCGGTTTCGAGAGGTTCCGCTGTAGTTCAGGCACGTGACCACCCCAATACATGTTCGTGTGCATTCCAACCATGAAGATACATTATCAATGTAGACATATGACAGCGAAACCCATCTAAGCAATGCCATTGGGATTTCCTGGGTGTCCGGTTTAGAGAGGTTACAATGTATACATTTCGTTTTCTCCAGTTTTTCCACGACGTGGAGGAGGTTGAGTACTGGATGACTAACATCATGTCCCGCATGCACCGGTCCTTCAATCGACAGAACCTGAACGGTGACAGCATCGACCTCAATGACATCAACAACGAGATGCGGGTACGTTGCTGTCGGATCTGTTTATATCCGTTACAACAATAATGATTAGTTTAAACAAATGTATTTCAACTTGACGTTAGAATGGGCGGAATTTGTCTGTCGATTTCACGTAGCTTAGTTTAATCTAAGCAACGACGGCAAACCGACAACCCCGCCAATCACAGTTTCCAATTTCGGTTTACAACCTACTCATCACACTTATCGCTTCTAAATTTATTTTAAATATTGTTAATACCGCCTTATCGCCGCTACCAAGATACCATGCTGGCCTTACTAAGATAACATAATTTCAATTTGCTGCGGAATGCCTTGTGTAGTTTAAACTCAATTCTAAACGAAGTTTCTCGCGATTTTAACCTATTTATAAAACTGGTAAAATCTGTGGTTCTTGTAAATCCCGTCTTACTTCCACTACCAGTAGCCGATTTCACCAAAATTGCGAAGTACATGTATACTTATCTTGCTAAGTACACTTTGAGGGAGGAAAAATTTAGGATAAATTTATTATGTTTTATTATACTGAATGTATTACATGTACATTAGCACAGCCATTTTGTCTGTGATAATGTAATATATTCAGTATATTAATTCTGCATAATTTTAATCACCAAATATATACAGTCGTTAGTTATATATGCAAATATGTAATGCATTTCGGGAAAAATAAATGATTTCCCCCTCAAAGTATACTTAGCTAGATAAATATGCTTAGCAATTTTGGTGAAATCGGCTACAGGACACCTTGTTGGCGTACCTGAGATGGCAGACGAAGGTGGACAACGTATGTACCCGGGCCAGGAATATCGTGCCTGTGGACAAACGGACATCGCCCATACAAGAGCCACGCCCGGTGATGGCGCTCACCAACTACAGCAGCGCCGAGGTACATATCTCCTGCCCGTGTATTTCATCCAGTCCCCACCAAAGCATCCATATTGTAAACTAGATACAAAGATTCACAAAAGGTGACCATCGTTACCGAATTACGTTATACTTAGTGTAATAACATGACGACACGTATAACAGTCCGTGTTGAAAACAACCATAGCTCTAAGCTTGATAAATATAATACCATGCTATTTATACCCCGGCATACGAAATATGGCAACGTGTATATGGTTCCGTCCGTCCATCCCTGCGTAATTTCATTAAACAGGTTTACAAAATTTACAATATTTTCCGTAAACGGCGTCAACTTTTGACACCATTTTCAGAGTGTATGCGGAATTATATTTAATAAAATTACGCAGAAGGTACAAACTTACATGGCGTGTCTCATTAATGATGACATACATTTAGTGCACCTTTGAGCGGGGATCTCACGGCCTTCAACAACGTGTCCTATATTGTATACACAAACTACAGCAGTCAGTAACAACAACAAACGCAAAAAGAATACGGCCGTGATTCAAAATTTATTTTTATATTTTAGATCGAGTTTCGTGAGGGCGATACATTGACTCTTCTGGACAATTCTGACTCGGCAAAGTGGAGGGTATGTACTGTCACACTAAATGTTAATATCTAACGTTGCTTACAACAGATGTCGTGTTGTGCTAACGTATAGAGGAAGATGAATTTGCATAAATATATATGTAGTGTTGCTATTATGTTCAGTTATCTTCATAGGTTTGTGTTCGAAGTTCAATTGACAGAAAGTAACAAAGGCTGTTACGTACTTATAGACTTACGTTGTATTCATATGAACTACTGTCTGTTTCACGAAAGCTGCCCAAATGTTGCGGCCATATAAACAATTCAAAAACAATATTTTTTTCGATAATATTAAATTAAAGGAAAATTTAAGAATGAGCCTTCTTTTTATTTCGTGAAATTTGGTCAAATATTGATTTTATTGCGAAAAAACAATTTCCTCATGTTAAATCCCCATAGACATCTTCACAGAGTGAAGATGTCTATGGTGATTTAACATGGGGAAATTTTTTAGAATTTCAGTAATCCTGGACTCTTTTTAAAATTTTAACTTTTGTTGTCTTAGTTAGATCATTTCCAAGCTATCTAGCTAGGTTTCGGAGTCAATTTCCAGTTCTTTTCGTTTTTAGTAAACATTAAGTTCGATACAAACACAAACTACAGGAAATAGAACCAATGAACCCATAAAAGTAAAATTTCAACACAATCCACTATTCTAACTACATGTAACATGCCAAGTAAACAACGGTGATTGCTGTGGATTTAGTTCGGAACAAGCATGCACCACTCTGCGACCGGCAGTTTACGGTCCCGAAAAGACAGGGTCAGTAAATGTATGTGCACTACAAACATGAAAATAAATGCAGCGGAAGCCACACAGTAAACAGTCCCCAAAATGAATAAAAACGTTCCTTTAAGCTCACTACATGTACCTACGTGTTTGTAAGCCACTGCAAGCACATTTCAATTATTTATGAATTATGCATTCCAGGTTCAGAATTTACGGAACCAGTCTGCATTGGTTCCCGCAGTTATTCTGCTGATCACAGCGCCCTCTGGAAAGGCCATCGACGCGGCGATGAGGTAACTTCTATAGACTAGTCTTATGAATACATGTAGGCTATAGAGGGCTCCCAAGTCCCAGTTTGTAATATAGGCAGATATAGAGAATAGTAGGTTAGTGCCGTGAATGGGAACAAATATCTGGCAAGGCTCAGGAAACGGGATGGGCGAGGCTGTGCCGAGCACATCCCGTTTCCGTGCCGCACCCAGATATTTTTTTCCATTCACCACACTAACCTACTATTCTATTTATCCCGTGAACACCTACAAATGGCTGTAAAATGCAAAAATAGTATTGACTGGATATCAAAAATGTTTCACAGCACCGTGTTTCACTGCACATACGCACTGTGTTGACGGGGTAAACATTGATTTACCATTACCGGACGTGTTATTTACATTATAATATAAGTTTTATATCAAATGTGAATTGCCATTTTGATAACAGGGGTGGTAACCGTATTCCTTAAAATGTTTACGAAAGTAACTATTTATTATCTCTATTTATGTTTCGATTTGCAATGATCATAATTTATAATATGTTGATGAAAACTCAATACAGTCTTTAGCTGTGCTAAAGACTACCTCTGAATAGCAATCACCTGGCTGTAAAGGCCACAAATGTGTTGTCTCAATGGCACAATTACTATATAAATGACCCTGCGAATAAAGACCACCTGTGAACAAAGGCCAGATTGTTCTCTTCCCATGGCTTGTCTTTATTCACAGGTTTGACTGTACATGTATATCAATGTGATTAATTTAGTTGATGTAAATGCAAACATAATTAATGATGATTTAGTGACCACTCGTTTGGTATAAGTAATACAATTGTATGTACGCATAGAGCGTATTTGCATTTCGATAATGGTTCCCTGCCTGTTCCAGGTTGCGGCTGCAGCTGCTAGGTCTGTGGACGGCCAGTGTCAAACGGCTCGGGTATCAACTGATCGCTTTCATGCAACTCGTCTTCAAGGACTGGACTCCAGAAGAGGTATATACTATTGTATGCGTATTAGTAACCGGAATGTTCTGTCTATAACATAGGACAAGTCGCCCTGCGTTATAGACTGACACTTCGAGTTAACTTAGTAATAATGCACATTTGTATTTGCGTTGAACAATTCATCTACTGTCTGTTTCACGAAAGCTGCCCAATTTTTTCGGCCATAGAAACAATTAAAAAACCAATGTTTTTCGATAATATTAAATTAAAGAAAAATTTAAGAATGAGCCTTCTTTTTATTTCGTGAAATTCGGTCTAATATTGATTGACAAAATTTCCCCATGTTAAATCCCCATAGACATCTTCACTCCGTGTGATGTCTATGGGGAGTTAACAAGTGGACATTTTTTAGAATTTAAGAAATACTGGACCGATTTTTAAAATTTAACTTTTGTTTTCTTAGTTAGATCATTTCCAAGCTATTTAGCTAGGTTTCGGAGTCAATTTCCAAAAAAAATCGTTTATTGACTCCTCCCACAACTCCTCTACCTTTTCCCCCATGTTAAATTCCGAGAGACAAATCAATTTTTCGTAATAAAACCAATATTTTACCAAATTTCACGAAATAAAAAGAAGGCTCATTCTTAAATTTTCCTCTCAGATCAATGCGATCCAGCGGATGCCGAAGGGGAAGCGGACGGACCTGCTGCGGATATTGACGACGCTGGAACAGACGACGCTCGCCAACTGGAATGGCTACGAGGGGTTTGAGGACCTACACGAGAAGATAGGGAGGCTCCGTACTATCCTGGAGGAGGCGGAAAACGTGAAAGGAGAAGGTAAAATATAAACTTTATTATAGGAATGAATGGCCTTTTTGTGGAATTTATCGGGGTATAAAGGCCTCGTCCAGTATTCCCGCGACTTTTCCAAGTTTATAACCCCAATACATTCCAGGAATACTGGACGAAGGCCGGAAGGCCTCGTCCAGTATTCCCGCGACTTTTCCAAGTTTATATCCCCGATAAATTCCACAAAAAGGCCATTCATTCCTTATAATTCCAGCATTTGAAATAAATTAATGAAGAAAATGTGTTTATTTTCCGTTTTCTTAATAATTATTTTAACTGCGCCTGACGGTTACGGAAAGTAGTTCGGCATGGGAGTTTACTGGGATATAAATTTTGGACAGAGACTTGCTACGGACCAATCAAATGTTAGGGAATTGTGTAAATATTTTTGTGCTGGAATTATAGCATGACACTTTTTAGTTTACCAGTAGCCTATTTCACCAACATGGCAAAGTATAGTTATCTAGCAAAATATACTTTGAGGGAGAAATTTTCAATTGAAGGATAAATTTATTATTTTTACTATACTGAATTTATTACATTATCACAGCCATTTTGGCTGTGCTAATGTAATAAATTCAGTACAATACTTCTGCATACTTTTATTCATCAAATATATGCAGTGGTTAGTTCTATATGAAATAATGCATTTCTGGAAAAATAAATGATTACTCCCTCAAAGTATACTTTGCTAGATAAGCATACTTTGCAATTTTGATGAAATCGACTACAGAACTCTTCGATCTTCTATTGGTTTGGTTTACCTTGACACTTCGATCTACTATGGGCATTTCCCATAGGAGATCGAGATGTCCAGGTACACCACAATGTACATGTAACACTATATAATGTCATATGAAACAGGCAAGAGTGCAACTATAATGTCATAGTCTTCAACAAGCACCCTACCCGGGGTACAGTAGAGAACAATATACCCAAAGTAGACACATGCCCATAAAAAGAAAAGAATAACGTAACATATCATGATAAACATATTCTAAGATCAGACGTCATCCGCGGTTCTCTGCACTGTTTACCTAGATTTGTCGGTTTACATGTCTATAAACGACACATGTTTGCGCTGCATGCATATTGCATATTAATATACTATATTGTGTTTCAGCATCCGATGATTCATCCGGAAATGTCGTGGTGCAGGTGTCAATGATAGAAGATATTCTCAATCGATACCAGGTCAGCACTGTCACGCCATATTGTACATATAACTGTCGGAACCCTATGTAACGCATTGTCTGAAATGATTCGTTACGTCCGAACTTTAGTTTACGTACACTCTTTTTTTCATGTACACATGTTCATTCGATGATAAATAAATGCTTAATATTTACATTGGCATCGTTACCGGTCATATACAAGACTATGTGGCAATATAATGTTTTCAGAAAGTATCTACCGCTGTAACATTATTCATTGTGGCTCTGTGGCTCTGAATGGCTAAATGCAATTTTATTATTTCCACGACACTTGGTAATGCAATTTCGACAGTTGTGCACAGGTTATAGAGAATAGTAGGTTAGTGCCGTTAATGGGAAAAATTATCTGGCAAGGCTTAGGAAACGGGATGGGCGAGGCGGAGCCCATCCCGTTTCCGTGCCACGCCAGATATTTTTCCCATTAACGGCACTAACCTACTATTCTATTTATCCCGTCAACACTACAACTAGCTTTAAAATGCAAAAAAAACACAACAAACCCAGCCGCATCCTCAAAATCGAGGAATCTACTAGTATGACAACCGCACATATATATTCATACGCAGTGTTTAGGTCGTATTGACAGTATATCAAAAATGATTCAATGCACCGTGTTTCACATCACAATCGCACTGTGTTGACGGCTAAATATAGTTTATGGTATGTGATTGTCGCGGATCTCTTGACTAGCTAGGTATTGTAAATTTCAACAGAGCAGAAACTTTAAGCTGCAGGTCTTCACTATTGATGTATGTATCTATTTCATTATAAACTGGGAGCGTATCAAACAGTACGTATTGTATATGCATTATTATACATTATCTATTTGCAGGAATTCTGGACGTATTGGGAGACATACAAGGTGACTGCAGAGCTGATTAGACAGCCGAAGTATGTGTTGGTGTGTGATAAGTGGGACCAGCTGAAATACACGACCACCGCACACTTCGTCAGGTAACGAATAATTCTAAATATGTAAAGGAAAGTCGTACATCTAGGTTACATGTTTCATGCCTTGCCTATTACATAACACGAAAACCAAACGCAAAAAACAACCATTGAGTTTATTTAACCCTTTGAACCCGAAATCCCGCTTATGCAAAAAGTGCAGATCCAGATGAGCCGGCTCGTAACGAGCCGTCTCATCAGGATCCGCACTTTTTGAAAGTAATTTTAATATTTCTTAGAACAAAAACACCCCCTTTTCATAAATGGACGAATCTGAAAATCATTTTGTGACCATTGGATTGGTCGGAACATTAGCATATCACAGTCCATTCCAGTTCATTAGGGTTGAAAGGGTTAAAGCCGGTAGGAGGAAGCACCTGAATTTGACATACAATAAATATATAGTTGATACAAATGAACGCTTTCGATAAATTCGTAGGTTTCCTGGTTGTCGGTTATCTTGTCATACATGTAGAACTTGCTGTCTGTTCCACGTTTTGCTGCCGACGAACATTTGGCCATTAAACACATTCAATCTAAAATATATTTAAAAGTAAGTACTTTTTCATCAATAACAAAAAAGTCACCCTCTCCAAAAACAATTATTTGATGAAATTCCATCAAATATTGCGAAAAAAATATTTTCCTATGGGAATTCAACATGGGGAGTCAATTTGCAAACAACTTTTTAGATTTAATGTGGTTTATAGCCAAAAGTTCGTCGGCAGCAAAACGTGGAACAGACAGTAGGTGTTCTAAAACACTAGGAGAAGTTATTATTTTGGTCAAATCCCTCGACTTATTGGCATGCAATACTATTTAGCTGTACCGTATGACTTAATCAATATGGTATAAATTAATTGTTTAATCCCATAGGTTCTGGGACACGAACCTGCACGTGCCGGGCGGCGGGAAGCGGAGTACAGCGGAGGCGGCCATCACTATCCACGAGACACCGAAGACGGCGCTGGTCCGACCCGTAAATGCCGACAAGATCCTGAAGGAAGGTATACCCGACCTAATGACCAGTGAACGGATCGATAAGACCCCGAACCCATTGTTGGAGGGAATGCAGAAGGTGGAGTTTCCGCAGCGAGACGACTACATGGTGTGTATTTGTGGCTCTGACTAGAGACACGTGGTTATGTGATTTGTAGCCATTGTAGCTCGTGATCAAATACTAGTACAGTGCAACCTCTCTACAACAGCCACCCATGGGAAGACGCAAAACTGGTTGTTGTAGAGAGGTGGCTGTTGTAGGGAGGTTAATGCTGAATTAAATTATATCGTCCGCTGTTTATTTATTTTCTTCGATAATTCGCATCAAAAACATGTTTTGGCAACATTTTAGAATCATTTCCAATGGAAATGATTCTAAAATGCTGTCAACACATGTTTTATTGAGAAAGAAGGCAAAGCAACAGCAGACGACAACTTTCGTGCTCAGCAGTCTAAGGGTTAGATACCGAGGAAATCATCCATTTGGGATATAACATAGCGGCTGTTATATACAGATGGTGTTGTTGTAGAGAGGTGGCCGTTCGGGGAGGTTCGACTGTAGCACACTCCTGTAGCATGATAACGAAATACGTTGCTTGTTAATTAGAAATATGCTGGGTGTTTCATTGATGGAATGGCGAGTAGTCCTGTTCAGACTGTGCGGATCTAGGGCCCGTTTCACTAATCTTGATAGGACTAAAATGTTCGCAAGTGCAAAATTATGATAGTATGTAAATTTCATATTAACAACGTTTTCTTGTAAACAATTATTGAAATTCATTTATTGAACATAGGATGCATATGCAGCTTATGTACAATAAATGCAAATCCATCAATTGAAATTTTCAGACGATCTTACATTTACGCTTACGAACATTTTAGTCGTACGAAGGTTAGTGAAACGACACCCTGACAACGAAATACGGTGCTTGTTAATTACAAGTATGACCGGTGTTTCTTTGATGGAATGACAAGTAGTACAGATCCTGTTCAGACTGTGCGGATCTGGGGCCCGTTTCACTATAAGCTTCGTACGACTAAAATGCATATGCAGCCTATGCTCAATAAATGTAAATCCAATAATTGTATACAAGAAAACATTGTTAATATACAATTTACAGACTATCAACATTTTGCACTTACGAACATTTTAGGCGTATTAAGTTTAGAGAAACGGGCCCCTGGATCGACACTGGTTGCAAAACCCATAAGGCCCATTTCTCCAGTCTTTGCCACATTTGATTATGCGTTTAGGGTTCTACGATTGCAATGGTATGTCTAACCGTGCATCTGTTATCATGTTCGGTCTTTTTGACATCGACATCTACATTTGTTCAATGCATGGATGTTGCGTAAATTGCAAGGTGGGTATCACGGATGACTACATTGAAGTTCGTTATCTCAGATATTTCATTCCAAAACCAAATATACCGTTTGACTCACCGATTGGTATTAGCAGATGATACTAAGAGAAATGCACAGTGTTTGCAAGGCCATGTCCGATTTAACTTCTTTCTACTAGATCCATGTTGGTTGTGTTGCACAGTTGGTTGTCAGGATTGTTAGTGTAAAATATCTGCACATGCATTGCTCCGTGTGGTATTAGTCTGTCACGCACCGAGTTTCGTACAAGCCGGTGCTATGTTCAGTAGCCTATTTCATCAAAATTGCAAAGTATACTTTTCTACCAAAGTCTACTTTGAGGGAGAAATCTTTCATTTTTCCTGAAATGCATTATTTCATATAAAACTAACAACTGCATATATTTGATGATTAAAAGTATGCAGAATTATCATACTGAATTTATTACATTATCACAGCCAAATTGGCTGTGATAATGTAATAAATTCAGTATAATACAAATTAATAAATTTATCCTAAAAGTGAAAATTTCTCCCTCAAAGTAGACTTTGCTAGTAAAGTATACTTTGCAATTTTGATGAAATCGGCTACTGGTACCGGTCACGATACTGTACATGTATGTCAGTGCTGAACTTATTACTGTAACTCCAGAGCCGACTCTACAATACTCACCATGCAGATATATTCCCGGCTATAGTATGGTAGCACGGCATCGCCGTTGAATGTATAACCAGTTAATCAACTTATCAGTAAATTGATCAGTCACTAAATACATCAATTAAGTAAATCAATCAATCAATCAATCAATCAATCCAATCAGTCAATCAATCAATCAATCAATCAATCAATCAATCAATCAGTTATTCAATCAATCAATCAATCAATCAATTAACCAACAAATCCACCAACCAATCAATCAAATCGTATTGCCACGCAGGAGGAACAGTACGACACGGCGACCGTGGATCTGACGGAGATCCGGCGACATGAGTCGACCAAGACGGACGAGGTTCTGTCGTCGATCGAGGAGGTCCAGCACACGTTCGTCATCAAGTCGGTGACTCACCCCGTCACCCAGCAGGAACTGTCGCTGCACGAGGCCATTGTCGCCGGTGTCGTCGATAACGTCGACATGAAGTACATCAACCCCCGAACCGGTATGTCTCACGGTGGCAGATTTGGCTACTAGACCGTTCATATCTGGTTCTATTGCTGCTATGTTTGATTGGTTCGTGTTTATGCTCCCCATTCTCGCATCAACTGCCGGACGTGTATGTTCAATTAAATTCAGACCGTTCCAAGCCGATGCTATTGCCACCATATGTGGCTGCGGCTAGAGAAATGGGGCTTGTGTGATGTATGTCTCACAGTGGGAGATTTGGATATTTCAAAGTCGGGTCAATTGCTGTCATGTTTGCTTGTTTCGTTTGTATGCTCCCCAATCACGGTGGGGATATTTGGCTAGTAGACCGTTCCCGTTCCACACCGGCTCGACGGTTACATTGCTGTCGTGTTTGTTTGTTGCGTTTATATGCGCCTCAACTCCACCAACTACCGGACATGTATGTCTCACGGTGGTGGATTCATATAATCATCCCACGGACCGTTATGTCTCGCAGTGCGGGAATTTATCAGCAGACCGTTCCAAGTCCGTTTTTATGCTGCCTTTTTCGTTTGTTTCATTTTTTCGCAATTGCTGGAACAGCAACGTTGCCGGTCAATATGACGTTATTAACAACGACGATGAACGTCATGTATTTTAATGACGTCAAACAAACTTTAGCGAATCAACAATGTCGCGCGACGACACCTGGGGCTAATGTAATGTAATGTACTGGGATATAAACGCAATACGTTGAATGGTCTTTTCCATTATGAATGTAAGGATAGTGTAAATATTATACACTATCTATAACTGGAACATTCATTTCATCACAAAATGGCATGGCATACGTTGACGATACACACATGTATATTCGGATGTTTGCTATGTATTGCAGGCGAAAGCGTGACTCTCCAGGAAGCGATGGCGAACGGCGATATAACGGTACAGTTCAAGTCTCAGAAGAAAGTCAAAGAAGAACAGTTTTCGTACGGTATAATGTCCGTCACCACCATCAAGGAAATGAGACCATACACAATTATGAGTGTAACAAACCCGAAAACGGACGAACAGATTCCTATAGCGGCTGCGCGTGCGAAAGGAATACTCAGCAGCGACGATTCAACGTACACCACGGAAAAGGGTGAATCGATGAGCCTAATGGATGCCATTCATAGTGGTCTTGTCAAAGCGGAGTTCCATGGAGACGAAAATGAAAGCGAGGAAGAGGAGACCAAAACGTACGCGGTTAGTGCAGTGGTTGATCAAAAACTCGCTAAGAAAGTACCGTTCCACGAAGCAATAAACAGCGGGCTAATAGACAGCGAAACGGGCTTGTACCTGAACAATGTTACGAATGAAAGGTTTTCCGTGACAGATGCAATTATGAGAGGATTTATTAAGGCCCGCATTGCCTCGGAGTCGTCTAAATTGGACATTGATCCTCAAAATAAAATTGTCGTGCAGAGACTGAGTGCAGTCAAAGAGAAAATCCTGAGAGCGGTCCGGGTTAGCAAGGGTCGTAAAGCTAGTGGTACCGCTAATGGTAAACCGAATGGCGTTTAGACATACCAACCCGGATTTGTTGAAGTAGCCGATTTCATAAAAATTGTACTTATCTAGCAAACTATACTTCGAGGGAGTCATCATTTTATCTTTCCCAAAATGCATTATTTCATATAGATCTAACCACTAGCATATATTTCATGATTAACAGTATGCAAAATTATTATACTGGATGTATTACATTATCACAGCCAAAATGGCTGTGATAATGTAATAAATTCAGTATAATAAAAATTAATACATTTATCCTTAAATTGAAAATTTCTCCCTCAAAGTATACTTTGCTAGATAAGTGTACTTTGCAATGTTGGTGAAATAGGCTACTGGTTCCACAGACAAACAATTGCCGATCGTGTACACATCGTTTTCGCATTGGGTTCTTTTTTATAATAATTTTATAATAATTTATTAGAAATGATGTTTCCGTTGGTTTAAACGTGTAAACATAAACGTGTAAACGAAAACATAATATCCTAATTAAATACAAGATAATAACATCAAAGCGATGCGTTGAAAGAAACGACAAACCTTTAAATAGTTGAAACCCGGGTATTTAACCGAAAATATCGTTTTTACGTAATCATTTTCGTTTGTTTCTTTTGGGAACCTCAACTAACCTTCGTTGTACCAGACCGCTGAAAAATCATGACCACGTTCGAGTAACAATGAAGTTTCAATTACATTTAATGCGCTCGCATACATGACATATACATACATACATACATACATATATACATACATACATGCATACATACATGAGTGTATGCTTAATATGCATGTGGAAAATATTCAAGCGGGTTTTATCGAATTTTAGCATGTTATCATGTTTGCTTTATGTGTTGTAACTAGACTCCAACTTCTAACCTCGACCACCACATGTATAACTGTACTGATGTACCTGGTACATCTTATTTCTCGTGTATGATATATACAGGTGAAAGTGTTATTACAGTCGAACCTGCGCTAAAGGCCACCTCGGAATAGCAATTACCTTCTACAGCAGCCATGCCTTTGCGTTTCGCAATTATTCAAGTTCTACATAAATGATCCTTTGAGAAAAAAAACACACATATGAGCAAAGGCTATATTTGTCTTTTCCCATGGCTGGCCTTTATTCACATGTTTCACTGTATATGGTATAATTGGTCAATTATTAATGATGTTCGGTCGCTATATAACCTTACATACGTAACCATGTGTACAAGTGATTCTGGTGTGGCGAGGACCTGGCATCAGATCAGGATTATTCTGATATCCGGGCTGAATATATAGTTATTTTATTGTAAATGTTCAGTTCTGATTTTGGGATTTTCCCCCCATTTGTACATGTACTTGAACACGTACATGTACTTGCACAGGTAATATATGTGATTTAGTACTAAACCCATTGACCCGGCCTTAAATGACCTTAGCTGTTGATAGGCCGTTAAACCCCAACAAATAAACAAACAAACAAACAAACGTACGTAACCATGTGATACCATATACGTGTGCATGTACACTGTATCTGTAGGAATAACTGCAATACATATGAAGGTAGTACCAACGGAACGCCATCATTTTCAGTAACATTCCATAACTTACTATACACAACAGGTTATATATTACAATGTAGTCTATCGCCTATCGATTTGGATCGACAATGTATAGATGCTAATGAATACTCCGGATGCATATGGTACAGTGGAACCTCTCTAAACCGGACACCCTGGGAGGTCTCCAGGGTGTCCGGCTTAGAGATGTTTCACTGTAAATTAGGAACTTGATCATTCTGAGCCATAGTTCTGCGCTATGCGATCACGAGCAGACATTATCACCTGAGATAAATGACCAAGAAACCCATATAAATAAGGTCACATGTGTTTTATTGGTGTCCAGTTTAGACAGGTTCCACTGTCGTGATGGTTAATTTGTGCGATAAACATCAATCACTCAGGGCTCCAGATAAGGAATTAGTAATTGAATATTGTCACTCCATCATTTTTGAAGTAATTGGGTATTTCAAAATTTCAATTTGGTAAAATGAAATCACACTAGTCTACTGTTTACAAATCAACAGATTATTGAATATTTTGCTTATAAATGAAAACATGTCTTGGCATTTCATTAGAATTGTCTCCAAGGAGATACCAAGATGTGTTTTCATGGAAAATAAGAAAAATATGCTATATTTCTGGTCTGTTTATCGGTACCACAACATTTGTATTGCTTTTTCATACTTGCTACTTCTGATTTCAATTCGGTTTGTGGCAATTTTAATTGGGTATTTAAGCAAATACGCAGCTTATCTGGAGCTTTGATAACTTCTTTACGCCACCTTCGGTATATACGATGCGGCATATCACGTGAGGTAACGAACGTACATGCGTGACAGTCCGATGAATTGGACATACACGTGTCCCGTCTGGCGACAATAATTATTGACACCGCAGTTGAGACTTTTCACTCGTTAACATGTCAGTCGTCACTTTCGTGGTCACATGTCACAGCTTCCGTCACAAATGTCACATTTGCCAACAATGTATCAGGCACGTCTCTCAGTTTTACCCCGCCCGCCTCCCACCTGGATCCATCTATATCAAGGTGAATGATCACGTGGTTACAACAACAACAACAATTACTGAAACTTCCAGAAGTGCCTCCGATTCAAAGTACATATCTTTCGTATTCATATTCGTAAATGTGATGGGATATAAGCATAACATACATGTGAATATTATCTGAGTCATAGTTGTGTGCTATGCGATCACGAACGTACATTATCATCTGAGATAACTGACCAAGAAACTCGTCGAAAATATGATCAGATGTGTGTCTTGGTGTCCGGTTTGGAAGGATTCCACTGTATTGTGCACATAATATTCACAATATTCACAATTTTAGAACATGTTCATTAACCCTTTGAACCCGAAAGCCCGCTATAGCGGTTTATGCAAACAGTGCAGATCCAGATGAGCCGGCTCGTAACGATGAGATGAGCCGTCTCATCAGGATCTGCACTGTTTGCAAGTAATTTTCATATTTCTTAGAACAAAAACACCCCCTTTTCATAAATGGACTAGTCTGAAAATCATTTTGTGACGATTGGATTGGTTGCAAAATTAACATATCGCAGCCTATTCAGTTACTTAGGAGTGAAAGGGTTGAACTATGTTATCGACTGTGCATTATAAAATGAACATTTACATGCATTTGTCCATGTATTCCATATGTTATTGGTACTATTTAGTGATTCAATATATCTATTTTATACAATAAACATTGAATTTGTATACATTGTGGTGTTTGTACTACAGTCGAACTTCCCCGAACGGCCACCTCTCTACAACAACACCCTATCTATAACAGTATTTTATATCCCAAATGGATGACTTCCTCTCTACAACAACACCCTATCTATAACAGTATTTTATATCCCAAATGGATGACTTCCTCTCTACAACAACACCCTATCTATAACAGTATTTTATATCCCAAATGGATGACTTCCTCTCTACAACAACACCCTATCTATAACAGTATTTTATATCCCAAATGGATGACTTCCTCTGTATCTAACACTTAGACTAATGAGCACGGAAATTGTCGTCTGCTGTTGCGTTTGCCTTCATTCTCAATAAAAACATGTTTCTACAACATTTTAGAATCATTTCCATTGGAAAAACATGTTGCCAAAGCAAGTTTTTTTATGAAAATTATCGATGAAAATAAATACAATTGTCCACTGCCATGCCACTATTATGGTGTCCTGTTAACACTTTCCAGAAAATGACACATGATGATGTGCTCAGATTGCAATCACAACTCTACACAAGAAATTAACGAATACAACTACCTGTAAGTGTACCACAATTATTGAATTACTGTCATATCGTTAGATTCGCCAGCAGAACAGGGCGAATGCTGTAATAATTTCTATTTTATGCTCGCTGATCTATTCCCATTGGCTATTGCGCCGTAACTCACAGAGTTACGCTTTGGGGGCGGAGCATTGCACCTCCATATAATAACGTGATTTATGTTATAATCATAAATCCATTTATGTCCGCAGGTCAAGGTCACGTTTCGGCCTTACATCACTGATATATTCCAGTAGTTTATTTCACCAACATTACAAAGTATACTTATCTAGCAAAGTATACTTTGAGGGAGAAATTTTCAATTTAATGATACATTTATTAATTGTTATTATACTGAATTTATTACATTATCACAGCCATTTTGGCTGTGATAATGAAATAAATTCAGAATAAGAATTATGCATACTTTTAATCATCAAATATATGTAGTCGTTAGTACGATATGAAATAATGGATTTCGGGACAAATACATGATTACTCCCTCAAAGTATACTTTGCTAGATACGTTTACCTTGCAATGTTGATGAAATCGGCTACTGGTGTCGCATATCACGGGGTTATGTACATGTACAATAAGAAGCGGACTTTGCGTGAGTATGGGTTATATGTTCGTTGGTTAAAAAAGAGACACATGTTCCCTCAGTAGATAAACGAGCCGGCACTGACAGTTCAGTCACAGAAAACTATCGTACGGGTGCAGCTGTTGTTACTTACTCGTCAATTTGGCACAAACCAGCGATGTTCTATCCCCAAACGTACACTATTGGAGATTTATATCGCTAACCAGCTTCAACCGCCGGAATATTTTGTATTTTCACTGACCGTTCCATTGCGACACCATTGGTGTAATGTCTCATTGTACTATAGTTTAGTATGATTACTTTATCCCGTCCACACAGTGCGTATGTGCCGTGAAACACGGTGTCGTGAAACATTTTTGATATCCTGTCAATACAACCTAATCACTGCGTATGAATATGTGCGGTGGCTGGGATTTTTTTGCATTTTAAAGCCATTAGTAGGTGGTGGTGACGGGATAAATATAATAGTAGGTTAGTGCCGTGAATGGGAAAAATATCTAGCGCGGTACGGAAACGGGATGTGCTCGGCAGAGCCTCGCCCATCCCGTTTCCTAAGCCTTGCCAGATATTGCTTCCCATTCACGGCACTCACCTACTATTCTATTTATTGCCCCCTATGAAATAGCAAGGGGGCATATTGTGTTGAGCTTGAGGTTACGTACGTCCTTCTGTCGTCCGTGTACATTTACGTCGAAACAGTCGAAAAGTTTGTAAGACTTTTTCCAACATGTAATATCTTCGATATTAAGGGGAAGGATTGCTTCGATACTTGGACACTTGAATCACCTGCACATTTGTTACACACTCGCGCCAATATTAACACTACATGTACCATGACATTTGTCACCTTCGAAATGTCGCTGAAACACTTAGCCATTTCGTTCCGTCAAAAGGTTTTTAAGTGTTTCTCCAACATATAATATATTCAATATTCGCGAACGATTGCTTACATACTTCGATACTTGAATCACCTGAACATTTGCCACACACGCGCGTCCCCATTAACTCGACAGTGACATGTTCTGAGACAATTCCGCATTTATACTTTCCAAACGTTTCTACCGTTACTGAAGAGATCGCACACTGCTGGTTGTGGAGTGCATGTTTTGGTCGCGTTAGCCCTTTCATACAATGTAACTGGAATAGACTTTGGTATGTTAATTTTTGCAACCAATCCAATCATCACAAAATGGTTCTCAGACTAGTCCATTTATAAAGGGGATATTTTTTGTTCTGAAAAATATGAAATTTACTTTCAAAAAGTGCAGATCCTGATGAGACGAATAGTTACGAGCCGGTTCATCTGGATCTGGACGGTTTGCATAAACCGCTATAGCGGGCTTTCGGGTTCAATGGGTTAAAGGCTCGTATACCACTGATGTGCGTGCGTCATGTGTTTATCATGATGTAGTGCGTGTCTTATTTGTGTGGGTTCATGTGTCTCCATTTTGGTATCTTTATTTTACATACAACATTACAGCATGTAACTAACATAATACATCGATTATTGACATACATAGATGTCACTATAAATGGTATATGACGTCGTGAATTAGCAGTTGTCAGTCGATGTGATGGTGTACGTATCTCCTGCATGTATTCTGTGGTCGTGGGCGCAAAACGTAGTACTGAAACGAATACAAATAGTGTATAGCGAGATTGCATTTATTTAGTTTATACATTCGATACATCGATGAGCAAGTATATTTCAAGGATCCAAACGTTCCACAGGAATGTGATATGTTGAATGATGCATTATTCACATGGTAATGATGCATTATGCATATGGTAATGCTGTATTAATCATATGATAATTATTCATATTTTAAGTATGCATCATTCATATGTTAATGATGCATTATTCATATGGTAATGCTGCATTATTCATATGATAAATATGCATTATTCATATTTTAATTATGCATTAATCATATGTTAATGAAGCATTATTCATGTGATAATGATGCATTATTCATATTTTAGTTATGCATTATTCATATGTTAATGATGCATTATTCATATGGTAATGCTGTATTATTCATATGACAATTATGCATGAATCTGATGTTAATGATGCATTAGTAATATGTCAATGAAGTAGTATTCATATGTTAATGATGCATTATTCATATGTTAATGATGCATTATTCATGTGATAATGCTGTATCATTTGTATGTTAATGATGCAGTACTCATATGTTAATACAGCAATATTCGTATTTAACCCGTCAACACAGTGTGTATGTGCCGTGAAACACGGTGCCATGGAACAATTTTGATATCCAGTCAATACAATGTTTGCATTTTACAGCCATTTGTAGGTGTTGACGGGATAAATAGAATAGTATGTTAGTACCGTGAATGGGAAAAAATATCTGGCGCCGCACGGAAACGGGATGTGCTCAGCAGAGTCTCGCCCATCCCGTTTCCTGAGCCTTGCCAGATATCTTTTCCCATTCACGGCACTAACCTACTATTCTCTATCTATTTTCCTTATTTCTGAACCAAAATATATGTTGTGACCACTCATTTGAACCGTCTCGGCGAGACGGTTCAAATGAGTGGTCACAACATATACTTCTGATGAGAAATAAAGAAATTCTTGAGCCTTGCCGGATATTATTTCCCATTCATGTCACTAACCTACTATTCTCTACGTCGCTGATGTATTATTCATAAGTTATTGCTATTATTCAACAGACCATGTTCCTGCAAATAAATGTTTAACATGACTGAACAAGAAATCAGGGCATTACGAAATGGAGGAAACAGTAGAAGAGGAGTGAAGGGGTTAGATGCATTCATACCGAAATAACTAAGTTGAAGAGATGAATCTCGTTTATCAAATTCATTGATATTGCATTTTGCATGCTAGTTGTTTGGCGTTTGCTTCATGTGTGCTAACATTACTCATGCGGAATTTTTGTTTACAATAAGCTGATTATAAATCTGAAACATTTTGTTCTTATAACAGACACAGAAATGCTACATGTATTTACTATCTGTTTGGGAGCTACCGAAATTCGTTTTCTTACGGTAAATAAATATATTTTTCTCAAAAGAATATGCTGTGATATGCTGCCGCAGTTCAGCAGTGTAATAGTTAAATAAATACATAAAACTAAATAAATATATAGTACTTGTGCGCAGTCTCGGCGGGTTCCACGGTCACGCTGTGGACGTCTATATGATGGGCCCGTAGTAGGCCTTGCCATGTCGCCCGTTCGTACCGCAGCTTCACCGAGGTTACATTGCCGATATCTACGTGACTCGAAATCACGTGACGCTCCTGTTCGCTATGGTGATACGCGTGCATTTTGCTGAAATTAAGGATAGACTGTCACAGTGACTTGTCAGTAGAACGGGCGCATGTTTGCCAGCATAAAAGGTGAATAACTTACATATTTAAACATTTACGTTGTTATGAATACAGTGTGTGCGATCACGTGGTATTGCCAATATAGATGTAATGTTTGCCGCCATACCCCAAAGGGCAATTGGCAATACCACGTGATAACCCTGCTATGTAATAGTTATAATAGTTCACATATTGAAACTTTAATAAATTAATTTCGTGGCGAGAAATTAGTTCATTCAAAATTGAATATGTGAACTATAACTAACTTATTGGTTGACCGGCCCCATCGCGGGCACCTGTCTATTAGAATGAAGCGCTGTCCATAAACGTGCTATTACGTGATTGGCTGGCTGTGTGACATTCAATCGATCGTATACATGGTGCACGTCACAGGAATTTACGTCAACAAGGCGGGGCCTGTGATTATAAATATAACTGCCGAGTTATTGCAAGATTTAATGATTAATTTAATTAGATATTGGCGAAAGCGGCGCAATATGCGACTAATTGAGACGAAATGCTCTGCTGTCATTGGTCGAGAAACTAGGGAAAACAATAAACATATTTATTCCGTACTGCTAAGCTGTACCAGGACTGGTTTACGTCACATTATCGGTTGCCCGACTGGTTGCTACACATCGGTACATGTATACGTATACTCCGTGTGCGCATTACGCGCACACGGAGTATACGTATACATGTACCCATGTGTAGCAACCAGTCGGGCAACCGGTAATGTGACCGTAAACCAGTCCTGGTACAGCTTAGCAGTACGGAGTAAATCTCCATGACAATGGCAGCCATTGTTATTATTAATGTCAGATAGATAAGTAACATAGATACTACAGGAAATGTATGTCTGTGACAAACATTTTATTATATTATTTTCATGCTCTAAACATGCAGGTTTAATTTTCTGTATGCGAACAGATGTGCAGGTGAGATAGAGATTTTAAAAATGAAATTAGACGGTGTCCGCCAGGGGGAATAACTGGCTGTGATATCAAGAGACATGACCCTGTGTTTGTAATATGGGTCTATGGAAATAATTTGTCTGCCTGTGTCCTATATGACCCAATTGTTACAGGGTGTCTGCAAAGGTACCACGTGTATATTTTTCATTATCCAATGGCGTCATCTGTAGCCTATTTCATCAACATTGCAAAGTATACTTTAGTAGCAAAGTATACTTTGAGGGAGAAATTTTCAATTTTTTGAAAAATTTATTAATTTTTATTATACTGAATTTATTACATTATCACAGCCATTTAATGGCTGTGATAATGTAATAAATTCAGTATAATAATTCTGCATACTTTTAATCATGAAATATATGCATTTGTTAGTTCTATATGAAATAATGCATTTCAGGAAAAATAAATGATTACTCCCTCAAAGTATACTTTGCTAGTAAAGTATACTTTGCAATGTTGATGAAATAGGCCCCCGAAACTTCGCCATCATTTAACGACAACATTAAATGAGAAAAAAGATGTCAAAAATCGTCAAAATGGCAAAAGATCAAAACAGATACAAACTTTAAAAAGGGAGACAAATCTGTTGCTCATAAGCATTATATGGCACAAATAATATATAAATATATATATATATAGATAGTTATGGGGCATTGCTAGAATATTATCTACGCTGAAGTTATTGTATGAAGTAAAATGTCTGCTTCAGCAAATTTTGACAAATTAGGTCACAGGATATCAATTACCGTATTTACCATTGTTATTTGTAACTTGCCAGAAATGGGATTTTCTGCATATCTTACCTTGTCCAATCAACATTGGTGCCATTTTTCGATTATATGTCTATATATAGCAGTGTTCTCTTGGCGCATTGAATCAGTTTGTTGTACAGACATGAGTGCTGGTGGGGTGTGCAACCAAATGTTACTCAATCAGCCTGAATTTTATGCTTTGGCTGTGATTTTTGCATTTGTTGCAAGAAATATTATTCGATATTGAATGAGTAAGTGTCATTGTGTAAAACATTTATGCGGCTATTCGTATAACTAGCATCACTAGTGGACCAACGGAAATCATGGACTTGTTAAATATTCTTTGCTGGTTTGAGATTTCTCGCGGAATACTAAATATGTCGTGACTTGCAATGTAACCTAATCAATGTGAACACATATTTTGTTCAAAGTTAACCCTGTGTCCTATACTGACATGTCCTACATACATATACACCACCACAAACAACAACAACAACAATATGGATCGAACTTGATTAACTAACTAATAATAAATGGTTCACCTTTCAAATTTTAACGGTTCACTTTCAGCCTTATCGCCGACGAGCGTGATGAAGAATTCCCCGTATGTGCTGGACGTCGTGTTGGACAGGGTTATTGCAACAAAATATTCGTGACCTGAAACACCCAAATACACGATACAATATCACTGGTGCTGCACTCGGCGCGCTGGTGTAAACTGTTTCACGTCGAATTAAAATGTGCCGATTTCCTGACGAGATGACACTCAGCTCTACGTATAGCTATCGCATTACGTATTTTTCGTCTAGTAACCGGCTCAAATTTAGAACGGTTTCGACGTTCAAATGGTGGCCACGACTGATAATTTTTGTGGAAAATTAAGCTAAATATTCACATATTTCCGTCACAGAAATTATATTTCCTCAGCATGTACATGTTGCAGGTTAAGGTAATAGGTCATATAATTCATATCATGATAATTGCTTCACAAGAGTGATGTGATATATGAATATAACATATGTGAATATTGTCTTGTTACTGTAAACTATATGGAGGATTCAGTTGCCATCTCCGCCATCTTTGTATGTACAAGCCATCGTACAGTTTCACCACGTTGTGCGTTTGACACATACAGCAAATAATATGACAGTAAACCAACTACAATTTGGTGCAATACATAATAGATAGATATGACAACGGGAAGCTATACATATTATGCCATCAAACTACAAAATACGAGATATCTGAGCATTTCTCCCATCAATCTAAAAATATATGTTGATGCGTAAACTTTTCAATCCGATGCACAGCCTATGTTAGTGTACACGTTACACATAAAGCCATATTTACTCGCATAGTAGGTGAGTAGACACAGGGACAATACACTCAGGTAACTGCTTATATGTCACTGGATATGATAGCTAATCAAATATTACAGTAGTGGGCATATGTGTGGTTTGACAGGTAAATGTGATACACCGTGAGATTTTCTGTGTATGAAGTTATTTATAATGGTTGTTCATGTTTTTAAAAACACAGGCACAAACATGTCCAGAAAACTGACATATTTCACAGTTTGGTGTAATATAATTGATAGGTGTCCGTTCTCCCGGATTTTCTACATGTCATTAGCCACATTATATCATATGTTCTACTTCACATTTTGAGTTCTTTGTCAAACGGCAGAACAGGTGAAACTGGCTGATGGATGGAAAATACAACGATGGTCGACCTGGCCACTCCATGTCCCGTATAGGATACAGTAACGAGGCAGTATTCACATATAATGTAAAACATATATTCTATCACATTTAAGAAGCAATTATCTTTGAATCAAACGATGACCAGGTATAGAACGGGTCATTAAGGTATTATGTCATAGATCAATATACTTGGTTTCAATGATAATTGCTTCATAAGAGTGGTGTGATATATAAATATAACATACGTGAATATTGTCTTGTTATTGTATTCTATATGGTACATTGAGTTGCATCTCCGCCATGTTTGTATGCACAAGCCATCGTGCAGTTTCACCACTTCGTGCGTTTAACACATAGCAAATAATATGGCAGTAAACCAAATACAATTTGGTGCAATATATAATAACGGATATGACAACGGCGTGCAATAAATATCATGCCAGAAAAATATACAAACGACGAGTTATGTGAGCATTTCTTCCATAAATCTCAAAATATATGTTGATGTGCATACCTTTCAATCTGATGCACAGCCTATTCTAGTGTACACGTTGCCCATATATGAAGCCATATTTACTCTCATAGTAGGTGAGTAGACACTAGGGACAATACACTCAGGTAACTGGCGTTGATAGCTAATCACAGAGTACAGTAGTGGGTATATATGGTATGTGCTGTGTTGTCTGCCAGGCAAAAGTGATACACTGTGCGATTTTCTGTGTATGAGGCGATTTATAATGGTGGTTCATGTTGATAAAAACACAGGCACACACCTGTCCAGAAAGCTGTCATATGTTACTGTTTGTGTAATATAATCGATAAGAGTCCGTTTTCCTGTCATTTCTACATCTGATTAACTACATAATATCATAATTTAAAATTATGTTCTACTTCACATTTTGCGCTTTGTGTCAAACGCCACAAGAGGTGAAAGTGGCTGATGGCTTGAACACACAAAGATGGCCGAGTTCACCATTCCATGTGCCGTATAGGATACAGTAACGAGACAGTGTTCACATATATGTTATACATATATTCCATCACATTTAAGAAGAAATTATCATTGAATCCCAGGATGATAAGGTATAAAATGGGTCCATAACAGAAACAAGCACGTGGGTTTCCAAACGAAAACACAATTCCCTACTGTACATGTATATCGAGAGGAATGGTCATAACTCACAGTACTATAATTCCAGCACAAACATATTTACACAATTCCCTAACATTTAATTGGCCCGTAGCAAGTCTCTGTCCAAAATGTATATCCCGGTAAACTCCCACGCCGGACTACTTTGCGTAACCGTGAGGCGCAGTTAAAATAATTCTTAAGAAAACGGAAAATAAACACATTTTCTTGATGAATTTATTTCAAATGCTGGAATTATAAGGAATGAATGGCATTTTTGGTGAATTTATCGGGGATATAAACTTGGAAAAGTCGCGGGAATACTGGACGAAGGCCTTCCGGCCTTCGTCCAGTATTCCCGCGACTTTTCCAATTTTATACCCCGATAAAAGACAGTACTATATGTATAGGGTGTAACAGCCGCTTATACATGTATGTGGTTGTGTTGTGGCTGGAGAAATGGGACTTAGGGTTTTGCGACCAGTGTAGATCCAGTTCAGCCTGTGCATCGGCATAGTCTGACTACGGACTACACTGTTCCCCATTCCTTCATAGAAGTACCCGTCATGCTGCTAATTAACCCGAAATTTCCGGCTGTCACGTATGTACATTAAGTATATGTAGGCATCCTTGACAGCCAGGAAATTCTGGTTAGTTTAACTACCATTTTGAAATACCGGGCTTATTTCTCGAGCCATCTGGACATCCGATAAAGAAATGAGTGCGGTGCACGAGTTTCTTTGTCGGATTTAAAGATGCCACGGGAAATAAATGTGGTAGTTAAAAAATTAAATTTATAAATTGTATATTACAAGTCCTGCTCTTCGGAAAATGTGAAATGTGTCAAAATTATCAATTTTGAAGTTAGCGTATGAATGGTTTCCTCGCCGGAAATGACGTCACATACGTCACGGTCACCAGTCACGGTAAATCACTGGGTAGTATCTAATATTATAGGAATGAATGGCCTTTTTGTGGAATTTATCGGGGCATAAACATGGAAAAGTCGCGGGAATACTGGACGAAGGCCGGAAGGCCTCGTCCAGTATTCCCGCGACTTTTCCAAGTTTATATCCCCGATAAATTCCACAAAAAGGCCATTCATTCCTTATAATTCCAGCATTTGAAAGAAATTCATCAAGAAAATGTGTTTATTTTCCGTTTTCTTAAGAATTATTTTAACTGCGCCTCACGGTTACGGAAAGTAGTTCGCCGTGGGAGATTACTGGGATATACATTTTGGACAGAGACTTGCTACGGGCCAATCAAATGTTAGGGAATTGTATAAATATTTTTGTGCTGGAATTATATAGATTTATCAGGCTACATGAGTGTGATATTTGATCACAAATCCCATAAGCCCCATTTCTCCAGTCTCTTCCACAAATCTGCTCACCGCAATATGGCGCCTGACCGGAAGTACTGAGATAGAAAGTGCCCCTAGCGGTGGTTTTGTCCGCGTCGTATCCCATCATAGGGCAGCCGCCCGCCGGACACCCCAGACAGCTTCCGGCTTCAAACCCGTCGGCCGTCGGGCATTTGTGACCGTAGAAATGACAATTGGAGTTGATGGATTCTATAAATAACTCTCGGGACCGGCCGTGGCTGCATTTGAAGGAATTTGCTGCATCTGCAAGACGACACACGTCTAACGCCATCTGGCAAACTTATGTGGCCGCTGCCGGACTACACGCGTTGATATCATTGGCCAGACTATAGAAGCCCGCCTATGATAGCGACGCCTGTCATTCCGCAACCAAAATAGGCTATCTGCGGTGTGGCACGGTAATGGGTATAGCCACGGTTGTATTTTGTTACTAATTTACAGTAATTAGTGAGATGCAATAAACTGTATATATCGTGTCAATATTTGAATTTATTTTAATTTCAAAATACTTGAATATCGTGTTTGAAATCAAGAAGCGTAATTGGCTGAACATGATGTGTGCTACAACTCAGGCTCAGCCAATATAACTGCTTGATTTTGGGATTGCCAATAGATGTTCAGAAACGTTGATATCAGGGCAAATACAACGGAAGCGGTTGTGTACTTATAGGTTATGTCACAAATCGAGGGGTTTCCAAAAGGTAGCTGATTAAACCTTTAGTAAAAACATTAATCAATACTATAATTATTATATAATCGTACTGGCTAGCAATACATTAATCAGAAATGAGCATGCTCGTATATTTACCGGTATATTTAATTCATCATCATTGCTCTGATAACATATTTGATGAAATTAAATTTACAGGCAAATATACCCATTTGCATGATATAAATGTGGTACGGTTATTTTTACAACATTATACGGTTATTTGTACGTCCTGTTGCCGATTTCATCAAAATTACAAAGTATACTTATGTAGCAAAGTATACTTTTGAGGGAGTAATTTATTTTTCCCAATATGCATTATTTCATATAGAACTAACCACTGCATATATTTGATGATTAAAAGTATGCAGAATTATTATACTGAATTTATTACATTATCACTGTGATCATGGCTGTGATAATGTAATACATTCAGTATAATAAAACATAATAAATTTATTATTCAAAGTATACTTTGCTAGATAAGTATACTTTGTAATGTTGGTGAAATAGGCTACTGGTCTTCGAGCTATGGCAAAACTGCTCCCGTTACTTTCTTACAGGAATGAAAAAAAAGTCAGATCGGTAACAAATAAAAGTAAACTATGATATGGAGACAGGGCAAGCTAGCATAATACAACTCTAATCTAACATGTATCAATCGAATACGCATTTAGGGGTGATAAAGCAGCAATGAGTATTAAGAACACGGATTAATGATTGTAAACATGATCAACACAATCAGAATAGGACGCCATATCACACAAATGGGAAACAATAAAATTGAACAATGACATACATATGATATGCTAGTCTATGTACGTACCGGAGAAGGCGCGATGCACCATGTTGCCCATGGAATCGGTTATGCTAGTCTATTTACGTATCGGAGAAGGCGAGATGCACCATGTTACCCAGGGAGTCGTGATGCTAGTCTGTTCACGTACCGCAGAAGGCGAGGTGCACTATGTTGCCCAGGGAGTCGGTGATGCCAGTATATGTACGTACCGGAGGTGCACCATGTTGCCCAGGGAGTCGGTGATTCTAGTCTATGTACGTACAGGAGAAGGCGAGATTCACCATGTTGCCCAGGGAGTCGGTGATGCTAGTACATGTATATTCAAGTACAGGAGAAGGCGTGATGCACCATGTTACCCAGGGAGACGGTTATGCTCGTCTATGCACGTACCGGAGAAGGCGAGATATACCATGTTGCCCAGCGAGTCGGTGATGCTAGTATGTGCACGTACCGGAGAAGGCGAGATGCACCATGTTGCCGAGGGAGTCGGTGATGCTAGTCTATTCACGTACTGGAGGAGGCGATGTGCATTATGTTGCCCAGGGAGTCGGTGATGCTAGTGTATTCACGTAACGGAGGTGGTGATGTGAACCATGTTGCCCAGGGAGTCGGTGCTGCTAGACTATGTACTTACCGGAGAAGTCAAGGTGCATCATGTTTCCCAGTGAGTCGGTGATGCTAGTCAATGTAAGTACCGGACAATGTGAGGTGCCACATGTTGCCCAGGGAGTCGGTGATGTTAGTTTGCGTACGTACTGGAGAAGGCGAGGTGCCCCATGTTGCCCAGGGAGTCGGTGATGTTAGTCGATGCACGCACCGGAGGAGGCGAAGTGCACCATGTTACCCAGGGAGTCGGCGATGTTAGTCGATGCACGCACTGGAGAAGGCGAGGTGCACTATTTTGCCCAGGGAGTCGGCGATGTTAGTCGATGCACGTACCGGAGGAGGCGAGGTGCACCATTTTGCCCAGGGAGTCGGTGATGCTAGTATATGTGCGTACCAGAGAAGGCGATGCGCACCATATTGCCCACGGAGTCGGCGATGTTAGTCGATGCACGTACCGGAGGAGGCGAGGTGCACCATTTAGCCAGGGAGTCGGTGATGCTAGCATATGTACCTACCAGAGGAGGCGATGCGCACCATGTTGCCCAGGGAGTCGGTAGCTGCTAGACTATGCACGTACCGGAGAAGACGAGGTACACCACGTTGCACAGGGAGTCGGTGATGCTATGTACGTACCGGAGAAGGCGAGATGAACAATGTTGCCAAGGGAGTCGGTGACGTGACTCTCGGCACAGCCCGGCTGGTCCTGGCCCCCGTTAGGGTAGAAGTCGATGTCACCCACGGCATCCCGGGTCCCGTAACCTACATGTATCGGTATTACTTGTATTGCTTTTCCAACATCCCCTACACCCGTGCCTTACAACCTGCATGTATCTGTAGTATGTGTATTGCTTTTCTAACACCCCCTACACCCGTGCCTTGTAACTTGCATGTATATGTAGTACTTGTATTGCTTTTCTAACACCCCCTACACCCGTGCCTTGTAACCTGTATGTATCTGTATTACTTGTATTGCTTTTCTAACACTCCCTAAACCCGTGGCTTGTAACTTGCATGTATCGGTAGTACTTCTATTGCTTTTGTAACACCCCCTACACCCGTGCCTTCTAACCATCCATGCATCGGCATTACTTGTATTGATTCCCAGCACCACCTACACCCGTGCCTTGTAACCTGCATGCATCTGTATTACTTGTATTGATTTTCTAACACCCCCTACACCCGTACTTTGTAACCTGCATGTATTGACGGCACTTGCACACATTAAGTATTGCATACTGTATTACTGCTCACGTGACGTATTTGTTGCTAACTCCTTAACCTTCTTTAATAAATGTATGTAAATAGATGTATACATTGCACAACGGTGAATGTTTTTTTCTTCCAATTCGTTCTAGCACCTGCTTATATGAAAGTCAATGTAAATGGGGTTCCGTAGACATACTACAAATGAACAAGCACTGGCTTAAGTGTAAATATGGTACAATAAAGGCAACTAAAA
Organism: Conchocele bisecta; assembly: GCA_029237695.1. Taxonomy (NCBI): domain Eukaryota; kingdom Metazoa; phylum Mollusca; class Bivalvia; order Lucinida; family Thyasiridae; genus Conchocele; species Conchocele bisecta. The sequence goes on from CM055278.1 coordinate 18,831,016, forward strand.
AAGTGTAGTGGGCGGGAAATGTGCTATAAAGTGAAACATAGATTGATGGCAGCTGGGGTGGAGCACAGCTGCCATCAACATATGTTCGCCTTATAACACATTCCCCTCCTACTACAGTGGTGCCCTGACCAGAATAGATTACCACTAGGCGAAGTCATTCCATGTATGATGTGTTCCATCCGTACTTGACTATGGAGTCTATATAAGAACCTTTCGTGTATATATCGACATTAGAGAGGCAAATGCGTATTTGTAGGAAGGAATACTGTAGTAGTATGGCCATACTAGGACAGTCGAATATGTGTACTGCCTAGCGGTACAAGCCGACTTTTATAGCGACGTGATATAGTTTTCACCTCAGGCGGCCTGGTTTGTACATGTACCACAAATGCCGTCAAATAGTGCAAGCGCCAGTGCATCATTCTACATTCCCGTTCACATGCTCCGATAAATTTTGGCAACCATTAGAAACGTATTCTGTAAAGTCTGAACGAACGAGAATAAAATTGATGCTGCCATTTTTTTCTGATGGCTCAATGACCTTGATATTGCGCCAAAGGTCAACTGTTAATTTCCGCGGTAAATATTGTTTACATGGCACGGTGACATTGTGACGTTTAAAATGCTACATTCCGTTTCGTTTTTGTTACTGTTTTGCCGGATGCATATAATGTTTGGATTGTGTGTCCGTGTGTCCGTCCTTCCGTGTGTCCGTCCGGCACATTAAGAAGTTCACCGGAGTTTCTCAATTATGTCATACCTTCTATATCTCTTGAAGGATTACTTAAATGTTTCACTGTGGACAATGGCATTGACCTTATCACCTTCATATCATTGAAACAAAATTGCCGTTGTCTCTCAATTCTGTTATAAGTTCTGTATTCCTTGAAGGATTACTTTAATATTTCAATACATCATACGTGTACGCAATGTCACACATACACTGCCAATAATATAACTTTAACCTTTTGACCTTCATAACTGACCTTTTGACCTTCATAACTGTGCTTATGAATACTTATCACCTTTGGTTAATTAACTTTTCAACACTTTCTCCAATCTGCTACCGGGAGCATTCGTGTGCAGACAGGCCATATTTTCTTGTTAATTTAAATTTGTCGTTGGTGATAATATGTATAAATTATTTGCAGGCGAGTGAAGAGGTGGTGGGTACGGTGTGTGGTAGGGGTGCATTAATATGGATGGGACGGGGAGGGGCGAAGTCGCCCTACTATACCAATAGATTTACATGTAGTAATTCGGCCTTATTTATTTTACATATCTGTTGCATATGCATTGCACTGACATTGTCATGGAAGTCGTGTTAGAGATGCTTGAATCCAGCAAGCTTCTTGAGGTCACGACACAGTTTTATCATACGAAAGCAGTCGAGAGACCGCTCTTCAAGTTTGTGCGAAGATACATGCAAATGGTAATGTTGATGTACACATTGATCCGAGCAACACGTGAAGGCTTATAGGACCTCCACCTAGATTCTCTCGATGAGCTTTTGCAAATACTGTATACCCATGACCAACAATTGTATGCAAGGCTTGATCCGCTCTATCTTGCCGAGATGAGAGCTCTCGAAACGATTGACCCAGATATATATCAGGAGTTCGCTGCTGGAAACTTTTCAGTGAACAAGTAAGACATACCATGTTGTGCCATTGGTGTCGATCACGCCCTTGAGCACATCAATCGAACCATGAAATGAAACTCACTGCAGGCATTGTCGGTATTAATCTCAACCTTGGTAGACTAGCACAATAAGCACATCAGATGGCTGGGCTAGAATGAAGAAAAATGCCATGACCTCAAATCTGATGTGTGAAAGAGACTAGAGTATACCATAGCTATGCCGAAGAATGTTATCCTAGAATCAGTAAATCCATTTACTAGCGAGACCAAATACCTTATGAGTGTCATTTCGAAACCAAAAGTACCTTCTCATGTGCATAAAGATGTATGCAATCGCGATGAGACAGGCCAAACATCGTACACAGCATTTGTTGATGAAAGAATTATCCATGATATATCTAACATCTGCAACAAAATGAAAAAGGCACAACATAAAATATGAAGAGTGCCAGAAAGACTACAACGAATAAGTTGACTGACCAAGTGGTGGAGATGAAAGATGATTGTGCTCCTTTCGCTGATTGTTTCTCGAGCAAGGCCAGAAATCGATTGGAAAGAAGCCATGGGACATCATGAATTCAACTCATTCCGACGTGCCTTGTTCGTAAGGACTGGGGATCTACTACCGTGTGCAGACAATATCAGATTGATGGAAGTATTTGGAAGAACTTCCACAGGCACATGAGCTCGAATCTTGTAAATCATCGTACGAAATGGAGGATGAACATACTTCAATTGCACCTGGATCTTGTGACCCATCACACAAAACGGAAACCTCAGTTGTTCCGTTCAAGAAGGTTAAGTTATAGACGGAATGGCAGTCATTAAAATCAATCAAATCACATACACTTTATTACATCCCATTACAGTGTAGCACATGCAACATTGGGAAATTGGGAAATACATAGAGAATAGTAGGTTAGTGCCGTGAATGGGAAAAAATATCTGGCAAGGTTCATGAAACGGGATGTGCGAGGCTCTGCAAAAATTGTATTGACTGGATATCAAAAATGTTTCACGGCACCGTGTTTCACGGCACATACGCACTGTGTTGACGGGATAAACATAAATATGGTTGAATGTCGGACTCTAATGCAACAACATGAACTATACCATGTGATTACATGTGTTTTGCAACTGTATGTGGAAAACCATTTCATTGCATACAATGGCATTTCGTTGTTCAACAACAGACTGTGTTTAACAATCATAATAACCCAAAGTAATAAATATGTAAACTAAACTACTGCAGAAAGTACGCTGTGTGATCGTAACAGAATCAATGTATGATGATGTGCTTGTGCAATAAGAAACATTTATCACATGTACTAAATTCATTCGCATAGACTCGTTCCCATGCAATCAGTACTCAAACTCAACACATATATTGAATCAGCACTTTTGTGAGATCTCAATATAAATTAATAATGACAATTTACTACTAGTTAATGTAATAGTTGCTGATAAAATAAAAACTATACTGACGCTTATAAACTACTTTCAGGGCATGGACAGCTTCAATAACAGTGTACGTTTTATATATTATATTTGGCTTGTCTCTTGATACTAGTTTGTCTTTCGCCATGTGCATGTGCGAAATCTGCAACTAGATGTTTAAAGCTATTTAGATACATGTACATGTAATAGTCAACAGGGGCCTAGGACGAAATCGAAATTTCAAGGCGACTGTTGGTCGATGTTGTAAAGGTTACAAGGGAACGTCCAGGAAAGTCAGGCATTGCTTATGAATGGCTGTTTTTCCCAGAAAATTCCCGAGTAGTTTCCTTCAATTGATATTGGCGTACAAGTTGCATTAGTGAATCATATATAGTCAATACTACAATGTACATGTTTGTGTCATCACCCGAAAAAACCGAACTTACACCAATTCTGGCACACGTATATCCTGTATTGATCATATACTGTAGAACCAGACCAAACTGCGCTGATTCGTACGTTTATATGGATATTTACTCTTGATTCAGTCAATGGGCAAACCAGAGTAGGTCAAGACTTGTGCGGATTGGTCTAGCAACTGTGCTGCTATATTGAAGCACACAACTAACGATGTATACGATATACATATTATGGTTTTCGATATATATGATGACTCTGATACTTCCATGAAAGAAGACGCACGCAAGAGATGCCAGAGTAATAAGCCAGGGATTGCATAACACATCACAGATACAGTTCATATCGAACACTACTGTCTGTTCCACGTTGTTCTGCCGACGAACTTTTGGCTATTAAGCAAATTAAATCTAAAAAATATTTAAAAGTAAGTACTTTTTCATCAATAACAAAAAGGTACCCGCCCCAAAAATATTGGTGTGATGAAATTCCATCAAATGTTGATTTTATTGCGAAAAAACGATGTTCCTATGGGAATTTAACATGGGGAGTCAATTTCCAATTTTTTTCGTTTTTTGATCCTGAAGGATAAAAAAACGAAAATATTTGGAAATTGACTCCGAAACCTGGCGAGATAGCTTGAACATGATGTAACTAAGAAAACAAAAGTTATATTTTGAAAATCGGTCCCCAAATAAAAACAATATTTAAAAAAAATCTATTTTTAGCCCCCATGTTAAATTCCCATAGGAAAATCGTTTTTTCGCAATAATATCAATATCTGATGGAATTTCATCAAATAATATTTTTTGGGGAGGGTGATTTTTTTGTTATTGATGAAAAAGTACTTACTTTTAAATATTTTTTAGATTTAATGTGTTTAATAGCCAAAAGTTCGTCGGCACAAACACGTGGAACAGACAGTATAAACAAAGATGAGCTCACTCTTTACCTGGCTCAGAAATCCCAGCAATATTTTGAAAACAGGGAAAAGACATTCGTTGTCACATCAAGAAAATATGTATTTGGAAACTGGATAAATGTACAGTATCTGTGTAGCTCACAAGAAGAGGCTGATACAAATATAATTTGGCATTGTGTAGATGCCCTTCAAGGAGGAGCTACCGACTTTCACATTCAATCACCAGAAACCGATGTCGTAGTGCTTGCCATTCGTCTGTACAGCCAAAATTGTGAGGACACGTACTTTGTCACAGGAGTTGCGAACAAAGCATAAGTTATCCCGTTAGCTCTGATTGTTCGTGCTCTTCGCCGCGTCATGAGGACGGAAACATTACCGGACTTTCATGCGTTCAGCGGAGCTGACCAGACTGGAAGGTTTGCCGGAAAGGAAAAAATAAGTTGTTGGAAAAGATAGCTCTACGATCCCGGAGCCAGTATTACTAATGTTGGTGAATTGAGATGGAAACTCGTCACAAAGAAATAGTTAGAGGGTAAAAAATTGCTCCCGACCCGAGGAGCACTGAAGCAGGCAGTTGCAAGAGCACATTACCAGGCAATGGTGTGGTATCAGGATGATGTTTCAAACCCAGATGTACCATCCTCAACTGAATATGGCTGGGAAATGGACAATGACAGTCTAAAAGTTAGTATTTTATTACTCGATGCTCTATTTGGCGTCCATCTTGTATTTCACGTTCATGGGTATGGTCTCGCTCAGTACGGATTTCTTAACTAATGTTTACTGATGGTGAACTTCTTAAAGCATATAAAACATATACTCATATGATAATCATTAGTTCAAAATCATTGCTTTTCAGTTATAAGCGGCCAACTTGGCGGCCATGTTGAATTACCTAACACGGCTAATTTTCAAAATTGAGATATAAAATGGAGTTTACGAAATCCAACTCCCTCGCCCTCCCCCTCCCACTCCCCCTCCCCCGGCAATCGTTTTGTTTATGTCACTCAATAGTAATGAATCTCTATTCAGTTTTTCAGCTTGGCTTCATGTGGAAATAATGCGACTGTGCAAATTTTCTCCGTGTTATACTACGGGGTACATGTATGTTGTAAATATGTGAAAACAATATGTCAGAAATGGGCAGAAACTTTCTGACATGCAAATACATGACAAAAGACGGCCCAACTAGTTGCCAAAATGTGTCATTCCATGTCGACGAGAATACCTAGGCGCCCTGACTAAAACTATTTAACTGTGTGCGTGTAAATCATACCCTCGTACTACACAAGCAAGATATGCGGCGAGTCGGGTATCTGCGACAACGGTGAATAATACCCCAATTACCTTGCCGGCGCTAGGAGGCCTAGCACCGGCAAAGTAATTGGGGTACACGTATTTCAAATAAACCAGCCAGGTAGGTGGCGACTCGTGTACCTGCGACAACGGTGAACTTGGCGGCGTCCGTATGTATCACATCAACAAGCCGGGCGTCTGAGGCGTCTAGCCGCTCATTGGTCGGTCTGTCCGAGAAGTGCGGGTCGGCGGGGTCCAACCCTGAAACAAATCACACTATAGTCAGTCACAGTCCACGGTACATATTCCTCCTAGCGTATGTGAAACGGAATGAAAATGTGCCGAACTGAAAGAAAAAACACATGCATTTATTTCCGGATTTTCTCCATTTGAAACATCAGACTGGAGCATAGCAAGTACAGTCCATGGCACGAATGCCTTCTGACGTTGGTTCATGTAAAACGAAATATAAATATGGCATATTAAAAAAACATACATATTCTACGGAAGTCTCTTCTAGAAACGGGAACTTACATGTATATACTCAGTCTGGCAATACATGATTAATTACGTGCAACATACAACCTGCCGAGGAGTACACAAGACATGCACGTACATTTTAGTCGTATCTTTCTACATCGGTCAAACTGGGAGACCCCAACGGTGCCAGGTTCACTCTTGTTCGACTTCACTTATCATGCAGTGTACTTAGAGGGAGCAATTGTCAGTTTAAAACAAATGAAACGGAATGGCCTGTGCATCTAGTCGGTATGACAGGCGTGTTTGGTATTTAATACTGATGTAGGCTAACTCCACTATACGATCGATTGCGTGCCAATAATTCCAGCACAACAATATTTACACGATTCCCTAACAATTGATTGGCCCATAGCAAGTCTCTGTCCAAAATTTATATCCCAGTAAACTCCCACGCCGCACTACTTTCCGTAACCGTGAGGCGCAGTTAAAATAATTCTTACAAACACGGAAAATAAACACATTTTCTTGATGAATTTATTTCAAATGGTGGAATTATAAGGAATGAATGGCCTTTTTGTGGAATTTATCGGGGATATAACTTGGAAAAGTCGCGGGAATACTGGATGAGGCATTAACAAATTACAATTTTCGAAAAAAAAAAAAAAGATTTTTTTTTTATTTTTTTTTTTCGAATTTGTAATTTTTTATCGCTTCGTCCAGTATTCCCGCGACTTTTCCAAGTTTATATCCCCGATAAATTCCACAAAAAGGCCATTCATTCCTATAAGAATTTATGATTGTAGAACTACTACGTTGTTCGTCTTATAGAGGTTCCAGACAAGGTGCAGCTCAGGTGGTGATCGCAAGAACTATAGGAATTAATGGAATTTTTGTGGAATTTATCGGGGTATAAACTTTGAAAAGTCGCGGGAATACTGGACGAAGCGATACAAAATTACAATTTTCGAAAAAAAAAGAGAAAAATATATTATTTTTTTTTTGATTTTTTTTCGAAAATTGTAATTTTTTAAGGCCTCGTCCAGTATTCCCACGACTATTCCAAGTTTATATCCCCGATAAATTCCACAAAAAGGTCATTCATTCCTTATAATTCCAGCATTTGAAATAAATTCATCAAGAAAATGTGTTTATTTTCCGTTTTCTTAATAATTATTTTAACTGCGCCTGACGGTTACGGACAGTAGTTCGGCATGAGAGTTTACTGGGATATAAATTTTAGACAGAGACTTGCTACGACCAATCAAATGTTAGGGAATTGTGTAAATATTTTTGTGCTGGAATTATAAATTTATAATTATTTTTGTTCATGAAACAACATAGTTACTAACCAAAAGAATGGACATGATAATGTAATAAAAAATATTAATAAATATAATACAGTCTACACTCGTTTACTTGTTTACAGTCATAGTGACTGAGGAAAATACTTTGAGTTAACGAACATTTGAGTTAACGATAGTAATTATAAAGGAAAACATATACTTGGGACAATGACTTTGACTTTGACTTTGAGTTATCAGTAGAGAGTTTGAGATAGTGAGAGTAGACTGTACATGTATACTAATGCTTAATGTTAATCCTCAAATATAGAGTCATTAGTTCTATATGAAATAATGCATTTCAGTACAAATGCATAAATAATCCCACACAGTGTACTTAGGTAGATAAGGGCTACCGGAAGTTTCGATCATTTGGGTATACATTATATACTATTGCTGTTTTAGGTAGTTTACAACGTTTTCCTGTTTTGAGAATACCACCAATATTAACGCAATGTAATCCCATTATCCGTCCATGTACCCGTTAACCGGGCTATGTTGTGGACGCTGTACTCAGCAAACCCGGATATCTGGGCGCCCAGACTATGGTGTCACGTAACCGTTATCCTCGCGAAGTTCTGCACGCAGTATCCGGTAAACCCGGCTATATGAGCGCCTAAACTATGGTGTCACGTACCCGTTATCATGGTGTTCTGCACGCTGTACCCGGTAAACCCGACTATCTGGGCGCCCAGACTATGGTGTTACGGACCCGTTATCCTGGCGAAGTTCTGCACGCTGTATCCGGTAAACCAGGCTAGCTGAGCTCCGAGACTATGGTGTCACGTACCCGTTATCCTGGAGATATTCTGTACACAGTACCCAGATAGCTGGGCGCCCAGACTATGGTGTCACGTACCGATTATTATGGCTATGTTATGTACACTGTTCCCAGTAAACCCGGCTAGCTGGGCGCCGAGACTATGATGTTACGTACCCGATATACTGACTATGTTCTGAACACTGTACCCAGTAAACCAGGATACATGTAGCTGGGCGCCGAGATTTTGGTGTCACGTACCGATTATTCTGGCTATGTTATGTACACTATACCCAGTAAACCCGGCTAGCTGGACGCCCAGAATATGGTGTCACGTACCCGATATCCTGGCGATGTTCTGTACACTGTACCCAGTAAACCCGGCTATCTGGGCGCCGAGACTATGCCCGATGAGGTGTACCCGGGCGAGGTCTAGGTGCTGGAAGGCCCGCAGGTACTGGAGGAAGTTTGCCACCTGGGTGCCGACTATGGCCGTGTTTGCAGTCGCCCGTTCATACGGCAGACCCGCCCCGTGGCGCCAGTCCACGACGATCACGTTAAAGTCGCCCTGTATGTACACAATATCCTCGTTAGTGTCTTGTGGTATCAAGTGTATCAGGCGAGGCATTGAAACGCATATGAAATCCGAAGATTGACGAGGAATTCCTACCGTTTCCGAGCCTAGCACGGTATAGTGAAGATATTTTAAAGCTAGTGTCTTGTGATTTCAAGTTTAACATGTGAGGCTTGGAAACGAGAACGAATTTCGAGGCTTGCCGAGAATTCCTACCGTTTCCGAATATGATAAACTTCATATACAGAATACAAGACTAGTGTCTCGTGATATCAAGTTTGTTAGGCGAGTTTAGGAAACGCGTACGAATTTCGAGGCATTCCTACTCTTTCCGAGGTGAGCTTGACATGCTTCCAGGCAAACTGTCTTGTGATTTCCATGCAGGCAGGATAGAAAGAATTAGTAACTCCCGGGTTTACCTAGCGCATCCTTCAATATCAGAGCCGTCTAGTCTAGACTTGGAGGCGTGTAGGGATTCCGAGTTTAGCCGAGGAAATCCTGTCGTTTCCGACTCGATACTAATACACTTTCTATGTAGAGAATACCAGGATATTTCTTATGATATCAAGTGTATGATGCTTGGAAACGTTTAGAAATCACAGACCTGCAGCGGATACACTTTTCGAGCCGAGCCGAATAAACATAAAGTACGCTAGCATAGCTTTCTAATTATCAGATACAGTTGTATAGTACATGCAGGGGATGGGCATACAATAAATAATATAATATAATGTGATAAAAAAAATTTATATGATATAATTATTTGTTATGTATCAATGTGTATTCGGAAACAGGATTTATATAAAACTCGTTGTTGAGTTCATTAGTACGGGAACGAATTGTTAATTCGTGGGAATGAATTGTTATATCGTGGGAACGAATTGTTAATTCGAGGGAACGAATTTTTAATTCATGGGAACGAATTAATAATAAAAAAATCCATGTCCCCTGCGAAGAGCGAATTGTTATATCGTAGGAACGAATTGTTAATTCGTGGGAACGAATTAGTAATTCGAGGAAAGGAATTGTTATATCGTGGGAACGATCTGTTAATTAGAGCGAACGAATTTTTAAATTGAGGGAACGAATTGTTATTTCGTGGGAACGAATTAATAAAAAAAATCCATGTCCCCTGCGGGGCTCCGTACATTAGAAACTCGGCAAAGAGGTATTTCTTGCGAACTATGGAAACCCGTTTAATAAAAATGTTAAATCACCACTCATGCAATATCCTCTATTTAAAATAGTATACATGGGCGGCACCAGCATTTTTGAAAAGGGGAATTGACTTTCATCTGAAGCATCCGAAATATGTAATGGGTCCAGGAGCCTATTTCACCAACATTGCAAAGTATACTTATCTAGCAAAGTATTCTCTGAGGGAGAAATTTTCAATTTAAGGATAAATTTATTAATTTTCATTATACTGAATTTATTACATTATCACAGCCATTTTGGCTGTGATAATGTAATAAATTCAGTATAATAATTCTGCATAGTTTTAATCATCAAACACATGCAATCGTTAGTTCTGCATGAAATAATGCATTTCGGAAAAATCAATGATTTCTCCCTCAAAGTATACTTTGCAAGAAAAGTATACTTTGCAATGTTGATGAAATAGGCTACACGAGTTGCCCCTGGACACCTTATATTTCGGTTGCTTGACAGTCCCAGACAAATGTTGATTTCTAGAAGGCAAATGCTGCATTCGAGCATGTTTCTACAACAAATAGCTACAGGGGAAATATTGTTGGGTGTATTTAAGAAGCGTATTTCTGAACACTAGCACATTGCAATACGTTTGGCGCGGATTGACTGTATTTTGTTAGTAGAGTATTTGTATGCATTCGTGCACTGAAAATAGCTATAGCGGGCCTGATTTATATAAACAAAATCCTGCTGGCTTCAAAAACGGGGTTGGGGCCCATTTATCGTCCCCTGACTACGCCATTGGTGTATACCTGAATTTCAAACTAGTATCTCCGATCTTCGTCCATCTGAACGAAAAGGGGTCACCGATAATACAGTATCGGGGAATTATAGGCTCGACGAACCTTACTGTGGGTCAATCGTATTTAGTTTACAAATATTCATAACGATGCAGATGCCATTATCTCAGGCTTGGTTTTCACTTTTGCCACTATTAGTTGCTATATATACAAGGTGCTTGATCACGTGGTTATAACAACAACAAAAGTGGATGAAAGTGTTGAAATCTTTCCCACTCCAAAGTAAGTATTATTTGATATTTTCTTTAATATGAAACGGATGTTGATGAAATATGGCGTAGCAAACGCGTCATCATGAGCTGCATTTCGTCGTCCGGGGAGTTCGGCACAGACTTGTGTCGTTTTTGCGAAGAATCGATTTCCGTGTCTACGGACACGGAAATCGATTCTTCGCAAAAACGACAGAAGTTTGGGCCAAAGTACAAAGACCACCAAATGCAGAGTATATAGACGCGTTTGATGCGCCATATTGCATCAAAATCTGTTACGTAATAAGGACAATATAAAAGAATACGTACTTTGAATCTGTTGGATTCTGGAATTTTCAGTACTTGTTGTTGTTGTTAGTACCACGTGATCATACACCTTCATATACAGCCTCCGGGTACAGCCAATATCAATGAGGGATCGTAGCTAGTTACATGTATCTCCCATTGAATTTATTTATAGAAGTCCGGTTCAAATTATGTAGTGTAGGGCCTTAAAGCTTGTAAAAGTGGCGAATGTAGAATGTTTTGTTATGGAAAGAAGCGTTTATAGTGATATAGACTAGTGTTGATCCAGATCAACATAGTTATGCAATCTGATCTGGGAATACATTCTCTTCCAAATTCATATGTTCACACTTATTAACATTATTGCAATCAGTGTAGGCTCACATCAGACTGCACATATGTGCAGTCTGATCTGGGTCTACTCTGTTAGCAAAACTCAGTTTTTGTTCTATTCAAGAAGAAATAAACGCTGACATACAGCATAGGACCGGATCTCTATAAATAGACTTGTAAAGGGATATAACTAGCTACGCACCCCCCCCCCCCACATACTATCATGTGGTTCTGCGTAGCCCTGCAGGGGACATGGAATTTTTTTTATTAATTCGTTCCCATGACAATATGTTAATTCGTGAGAACGAATTGTTATATCGTGGAAACGAATTGTTAATTCGAGGGAACGAATTGTCATTTCGTGGGAACGAATTGTTAATTCGAGGAAATGAATTGTTACGTGGGAAAGAATTGTTAATTCGAGGGAACAAATTGTCATTTCGTGGGAACGAATTGTTAATTGGAGGGAACGAATTTTTATTTCGTGGGAACGAATTGTTAATTCGAAGGAATGAATTGTTATATTTGTGGGAAAGAATTGTTAATTTGAGGGAACGAATTGTCATTTCGTGGGAGCGAATTGTTAATTCGAGGGAATTAATTGTTATATCGTGGGAACAAATTGTTAATTCGAGGGACCGAATTGTTAATTCGTGGGTATGAATTGTTAATTGGAGGGAACTAATTGTTAAATTGAAGGAACGAATTGTTATTTCGTTGGAACGAATTAATTAAAACAAGAGGGCCATGATGGCCCTAATTTGCTCACCTGACTCCATGAATACCAGAGGAGAATGTGACATTGAGTTCATATGTGTTTTAAAAAATTGTGCTATTTTTAGATGGCGGTCATCTTGGATTAAGCGATAACTCTCATTTTATCAAATCTGAAAATGCTTCACCCAACTTACTATGAAGTTTGGCCATGTGGTTCCTGAGACAAAGGCGTTCAAAATCTCGAATAAATTGACCTTTTGGAGGCCATCATGGATGACATAATCATCCGATTCCGAAAAATATTGCACCAGAGCAATCGCCTCATCGATACCTTCAATTTGATATATGACATGAGCATATTTGGTCAAAAATAAAATTTGACCCCATGGGCCACGCCCATTTTTGACCCCGGGGTCACCATTGTTAACATCTTTCAAAGAGCATTCTACGTCGATCATTCCTACCAAGTTTCGTCGAAATCCGTCTGGCGGTTCATGAGAAGAATAATTTTTAAGCATTTGTGCTATTTTTAGACGGCGGCCATCTTGGATAAGCGACGACCTCCGTTTTAACAAATCTGAAAAGGCTTCACCCATGGACCATAACTGTGAAGTTTGGCCACCATGGGCCAAGCGGTTCAAGTTAAGAAGAATTTTGAAATCTCTAACGACCTTTTGACCTTTCGGCAGCCATCTTGGATGAAATTACCATCCATTTCGACAAAAAATGTACTAGAGCGATCGCCACTTTGATACCTTCGATTTGATATAGACATGACCATATTTGGTTAAAAATAAAATTTGACCCCAATTTGACCCCACGAGCCACGCCCATTTTTGACCCCGGGGTCACCATTTTAACAAGTTTAAAAAAGCATTGTACATCGATCATTCCTACCAAGTTTCATCGATATCCGGCTGACGGTTCATGAGAAGAAGATTTTTTAAGAATTTGTGCTATTTTTAGACGGCGGCCATTTTGGATTAGCGACGACCTCAATTTTAACAAATCTGAAAAAGGCTTCACCCATGGAAAATAACTGTGAAGTTTGGCCACCATGGGCCAAGCGGTTCGTGTGAAGAAGAATTTTGAAATCTCTATAAAAGATCAACCTTTTGACCTTTCGGCGGCCATCTTGGACATGACCATCCAATTTCGACAATAAATGTACCAGAGCGATCGCCTCTTTGATACCTTCGATTTGATATAGACATGACCATAATCGATCAAAAATGAAATTTGACCCAAATTGTACCGCCCATTTTTGACACAGGGGCCACCATTTTAACAACTTTGAAAGAGCATTGTACATCGATCATTCCTACCAAGTTTTGTCGAAACCCGGCTGGCGGTTCATGAGAAGAAGATATTTTAAGAATTTATACTATTTTTAGACGTCGACCATCCGATTTCGACAAAAAATGCACCAGAGTGATCGCCTCGTTGATACATGTATCTTCGAGTTGATATATGCCATGACCATATTCGGTCAAAAATAAAATTTGACACCAATGTCCACGCCCATTTTTGACCCCGGGGTCACCATTTTAACAACTTTGAAAGAGCATTGTACATCGATCATTCCTACCAAGTTTTATCGAAATCCGGTTGGCGGTTCTTGGGAAGAAGATTTTTGAAGAATTTGTGCTATTTTTAGACGGTAGCCATCTTGGATTACGTAATGACGTCATTTTAACAATTTTATAACGGACGGACGACGGACGACGGACACATTGCGGTAACAATAGCTCACATGAGCTTCGCTCAGGTGAGCTAAAAATGCATGTCCCCTGCGGGGCTCCGTACTGTTCCTATGATTACGAAAACTTACAACATATTCGTGCGTCATACATACATGTAACCCAGTGAATATGGATGCACGTGCACGGTTCAATACGACACATGCCACATTTATATGACGGTTCGTCCGCACGTACGAGGAGATAATCCGCGAGCTTTAGCAAGTGGATTATCGATCGTACAGTTGGATGAACGTGATGTAACTGTGTTATTACATTCCCATGTCCATACATTGACCATGTGCTGTGCAAATACAGAAACACAACTCGAAAATGTAACAAAGTTGTGATAATAATTCCAGCACAAAGATATTTACATAATTCCTTAACATTTGATTGGCCCGTAGCAAGTCTCTGTCCAAAATTTATATCCCAGTAAACTCCCACGCCGAACTACTTTCCGTAACCGTGAGGCGCAGTTAAAATAATTCTTAAGAAAACGGAAAATAAACACATTTTCTTGATGAATTTATTTCAAATGCAGGAATTATAAGGAATGAATGGCCGTTTTGCTGAATTTATCGGGGATATAAACTTGGAAAAGTCGCGGGAATACTGGACGAGGCCTTAACAAATTACAATTTTCGAAAGAAATAAAATAAAAACAAATCTTTTTTTTTTGTTCTTTTTTTTCGAAAATTGTAATTTTGTATCGCTTCGTCCAGTATTCCCGCGACTTTTCCAAGTTTAAACCCCGATAAATTCCACAAAAAGGCCATTCATATAATAAACAGGGAAATACATAGTATAACCTTTTTGAGAAGTTCCACAGGCGCCTCTTTCAGCCAACTGCCGTCTGAATCGTCCAGAAAGCCGTGGACTAAAACCTTAGTCTCCTTCGTGTGATCGAAAAACCTCAAGCAGTTCGCGATATTACGCTGGTAATGTAACGCAGGAATGCTCTCTGACGTCACGATTTGGCGGGAAAATAACTTGAACGTCGTAGCTATGTGCTCAGGCGCCTCCGGCACGGGAATTATGCCACGGGAAGAGTAACAGCCGAGGTCACCATAACACTTAGTATAGGCAAGCGAACTTTGGAACAACGTTAATGCGATGACAGTCGTGAAGAGAAACATGTTCATGATGCCTCCAAGCCGTGGTGCCAATAATATTCTGATCTAAACGGCCTGTGTTATCTCAATACGTGGCTGTACTTGGAGAAACGGGCTTTGTCACGTGTGGAGGGCTCAGTGGAATAAGGGGGCTAACTCCATGCGGGAGTTAGCCCCCTTATTCCATTGGCCCCTTCATTGGTGGCTGGATATCACTCCAAGGGTGCCGTTTGACTGCACGTTACATCGAAAATATTCGTACAGGTACATGTACATAGGCTTCTTGTACGTAAATGTACTGGAGTCGTCAAATTGTTCACCGATTATACATACAGTATTCGCCTTACTATTCATGCAATTGTATGGGTCAATAATTATGAACAAACCCACCAAATATGTCAAATACATGTATAGGAAGTTTGTTTTAAATAGCACTTTTGAAGTTATGAATTCCGCATCCGTACGAAGCTTAGTAAAACAAACGCCAGCTGGTCCGCCGCTAGCGCGCTGCAGCTGTATGGCAAGGAACGCAGGGGCGGATCTGGAGGGGGGGGGGGTCCGGGGTTGCACCCCTTCCCCCCGTTTAGCCACGGAGTTTACATAGATCACAGTTCACCACCAGTTGGAGTCTGAATTTAAATGCCGTAAAACACAGGAATGTGCATTTCTAAGAGCTCAAAAATAGGACAACCCCCTAGTTGCGGACGGTAACTCTTGCAATTACTCCCGTACCGTCCGTAGCTAGGTACATGTACGGGAGTAGATTGCAAGAGTTACCTTCGCAACTAGACAACCCCCCCCCCTCCCCAAATGCTGGATCCGCCTCTGGAACTTTACTGTTATTTTGAAATGATTTGTGTTCCACTGACAAAACAGTGAACCATGCGAACATTGATCAGACTGTGTGGATGCGCATGGATATTGATTTGGGCTCTACTGTGGTCGTAAATGTCACAATCCACAATTATCCCGTAACTGCCAAAAATACTCGTAACGAAATTTGCTGTCAAACACAAGGGGGCCGTTTCACCAAATGTCGTACGACTAAAATGTTAGTAAGTGCACATTTAGGATCGTCTGTAAATTTCAATTGATGGATTTACATTGATTGAACATTCTGTGAAATTTACAGACTATCATAAGTTTGCACTTACGAACATTTTAGTAGTACGAAATTTAGTTAAACTGCCTTAAGATGGTCTATTTAAATTGGTGAACAGTGTATATACACCGCATATATTTGTATGTACACCGAATAAACGGTGTCCGTCATGGAAACTTGCAGGCAGCAATGACCCATACATATTAAAGGTACATGCCCACTCAGTAGGCACAAACGTTTCTTTATTTCAGAGACATCATCTGAGACATTTACTGGCAAAATGAACATTAATTCACCATTACCCCACGTATTGATTGGCATAACTATGCATGTGTTTCCTTAAAATGTTAACGGACAATAATATTTATTCTCTGTATTTAATTTTTGATGTGCAATGATCATACTTTATAATCTGTTGAAAATATTATTGTTTTCAGGTGACGCATTTAATTAGTATAAATAACTAAAAAATATCATGCCTCATTTGCGTATGAAAATAACCTGGAACCTCCGCGAGTCGCTCTCAGTAAAATAAATATTACTAAATGATTATATCTGTATAGCGGGCACTCATGATTTTTAGAACTCGCAGAATAGTGACATGCTTATGCACTTATTTCATTCCTATAAAGAACATGTGCCTACTGAGTGGGCATGTACCTTTAACACAAAGCAAGTTTTGTCTCTTTTTTCAAAATAAATCATGGACTTTGGGTCAAATCCGAATTTCCATAAGCATGCAATTATATCTTTTATACGTACATGTACATTGCTTTAATAAATATATTATTTAAAGTAAAATAATATTCGTGCCAATGTATTCTTAATGCCTGGAGTATTACTCAAAAGGGCTAGGGTGAAAATCTGCTGTGTAAATACTGAATGGTTTTTGCATTATCTTTCAATAGTTTCTGTTTATATCGTTTGGGAAACTTCGACAAATAGTCGCGGTACGTACCGCGACTATTTGTCGAAGTTTCCCAAACGATTACCGCGACTATTTGTCGAAGTTTCCCAAACGATTACCGCGACTATTTGTCGAAGTTTCCCAAACGATATAAACAGAAACTAGTGAAAGATAATGCAAAAACAATATTTATTACGATAATCTTCAATTTTATCAAAATTTAAGAATCAGCCTTCTTTTAATTTCGTAAAATTTTGTCAAATATTGATTTCATTACGAAAAATGAGTTCTCTATGGGAATTTAACATGGGGACAAAAGAGGTGGATAACCTGGAGGAGGAGTCGAAAAACGGAGAAAAAAAATGGAAATGGAAATTGTTTCTGAAATCTAGCTATATAGCTTGAAAATGATCTAACAAAGAAAATAAAAGTTACTTTGTGAAAATAGGTCCACTATTTATGAAATTTAGCAAGGTTTCGGAAGCAATTTGCATTTTTGTTCGTATTTAGACTGCTCCCTTAGCTACTCCACCTCCTTTTCACACATGTTATATTCCCATTGAGAAATAAATGTTTCCTAATAAAATCAATATTTGACCAAATGTCACGAAATATAAAGAAGGGTCAATCTTAAATTTTTGTAAAATTTAATATTTCGAAAGAAATACTGTTTTTTTGCATTGTTTATATGGTCGTAACATTTGGGCAGGTTTCGTGAAATAGACAGTAAGTATCGTTCAACATATAATACTAAAATTGGGGTCCCATCAACTAGGCATATTTCGTTCTCTATAGGAATTAAATAAGTGGCTGTATAATTGTGTAACTATTCCAACCGATTTGAAAATTGGGAGCGCCCGAATAAAGCTAACTTACTGATAGAGACGCGCGTTTGTATCAAACTATTTTGAGATGCGCTGGGGACATTTTTAAAAGTAGTTATAATTGCCCATCAAAAAATAAATAGGGAGCATAAATAAATGTCTCCGTAAATATTTTAAGGAAACACAGTTATCGCCCCTGACCAAGAGTGCTAATTCACGTTTGATATAAAAAGTATGTAATAGTGCCAATTAACTTGTCCGGTAATGGTAAATTAATTTACCCAAAACGTCATATCTAAAGAATATTGCAATCTGGGATGTGGGCGTCCAGGTTTAATGTGGACAACTGAGGTCCGTACTACTAAAATTATCGTAAGTGCAAATTTAGGATCCTCGGGAAATTTCAATTTATGGATTTACATTTATGCAGCCTACGCTCAATAAATGTAAATCCAATAATTGTTTACACGGAAACAATGTTAATGTGACATTTACAGACTATCATCATTTTTCACCTATGAACATTTTAGTCGTACGAAGTTTAGCGAAACGGGCCCCTGATCACTAAATCTGACACTCGGGAGACGTATATATGCATGTTCGATAAGGCGATACTATCCAAGACGGGCACGCAGGCGCGGATCCAGGATTTCGGGTTGGGGGGGTGGGGGGGGGGGGTCACGCAGGTGCGGATCCAGGATTTCGGGTGGGGGGGGGGGCGTAACTATTTTGCAACACTTTACTATATTATGTCAAGTATTGCAAAATAGTCGACCGAGCGGAGGCTAGCGGGGTCCGGGGGCATTTTCCCGCGGATTTTTTTTGAAATCTACATCGCATTTCCTGCGTTCTGGCGCATTTTGGAGCCAAAATATTGACACTGTCACAGTATGTTTAGACATGATTTTTGATTGAAAACGTTTAAATTTTGAAACAATAAGACAACGACCGAAAAATGCATGGAATACATGGCACTTGGCATGAAACGTGCCTTGTAACTTGTAAAAAAGCTTTACTCGGCGAATTTTAGGGGGGGAGGGGGCGTGTGCCGGGTCCGCCACCTGAATCCGCCCATGGCACGGTCATCTTATCTCGCCGTTCGACGTCAAGACAATGAAGGTCACTTCTTGTCAGATACACGCCATGTGATTGTTCACCTACCAACATGCGCGAGTTTTCATGAAATGTAATTATAGACAACTGTGATATTTTCTGTAAATATCGTCGTAAGATGACGAAATATCCATATTGATTTCGAAAATAAGTCATATTTTCCGTGAACGGCGTCGAAAATTGAGAACAAATCAGAGCTAATGCGGAAGTATCATTCATCGAAATCAATATCGGCGGAAAACGGCGAATGCAATTAGGCAGGTAGCACCAGAGCCTGTATTAAATGTTAAAAAAGCCATGGTGGGGGGGGGGGGGGGGGGGTGTTTCACTAAACTTGGTAAAACTAAAATGTTCGTAAGTGCAAAATTATGATAGTCTGTAAATTTCGCATTAAAACTGTATAACTACTCTTATAATAAAAATTATTTTTGAAGGTAATTACGTAACTTTTCATTACTAGTTGGAGGGTAGTAGCTACACATTCAATTACATGTATAACTACTCTTATAATGGCAGTAACTACCTTCAATCAGTTTAAAGCTCACTTTCTTCGCATCCTGTCAAAATCTAGATCTGTCAATGTAAGTTCAATAAGTGTTTCTGATCATAAAAAGGATATGTGTTAGGTGTCCGGTAAAAAGATTTTATTACAATTTTTCATATAAAATATGTGTTAGAAAGTGTATTCTTAATATGTATATATATAAAATATACAATATACAATTTTTCATATAAATAATATATATATATACATATTATGGTATGCAGCATTAAAACAACACATTGTAATACTAATATATACAGTATATATACATTGTAATACTATACTGTATATATTAGTATTACAATGTGTTGTTTTAATGCTGCATACCAACTTGAAGGTATAACTCCAGTTAAATAGAAATGTATAAGCCTTAAAACACTATAATATTTATAACAATGGAGCAATTCGTTGTTCATCAAAATCTAAACTTTAGTAATAATCCAATCGCTTCCTTTCAAACATCGGTCTTAGAAAGGTCTTTGTAATTTCAGTAATGGCGAGGCCTCCTCCCACCAGACAGATACAAATCCATGATAAAGCTGTACTTCAAGGGGCCATTGGTGAAATATTTAAAGTGGTATCCCGACTCTAATTGTTTACAAGAAAACATTCATTGTTAATGCGAAATTTACAGACTATCATACTTTTGCACTTACGAACATTAAATATGCCTAAAAGCATCAATAAATTAAAAAAAAAAAAGCTATTTTTTTTTAATTTATTGATGCTTTTATGCATATTTAATGTATTTATAGACCTCGGTCCGTTACTTCAACCTGTGATAACAGAGGGTGGGCCTAATGTGAGTAAGACATTTCTACATTGTACGAAATGTGCATAATGTCATATACACTAGACGACACTGTTGTATTACAAACCATTTTAAGTAACCTGGGACGCATATATATATACAGTCTCTGAATGGATGAGCATGAGCAAGGCCTGGGAAATTGAATGATTTTATTCTTAGTATGAACTTTGATTACGATAAGGATTATTAATTGCATCACTAAGTACATGAGTCTGATTTCGAGGAAAAAAGAATGAATTCGGAACGTTTTATAAGATTGGACACATATAGAGAATAGTAGGTTAGTGCCGTGAATGGGAAATATCTGGCAAGGCTTAGGAAACGGGATGGGCAAGGCTCTGCCGAGCACATCCCGTTTCCGTGCCACGCCAGATATTTTTTCCCATTCAGGGCACTAACCTACTATTCTATTTATCCCGTCAACACCTGCAAATGGCTTTAAAATGCAATAAAATAACCCCAGCCACCGCATATATTGATACGCAGTGATTAGGTCGTATTGACAGGATATAAAAACTGCTTCACGGTACCGTGTTTCACGGCACATACGCACTGTGTTGACTGGATGATACAAATGGCATTGAGTTTACTCGCACTCTCATTTCACGCATCAATGAAGTCTTTGAATAAAAATATCACATATATACGTACATGTACATGTAGTCACAAAAGTAGCGATACATACATACGATTGTGAATAAATGTATTGTAAACGTTACATTTTACTTCATGCTCAAATATAACATGAAATTCAAAAGTCCTGCGATAATTTCATTAACGAAATGTCAAGTTAACCACCAGATGCTGACGTCAGACCGTTGCTAATCACGTAGGGGTCACCATAGGAAGTCACACAGAAGTCAATAGCGCGTATGTCCACCATTTGCATCCATAACGGGGGCGATCATCAACTGATCCACGTGTTCTGTATCGTCCTGCCAGACGCGTTATTGTAATGCGCGACACTCCAAATTGAGCGGCGACGCCAACGTGACGCCGTCCAGATTTCAACATTCCAATAGCTCGGCATTCCGGTGACGCCGTCCAGATTTCAACATTCCAATAGCTCGGCATTCCGTTTCAAAATGTTTCCTCAACGTTTGATGTTTTTCTTTCGTTTGGGTACACGCCCGGTATGTACACCGGTCGTTTTACCTGTACATATACCTCAGAGTGTGGAAGTCCATGAGCTAGGGAAAATCATTCAAATGTACGTAACTGAAGAACGGTTGAGTACATTGTACATGTAGACCCGGTTCAAATTCGGACATTCCCTTGCAACACGACTTGTACACCAGGTATACTCTGACCAATTGCGTACGTTTGCCGGTTTTGATACTTTATGCTTTCAAAATGTGTATCGTTTCTTTTGTGGCTACGTGTATATACTGTACCGCGATTGATGTGCAGTATGTGATAGCTTTTCTTTTCGGAGAACTACCGTTTGAACCTTCAAACCCTACTAGTATAAACGCCAAAAGCATAATAGTTAACCATTAGACTGCTACTCACAACAATTGTCGTCTGCTGTTGCTTTTATATCTTGCTTTATTTCTCAATAAAAACATGTTTTGACAGCACTTCAGAATCATTTCCAATGGAAATGATTCTGAAGTGCTGTCAAAACATATTGCAAATTATTCTAAAGTGCTGTCAAAGCATGTTTTTGATGATAACAATGGAAAATAGAAAATAAACAGCAGACGAAAAAAAAAATAAGATAGCGGTATAAGGGTTAATGACGCCTGGGTGCACCATAAGGGCATAGACATGGCACGTGTGCACTGCAGTTGTTATCTACACTTCCGCTGCACTCCGTTACCGTCTGCCCCCGTGCACCGTGCGTCACTCCAGATAACAATTTAATATGGCGGACGTATGCGTTTTCCATTAATTGTACACGACTGCCTGCGTTAATCAGACCAATATTATAAACTGTATGCATGCATGCCGACTCGCAGTCAAGCAAAGTGATTGTCTGAGCCTGAGCTGTAGCACAGCTCAGGCTCAGACAATCAAGCTGCTTGATTTCAAGCACAGTATTCACGCCTTCGATAAGAGAACACTTTACAAATATTGGCAAGATTAGCGCAGACGGTGATGTTTCTGTGTCTTCGTGAGTGCCACAGTGTCCAAGGTTTAAAGGGAGACTTCTACGGCTTAAGTCACATTTCCTACTGGAATGCATAAATGCACGTAAATTGTCTAACATAGTGGAAATGGTAAATTGCGTATACGAAAAAGACGTTGACGAAGGCAAAGTTAGCGATACTATAAAGATATGTTTTAACTATAAACACGCGAGTTCGTATCGTCAAATGGCAGTGAAAACTATCATTATTCTGGGAATTCGTTGCCAAAGAGCGATATATTCCGATTCCGATCGGATACATGTGCATATACACCGGTGCTGCACTCCGCGCAGGCGTAAAATGTTTTACGTCGAATTAGACTCCGGATTCCTGACGAATTCCTATTGAACTATTAATTTTTGCACTAGTTAATGTAGCGCTTGTGCCATTTTGGACGCCATCTTGACTCATGCATCTTAGCGATGAAACGCATTTAGGTGAATTCTACGGAGCCTCGCAGGGGACATGGATTTTTTTTATTAATTCGTTCCCATGAAATAACAATTCGTTCCCACGAAATAACTATTCGTTCCCTCAAATTAACAATTATTTCCCTCGAATTAACAATTCGTTCTCACGAATTAACAATTCGTTCCCGTGGGAACGAATTGTTATTTCGTGGGAACGAATTAATACAAGAAATCAATGTCCCTTGCGAGGCTCCGTAGAATTCACCTAAATGCGTTTCATCGCTAAGATGTATTAAAGGTGGGGTCACATCGATTAGGCACAACTTGCATAAAAAGTATAATAAAACATAATTAATATAAAACATCCGGTAAAGGTAAAATAATGCTTGTTTTGTCCCAAATAAGTCATATAGAAAGAAGGAAGGAACTAAAATACCTCCCTATGTTACAACATGTATGGAATGTTGGAATGCAGGTTTAAATGCAATTATAATAGGACCAATGGGAATGTATAACAACTATCACAATTGGAACATATTTATAATGTTATACAAACGTGTATAAATTATAACATGTTAATATACATCAACGTCCCGATCACCAATATCACAACTGTGTAAATATCACAATGTAGCAAACAGCAATAAACATGAGTGGTGGATCCAGGATTTAGGTCTAGAGGGCGCGGATTTTCAAATATAAATGAGACATACATGATAATAAACTTTCCCAAATTACAATTTTCTTTTCTGCAATTTTGTTCACATTTCTCATCAGATGTATACGCCGTTACCACTCAGACGAGACGGTTCAACTGGGTGGTAACAACAGCATATTATGTTGGGTGAGAAGTAAGAAAAACAGACCATTCCACGTAAATAATTGGCTAAAATGTAAACCTTTTAGAGATAATATTAGAGGGGTCGTGCACCGGACACGCCCCCGCCTGGATCCGCGTGTGCGCATGATACATGTAATTACAACATAGAACGACAGACGGTAGATGTAAGTATGGAAGCGTCCTGGTGCCAATGCTAAAATATATTTATGACCTAATTAGGAGATATCAAGTCCTAATTATGATATAGTAACTCCTAATTAGGAGTTATCTCCTAATTAGGACTTACTATCTCCTAATTATGGCTTATCATCTCCTAATTAGAACATACTGTATCCTAATTACGACTTAGTATATCCTAATTATGAGTTAGTGTCTCCTAATTAGGTGTTATTATCTCCTGATTAGGAGTTAGTATCTCCTAATTAGTTAGTTAGTATCTCCTAATTAGGACATACGTTGTGTCAACGCTAAAAATGTGTTATCTCCTAATTTGGAAATACAATTACGCTTATTATGAAATTATGCAGCAAATTTGATCAATCAATTGCCGTTTCGTGTTTCATTAGCATACATACCCTTACCGAAATTGAAAGCACAAACATATATGTGCCATATATGTGCCATATATGTCCGATATAGGGCACATACAACTGCCATTAAAATGGAGTATGGGAGTTATAGTTATAGGAGAGATGTTGGAAAGTTATATGTGTAAAACATATAAGTATTTCTGTTATATGGGAGTTATATGTCGAATGTAGGGCAGATGTTGGGGAATTGTCTTTCCAAAAGTTCAGACATATACATTGTAAGTGAGAACTTAGAACTTTCATCAGTGAACTGGGACAAATTCTCGAGTCAGAAAAGACTAAGTCCAAACAGTATGTTTTTTAACAATATATACAAACGAAAAAATACATTGTTCATTAAGTTAGAGCAAAATGGGTATCAAAATGTTTGATTTGAGATAAGCTATTCCAATGTGTTATTTACATAGAAGTAAAAAAAAAAATTACGAAATATAATCAAAGTATAATTTTTAGCCAGGTTTTTTGAAAAAAATCCAGGCTATTGGATTGGCGAAAGCCGGGCGGGCGGCGGCGGGCGGCGGGCGGCGGGCGGCGGGCGGCGTCCACAATCAATGTTAAGTTTTCGTGTTTGAGTCCATTTCTTTGTTACTGTACCACCTAGGACCACCAAACTTTCACAGCTTCATAATCAAGGGGTGCCCACCACGTATCACTATCCAACATGTTACTTTTTTTTTAAAATGACCCATTTTTTCCGCGCAGTCGACTTAGCCATTTTCAATGTTAGGTTTTCGCGTTTTCAATGTTAAGTTTTCGTGTTTAAGTCCATTTCTTTGGTACTGTACCACCTAGGACCACCAAACTTTCACAGCTTCATAATCAATGGGTGCCCACCACATATCACTATCCAACATTTTACTTTATTTTAACTTGACCCATTTTTTCCGCTCAGTCGACTTAGCCATTTTCAATGTTAAGTTTTCGCGTTTACAATGTTAATTTTTCGTGTTTAAGTCCATTTCTTTGGTACTGTACCACCTAGGACCACCAAACTTTCACAGCTTCATAACCAAGGGGTGCCTACCACATACAACTATCCAACATGTGACCATTTTTTACCTTCACCTATTATTTCTACGTAATTGACTTAGCCATTTTCAACGTTAACTTTTTAACGTACGTCTGGTTATATTTTTTGGTTAACACTTTTTCGTTATACTATATCTCTGCAACTGCTTCGCCCATTACCTTGAAACTTCACATGGGTGTTTATCTTCGTCCATATTTTCATTCTAACCCCCAACCGTGCGGCCCCTGTGGGCAATGTCAAGGTCAAATTACTTTGAATTTATTTGTTAAAGTTTTTTCGTGTACTATATCTCTGTAACTGCTTCACCCATTACCTTCATACTTCACATGGGTGTTTATCATCATTGTCGCACCCGCTTGCGGAAAGCGCGATATCGTCGGCATTTTCGCATACGTGTTAACTTTTTTCGTTAAAGTTTTTCCATCTACTATATCTATTGTTTTAGTATCCATGCCTCGCCCCAAGGCGCGACATGCAGGCCACGGCCATCTAGTCTACAAAAAGTGGGTATAATTATGTTATCCAAGTGGAAAAAACCTGGCCTTCGTGGCTTTGCCTCGTTTCTTGTTTAATATGAAATTTGCTAAAATGATTGATTCTTGGTGTTTATCGGCCTATCAACAGCTAAGGTCATTTAAGGCAGGGCCAACGGGTTGAACTATCCCGTATTAAACCTGTCCAAAATGAAAGAAATTCCCAAAATCAGAGTTCAATATTTACATAAACTATATATTCAACCCTGAAATTAGAATATCCTGACCTGGTGCCATGTCCATGCCACACCAGAGTCACTCAGCTCCAACTTCGAAAGTACTATGACTAGCTCTAATCTTATTACTTTCTTAATGGGGCATAACAGGATTTAGCTCTCAAGTACCAGGGGGCCAAAACGGTACAAGAGGGCAAAATCATGTAGGTCGGCATTCCGGTAAAAATGAACACCGATCGTTAAATTACCCATCACATGGTCCCTCCTACCACCCACTGCTAAAATAAATAAGTAGAGGATTTAAACAAAAAACAATTGAAGTTGAGTATTGGTGGTTAACCATTTAGCTCTCAAGAATCAGGGGCCAAAATGTACACGAGGGCCAAACCATGTAGGTCAGCATTCTGTTAAGACTGACTGCTGATCGCTAAATTACCCGTCATATACTCACAACCAGCCAACCACCAAGGCATTTCAAATTATTTCATAGTACAATCATGTACTCGCACACATACATACACACACACATTATATGATTATATTTAGATTTCTGACACCAGCCGAGAGCCGTCTATTAATCAATGTTCTATGCTTAATAATGAAGATGAAGTAGTGTTCACATGCAGGAGAGACAAGGATCCCGGCTGTAGATTTTCCATGGACATACAGGACATCATGGAATTTTCACGGAAACTCTGTGGAAACCATGGAGTAAATGCGGAAACACTGGAATATGCTGGACAATGTCCATGGAAAGTATGGACGTCGTCCATGGAAAGTGCAGACATTGTCCATGGAAATACTGGAAAAAGCATGGAAATTCAGTTAAAAGCGAGATCTTAGTCATTTTTTGGTATAAAATATTGACTCAGAAAATTTCGAGAGCGGAAAATGAGCGGAACATACCGGAAATCTGAGAACTTAGAAAATTTACAGGAAATCTGAGAACTTTACTGCAAATGTGAGACTTACAAAAGTTGCTGGAAATGCGTGAAATTTTAAAAGTTGTTTTTATTGTTAAAAATTCTGTAATCAAAATACTGATAACTCAAAGTGAAATTATTTCATGTTTTCCTATATAGTATAACTCTCGTTAACTCTAATTTTCGCTTAGTCATACTATTTCCTCAGTCCCTTGGACTTTGAGTAAATAGTGTAGGTTGCATTTGTAATCAAAGCATTTTGATGATTTCTCATAATTATGTGGCTGTGACTGGAGAAATGAGGCTTATGGCATTTCTGACCAGTGTAGCTCCTGATCCAATTGCACACTCCTGTAACCTAATAACAATGTACATTGCTTGTTAAAAGCATGACAGGTGTTTCACTGATGGAATGGCGAACAGTGCAGATTCTGATGAGACTCTGATCTGGATATAGACTGGTCGGAAAACCCATAAGCCCCACTTCTCCAGTCACATCCACTTATGACACACTTGTACAGTATTTGAACTCTCAAATAACCTTCCATATTGCATCACAGTTTTTTGCCTGGATAATATATTATTTACAGAACACCTTTAAATATTCAATATAAGTTCTGTAAAACACAGATGTTTGAACAGATGGCCATTATTTTGGTGTAATATCGATATGTGGGTGGATTTCGTTGGTTTGGGGTAATCTACAAATAATTTTGTGCAACTACTAATGCTCAAACATTACATATGATAGAATTCGCCAATTAGATTTTTGTCATCTGCTGATTTTTTTTTCATTTTTCTAAATATAAAATCATGTTTCAGCAACACAGTATAATCTACTCAGTTTGAGACAATTTTACTGTGCTGCCAAACATGATTTTAAGAAAAAGAAGAATACAATTCAAAATAATCAGAGGACAATTCTTTGTTTCCAGCACATTACAGACACAATTTTAATACACTTACACATAAAAAACAAGCATAATTAATATACAATACACACAGACTGTGCAAAATACTGACAGACAGGCTGAAAGACACATGGACGATTATGCATGCACATATGGGTTGTAGGAAATATTTTGGGTCTGTAGAGAGATAGAGGCAAAAAAATCAGCGCCTGAAATACAGACAAACAATAACAACAACAACCGCTTTTTTCAAAAAAAGCATCAGCTATTGGGATTTAAAAACGAATTTAATGTAAATTAAAATCAAAACCACAGTAAGGGATTTCATAAACACATAAACTAGATTTCTAGAAATGATTGAGACTTATTGTTATCGTTTAAATAAAAAAAGGTAAGTATTTCGAAATTATGAAATAATTAACCAGAACCGACTGGATCCAGTAAGCAACTTGTGTGATATTGGGCTTCCACTGCCACTGTCTTAGAAATAGTAGAACATTTATTGAAGTTAATATATGTTAGTTATGACATAACTCTAATTACACTGCATTACATAAGAGGTATGATGGAGTAGTCTTTCCAAATGTGCGTTTGAAGCGTTCTTTGTTTACTTTCTACTTCGTGGGGAGTGACTTAAGAATTTTGCTAATACACACTTTATAAGGTAAGTTTATGGTAATATGTTTGTGTCCTACCGTAGAATTGTCTCTCAATAACAGAATAGCAAATTATTAACACCAACACTCTGCATGTTTTTATCACGCCCGCTTGCTTTTGACGTGCGTCCGGCATTTGTGTTAAAGTTTTTTATGTACCAAATATCTTCAAAACTCTAAGACTTGAAACTTCACATACCTCGTTATCATCATCCATATTTTAATTCTATAGCCCACCCATGCTCAAAGTCAAATTGTTTAGAAATGTGCGTTAGTGTTTTTTTGTAAATTCTGCGTTAAAGTTTTTCAGTATCTAATATCTCCACAACCCGATGTGACTGTTTGACTTGAAACTTCACATACCTCATCTTCTTTGACTTGAAACTTCACATACGTCATCATCCATATTGTCATCAAATAGCCCAGCCATGTAGCCATGCCCAAGGTCAAGGTCAAATTACCTAGAAACTTGCGTTAAAGTGTTTTTCTTAAATCTGAGTTAAAGTGTATAACTACTCAATATCTTCAATACTTCTTTATCACCATCCATATTTTCATTCTATATAGCCCATCCTAGCAGCCCCCATGCCCAAGGTCAAGATCAAATTACAATTGCGTTAACGATTTTGTATAATCGGCCATCTGATACTTGAGAGCTAAATCCTGTCGTACCCCAGTAAAAGAGTAACCAGATTAATGCTGATCATATTACTTTTGTGGTTGGAGCTAAGTGACTGGTGTGGCATGTGGTGTGTATTATTTGACAATTTCACGATATTGAAAGGTGTACGATGGATTATCCTATTTATTACATTCCCTCCCACTTATTTTGTAAGTTTTCCTTTTCAAATGACTAAAATTCATCCTGAATGGCTGTGGTGCCAAAATGTGCATGTATGTGACATCATTAAAACAAACAAAACGGTTTACTGGTGTCATCAATGTAGAAAAATACGTTCAGATTTCATAAACAACAACATAAATTAAGGTTTATTCATTATAATTTGCATAGTGGATCTGAGTACCCAAGAATCACTTGGTTGTGGGATGCAGCAGTTACGTCCTGCAACTAAGAATCACTGTACGCGCGCATCCGGCATGAAAAAATGAGTTTTTCTCGCTACCTTTAGATAACAATAAACAATAAATTATAGGTTTTCTTCAACCGAAAAATCCATGTAATAACACGTTGAGAATGTAATAAATACTTGTAAATACCTGTATTAAAGACGGGCATCAGCTGAGAAAGGGCACTTTATGACATATGCGACCAGAGTAGTTCCAGATCAGCCTGCGCATCCACAGAGTCTGATCAGGGCATACATTGTTCGCCATTTCTTCATTTTAGCAGCAGCCATTATTGACTCAATAAAATAACTATACTTATTTTAAATGTGTGAAGAAAATATGAATCCAAAAATCGCATATGTAAGTGAATTTTTTCAGCCGGCGCCCCATATCAGCATTTTCAACATTCATTATGCCACCTGTCTCGAAGAGACGGGTGGCATATAGGGTTTGGACCGTCCGTCCGTCATTCTGTCACACTTTTTGCGTTTAGCATTTGGGTGTAGCAAATATGTTTTCCTCATTTCTTCGTAACAGCTTCATACATTTCGACTATATTTGGCAACAGTATTTACCTCAACATAATACACTCTGACATATGTACCCGGCTTCTTACACCAAAGGTCAAGGTCACAAAATTTCACTTAGTATTTACGTTTATCAAATATTTGTACCGTGTTTCTTTGTAACCACTTCATACATTTCAACAATATTCGTTTCAATATGCCGCCACTGGCATTCGCGTTTCTCATTTCTTGTTTATATATATTTTTATATGTGAATACATTTCAGAAAGACGTACATAATGTTGTTGCACTGACGTTAATGTTTCCCGCATATGACCATACAGGAAGACTACACCTTCAGGATAGGAAGTGCGTTGTAGGTGTCGGCGAAGGATAATCCAACGATCGGGGTTCGTCCTTACCAGAATACCGACTTGCATGGTTTGGCCCTCCTGTACAATTTGACTTCCGATACTTGAGAGCTAAATCATGTTATGCCACATTAAGAAATAAGATTGGAGCTAAGTGACTGGTGTGGCAAGGACCTAGCTGGCACCCGGTCAGGAATGAGGAATATTCTGACTTTAGGGCTGAATATATATTTTCTGTAAATATTGAGTTCAAATTTTGGGAATTTCTCTCAGACATTATGGACAGGTTAAATGGCGCCAGGTGTATGCAGCTCAGCATGCTACTGTTCTTCTACCAATCCCAAATATTCTATACCCGGCCTTAAATGACCGTAGCTGTTGATAGGCTGTTAAACACCAATACTAAATCAATCAATCTGGCCAAGATATAAAGCCACATTCAATCAATGAATCCCTTTTTGTTACAGTCTAACATGAAGCCAAGTTCTGACGTTGAATATACTTACCTGAGTTATATTTATATGTCACAGACATATATGTGTAGCTTGCTAGTTATATGTCTGCGACATATAACTAAGGTTATAGTTATATGTGCCAGACATATAACTGACAAGTGATAGTTATATGTCTGACATACAACTCAAGTTATAGTTATATGTGCCAGACATATAACTGCCATAAAGTTATAGTTATATGTGCCAGACATATAACTGCCATAAAGCTAGTTATATGTGCCAGACATATAACTGCCATAAAGTTATAGATATATGTGCCATATTTGCTTCAATCAACATATACATACATCTCATTTGCATACAAAATCCCAACATTTGTTATATATGTCCCATATATGTCCCATATAGTAGGAAGTTGTATGTGCCATATATGTTACTTGTATGTCCCCAATAACTTTCCCATATATTGGATATATAAAAACATTCTGTAAGGTTATTTGTTTGTATTAAGGTGAGGGCCGTAACTAGGTTGGCAGAACTTGTGGACAACAACCCTCTTGTACATTGAAAACAATAACATATGTTTAAACTAATTTAATAAATAATATATTAAATCTCTGCCAATGCGTTAGGCCACTAATGTCGATGAGGCGTAACACTTACAACACCTATTGCCAAAACATGGGTTTCCTGGCGTTCCAATGGTAGTACTTTGTGATAGAAAAGCGACAATCAGGAGCCGGTTTCACTAAACTTCGTACGACTAACATTTTCGTAAGTGCAAATTTATGATCGTCTGGAAAATTTCCATTGATGGATTTACATTTATTGAGTATAGGCTGCATTTGTGCATATGCAGCCTATGCTCAATAAATGTAAATCCAATAATTGCTTACAAGAAAACACAGTTAATGTGAAATTTACAGACTATCATAAGTTTGCACTTACGAACATTTTAGTCGTACGAAGTTTAGTGAAACGGCCCTCAGAAGTGGGGAAGTGATTCATATCTTTATAAATATATATTTATTATGTTTGGCCCATGCCTATTGCGGAGGGTCATTGTCAATCACTAGATACATGTAAGCAGTGTATAATTGTCTCACTATTCTACCAGTTCTAAATATTAAGAGTGCCCGCTACTGTATATAGATATATTAATTTAGTAATATTTATTTTACTGATAGTGACTCGCAGTGGTATCAGACTATTTGCATATAGAAATGGTGTATTATATATTTTAATTATTTATAATAATTAAATGCGACACTTGAACAAAATAATATTTTCCACAGATTATAAAGTATGATCATTGCTCATCGAAAAATAAATTCAGAGAATAAATAGTAATGTCCGTTAACATTTTAAAGAAACATAGTTGTCGCCCCTGATATCAGTGTGGAAATTTATGTCTGATATACAATGTATAATAATGCCAATCGATACGTAGGGTAATGGTGAATGAATGTTTAGCCAGAAAATGTCTTAGATGATGTATCTGATGTAAAGAACATTTTGTGCCTACAGCATGGACAGGTACCTTTAAGAATTAGTTTCTCTATTGTTTACAGGTGATGTATATATGGACTTCGGGTGGTTATTCGCTCCATATTGATTATATTACGAAAAACCAATTTCCACATGTTAGATCCTCATAGATATATTCACCGAGTGAAAATGTGTATGGGGATTTAACATGGGGATTTATTTCTAATTTCAGAAATAGTGGGCCGATTTTCAAAATGTAACTTGTTTTCTTAGTTAGATCATTTCCAAGCTACATGTATTCGTTTATATGGCCGTAACATTTGGGCTGGTGTCGTGAAACAGACAGTAGTGCAATATAACATACATACATGTAACACATGAATGACGGTATATCGGTGTAGTTCATTGATTTTCAGACGTATATAGCACAGGCATACGTTACATGTAAGATATACAAGGTGTATGGTCACGTGGTTACAACAACAACAACAACAACAACAAGTACTGAATCTTCCAGAAGCCATCCGATTAAAACTGCATATTCTTTTATCTTGTCCTTATTATGTAACGGACTTTGATGAAATATGGCGCATCAATCGCATCTTATTAAGCTACATTTAGTGGTCTCTGTACTTTGACCCAGACGTATGTCGTTTTTGCGAAGATTATTTGCAAAAACGACATAAGTCTGTGCCGAACTCCCGGGACCATTAAATGCAGCTCATGAAGACAAATTTGCTGCGCCATATTTCATCAAAATCCGTGAATATTAAGGATAATATCAAATGATACTTACTTTGGAGTGGGCGAGTTTTGAACACGTTCAGCCATTGTTGTTGTTGTAACCACGTGATCATGCAACTTGATATACGTGGTTAGTAAATACAAACACGTAAAATAAACGCATACACAAACTGTATCCGTCTGTGTCCGATGATCTAGTAGTATTACAATAGAAAACACGATATCGAATTGATACTAAAAATGACTGTAAACAATGCGATCGCCGGCGAGTGACTCACATACGAAGGTCAGCGTCACCAGAATGACACGGATCGCCATCAATCATTCAATGTGAGGAATCTGTTAGTAAACTTTGAAACTGACCCGATTAACGGATGAGGAGATATTAACATTTGGACGTAAGTGATAGACAACGACGACCACGACCAGTGTGAAAGCCCTTTCTCATTGTTCACAAGCGAGGGCGAGACAAACACAACAGTTAATTCACGAGGTGTCGGTATTCACTTGTATATACATGAATATGAGATAGGCCGGTTGATTTTGTCCGTCGACGCACCACAAATGTCACAGTGCGAGAGAGGTGTGCACCAGCCCGGATCTCCTGAACACCATTTGCAAACGGTACCATATTTCCCGTAAATGACTTTGAAAGTTAATGAAATATTCCCAGTAAATGCGGCATTTGCTATGAACATTGCATAGACTCCCGACGTCATTTGCAGAAAATGTCACAACTCTATGTCAATATTGTTCATGAAATGTCAAGATTCTTGAAGGGTCAATCCGATCATGGCTCACACGCCTCACAGCTGCCGCTGCAAGTAAAACCTCCGTTGATGAACGTTGGACAGCCAACAGTACCACAGTCCTGGGTATCATACAGCGTGCCGGCAGTACACTGGAAATATGCTGTACATACATATGGATGTAGAAGGAACGTATCCATGTCGCCGGTACAAGCGATATCTGAAATGGAAACGTTATGCATAAACATACGACCTTATAGAAAATGATTATTTGTGCGTTGTGTAGAAATAAATCATATTATATACGGTCGAATGTTTATGCATGTCAAAAATAAAAAAGTTTAAACAGAAAAAGAGATCAAATTGCCAGATAAACTAACGACGTGCAATAACTTTGAAGTTAGTAATACATGTAACAATATAAAACTTCTCAGGGAACAGTGGAAATCGCAGTCAATAGTATTAATGATAATAATAAATATAAAATTATAAACCTTTAATAGTCACTGTGGCAAATAAGCTTTTCGTGCAATAAACGTTGTTGTATATATGTTGTGCAAATTACTGTTCTATTACATGTTGGGAAGAGCTGTAACGAATGTTTTATATGCAGCGTAGATTTGGTGAAGGTTCCCAAACAAAATAAACGGAAATAAACCGAAACGAATGACAAACGAAGTGACAACGATGGTTTTGGACATCGATATGCATGGAAACGATGATCGTTTTTACATGAAAACGCTGTTTTCGTTTAGATACCCGGCTTTCAAATAGTTGAACGCCTTTAGTTTTGATATCGCTTTCGTTGCTTATATTTAACACGTCACGTTTAAACAAACAAACCGTCGTTTTCTAATTAAATAACAATCTTGTTTAAACGATACGATATGTGCTGAAAGAAGCAATATGCGTCTAAAAATATCATTTTCGTATACAAAAAAACACAAAAGATATTCGTTTCTTTTATGCATATCGTTTCACAACACGACCGTTTTCACTGCGGTTTCGTTTGTTTCGTTTGTTTCCTTTGGGAACTTTCATCAAATGTTCGCTGTAGCATTGACATAACATTGTAACATAACACATAAAGCAGCACGTTGTGTTTCTACTACTATCATCTATTAGGTTGTGTTATTTCGGCTACCTTTTTAGTATTTTGGTGGCCATTTTGAACTTGTACTGAAATACTATATATTTATGCGTTCCATGAACACAATGCAGCAATGCAATTATCGATACTACACTCATACTGATGTGCTTCATACGAGGGTCATCCAAAAAGTTATGTCACTAAAATAAATGGTTTTTCATTGGTTTCACACATCTGCATAATACGCTTCACTGCATTCAACCCCTGTGTTTAATAGTTACCTATGCCAACTTATTGTGTGCCAATAAATTGCCAGTTGACCCATATATCTATGTTTTATATATAGTGGAACCTCTTTAAACCGGACACCAATACAATATGTGTGATCCTATTTTTGATTAGTTTTTTGGTCATTTATCTCAAGTGATAATGTCTGTTCGTGATATAATATCACACACTTATGGATTAGAATGATCATATGTCTGATTAACAGTGAAACCTCTCAAAGCCGGACACCCTGTGGATCTCCCAGGTTGTCCGGTTTATAGAGGTTTCACTGTACTTGCAGTCACATACACAGGCTATTTATGTGAAACATAAGCATGGACTACACTAAAGACATGTGCAGCTACATTAAATGTCGAACCTTCATATTTATTCAAGGCAGATATTTGAAGGAGTTATGGACCAAAGTGCATTTCCCTCCGTGTTGCCTGTCAATTGATATGCGTGTGGATTTTAAGTGGCACCACCCGTACTGAAGATTAACACTATGCTGGCACGTGCGAACTAATGTCAATATATACATATTTTAAAAATCTGAAATGTCGCCAACATACGTAGATGGTGGCCAAAATAATAAGGAGCTTAATACATGTAATAATATGTAACAAATATATATCATTGAAAACTCTACCCTAAACGCCGGCTAGCGTTGACATTACTACATAATGATTCATACATAGACCTACCTATAAGGCGTACAACGGAGCTCGGCGATGTATAGTTCGGTGTCGCATATGCCCCATCAGCATCAATAACAACACACCTCAGCTCCGTGTTGTTATAGTCCTGTCCAAACACCATGGAGTATCTCGTGTGTGTTTGTACTCTACTACAACCGGCAGACGTGTCGTCCTCGACTGACTGTGTCCCACCCAAGGAAACTGCCTCCCAATCCCCGTTGATATTCGACTCTATGGATAACTTGTATTCGTCTGTGGAACCCAATTCAGCGATGCATATCACGTGTGTTTTATTTGTGCTCCACTCACTTCCAGTGGTCTTGTTGGGGAATATAGTTAGAGGTAAGTTCAGAGTAGGAGTTTCTGGAGAACCTGTCAATGTACATACGATAAAGTTAGCCAATACAGTTTTCTAAAAACGTAAATAGTTCTGGTATTGTACATGCTATCCTATTTAGTCACGCTACACGAATAGTACTAGTTATGGTATGCAGTTGGCGCGACAGAGATTTACATGCACAGCGATGGAAATACATAATCAGATACTGCGAAGATTTGAATGTTCCCAAACGAAACAAACGAAAAACAATTGAGAACGCAGTGAAAACGATTGTTTACACAATGATATGCATTTAAAAGAGTATCGTTTGTTTTTCGTTTAAATACCCGGCTTTAGATTATTTCAACGACGGTCATATTTGTCAACGCATCGTTTTGACATCGTTTCGTTATTTTTAATTACTAGAGACTTATGTTTTTGTTGGCTTAAACGTGACAAGTTTAACCCAAAGAAAATATTTTTGTTTTATTAGAACTAGACAATATGTTTGTAAAACATGGATATGCCGCCATGAAATACTGGACTCTAACTAGAGGTAGTGTGTACAACAAGGAAGCTTTAAATTTACACAAATGTCAAAGTCATTTGAGAAAGTGTTGTTTGATTTAATACATTGTTTGGCGTAAGAAAGTGTTTCAGCACCATTTAGAAGGTCACAAAGGTCAAGGTCATGTAATTTCTGGCGCGATTGCGTCACACATGTTACGGTGAATGAAATGTCCTAATATTAACGATATACATCAAGTTACATTGAAGGTATTACATGATGGAGAAACTGTTAGACGTAACAAAATGGCTAAGTGTTTCTGCACCATTTCGAAGGTCAAGATCATGTCATTGGTACGTGCAGGTGCGACACAAACCTACCGATGAATGAACTGTCCATATATTGAAGCAATCCTTCAAGTAATAGTGTAGATATTACATGATGGAGAAATTCTTGCACACACACTTTTCAACGCAAGAAAAATGCTAAGTTTATCACCACCATTTCGAAGATCAAAGAAGTAAATGTCATATCATTGGTTGTACGATAACGTCACACATGTTAAGGTGAATGAACTGTCCAAATATAAAAGCAATCCTTCAAATATTATTGAAGATATTACATGATGGAGAAACTATAACAAACTTTTCGAATTTTCGATGTAAATGTACACGGTCGGCTGTACGGACGTACGGAGCAACACAAAGCACGTTTATGCCCTCCTTGCTATCGCATAGGGGACATAACAACGAAAATGGTGCCAGAACCATGTGTAAACGATAGAAAATTGTTCGTTTGTGAAGCCAGGAACACATCAGGACTGTATACTTACGTCTGACACCCAGGGAAGTAACTGTTCTTGTGCTTGCTTCAATATTCGGCTCACATACAAGCTGGCCCTTATCCGTACATCCGACGGTGAACGTGTGCACTACTATACCCGCTGTGCCAGCGACATCAGTCGTCGTCACAAACTCTCGGATACTCGTATTATCCGCGCGTATCAGATACAGCGATATCTGTGTGAGGTCAGTGACGTCAGCGACTGAGCACGTTATCTTCAGGTCCTCTCCGATAACACCAACGTAGTCTACGGGTGTGAAGGTCACTTCTGAAATTACAAGACATAGTCTCTGAAGTAGACAGAATATCTAGAGGACCGTACATGAGTGATGGTTTAGTATCATGGTATTTATTATGGGCGTCAATATCACTTCCGCAGTAGAAATATATACTTAAATGGTCTTATTATGATTGATGGCTTAATTATTTTCACGCCAAAGATAAACTGACTTATTTGTTGTTGTTTTTTTCTAAACTGAAGTATATGTTGTGACCACGCGTTTGAACCGTATCGTTGAGACAGTTCAAATGAGTGGTAACTACGTATACTTTGATTGAGAAATAAAGAAAATGGGAAAACAATGTTTATAAATTTTGATATCGGTGAATGATTGCGTGCGATTCTGGCATGAAATATGTTATTTATTAAGCGAGATTCGTAATGATTACTAGAGACCTATGCATGGAAATGTAGTATTGTATACCCAACTGATGTAGATTTATTGTGATAATACGTAAGTGAAATCAAATTGTACATGCGATAAAGGTGTGACGTCATCGCGTCGTGTATAACGGTGCGAATGTGTTGGCATGTTAGAGTCTGGTCTTATGGTTTTATGTAACTGGGGCGACAGATCGTAAATATATAAATGTTCTGTATAAAATGATGTTGAATGATATTACTGAAATAACAAATAGTAAAACTAACTGGGCGTCCATTGTTAAAGCACTGTTATCTAGTCTTGACTTTCATCATGTATGGTTGGCACAATGCGTTGGCGATATCAAGTGTTTTTAAGCATATTAAAGCAGCGGTTAACTGATAATTTTATCTAAAACTGGAATTCCAGACTCGTGGAATCTAGTAGTACACTTTTTTACAGACACTTTTCACAGTTTGAGCATCAGTCATATTTGGACATTTTCACAATTAGACAATTTCGTGTTTCTTTCACAAAACTGAGAGTATCCTCACATAGATTAGCTATAGAAACGGAAAATGTAATCTATGTAACGTTTTAGAAGATAAATATCATGTTCTATGTGAATTCTCTATGTACTCTGATTTACGCTTGTAGTATGTAGATATATTTTACCGACAGCGCCCAAGTATGTTTAAAGGACTTAGTTTGCTCCAAGTCAAATAATCAAAGGAAAGTAAGAAACCGAGGAACTTTTACTGTTTAAAAGGAGAGATGACATATTGTCACGTCTATAACGTGTGTCAACTTAAATGTTTATATACATTGATATATATACTCAGGCGAATTCGTATTATGTGCGTAAATCTGATCAGTAGTGGACATTTTCTTTCATACTTTGGCGATTGACAACAATTCAACGTACCCTTTTCTTACGTTCAAGTGTTTTCTGAATTTCCCATATAAATTACTCGTCGTTTGGGGAACAGCTCTTTCTCTGTATGACAGAACAGGTAACAATGCACAGGTATGTGCTGCGGTAGATGTTTAAATGTATGGAAAACACAAACCAAAAAAATAAGTGTCTGACCGTTTCGGCAGTTTTATCGACAAGATACGTGCAATGCAATTTTGTGTGGTATGTTAACGCTGTCAACCTCGGATATCCTACCCTGGATGTTTCATACTAACTTTTGGACAATTATATTAATGACAAAATGTGGATTCTTTCAGAGGTGAATAATAGTGACAAATGCTGCAGATCATGATGAGACAAATGTTACAAGCTCCGTATCTGGCCTTTTTGACCGTCCCTCGGGTCTAAAATGTGGCTGCGACTGGTGAATGGGGCTTCTGGGTTTTGCGACCAGTATATATCCAGTTCAGCGTATGCATCCACACATTCTGAACATGATCTGCGGTGTTCAACATTCTGTCAATGAAGCACCCATCATGTTTCTAATTGCGACCAGTG
Organism: Conchocele bisecta; assembly: GCA_029237695.1. Classification (NCBI taxonomy): domain Eukaryota; kingdom Metazoa; phylum Mollusca; class Bivalvia; order Lucinida; family Thyasiridae; genus Conchocele; species Conchocele bisecta. The sequence continues at coordinate 18,871,017 of CM055278.1, forward strand.
TAGATCCATATCAGCATGTGCGTCCGCACAGTCTGATCAGGATCTGCAATGTTCGTCATTCAATGAAACACCCGTCATACTGCTAATAACCAATTGAAACTGAATACCGTTGACGATCGTTATCAGACTACAGTAGTGTTCTATTCTCTGGTCACAAATCCAATGAGCCCTTCAGTCACAGCCACACATCGCTGTCGATGACAAGCAAGAACCATCCATACCTGCAGCCACTACAGCAACTGTTACGTCAGTCGAGAGCATTTGGTCGCCATCATCTGTACTAGTTATGCAATTCACAACGGCCCCCTCCAAATCGTCCGTCACAATGAACGTATACCGTATCGTCTTCAGTACGCCGCATGTATTCTCGCCTTCACCCTCGGTTACAACTGCGCCGTTGGCCTCACCAATCGTGCCCGACTCTGCGTCCGCAACATTCTTCCACATCATGTGCATGTCATTGGAACCTTTCGGGAATACAAGCGCTGTAGAACACGTTATAGTCGCCTCTTGTCCGAGAAGAAATCGTGTCGACGATTCGATGGTCGGTGCCTCCGCGCTTGCTGTGGAAATAAAAATAAATTAATATTATGTCAGGTAAAGAAGACATGCATTGGCGTAAAACATATTATCCCATCAACACAGTGCGTATGTGCTGTGAAACATGTTTGATATCCTGTTAATACGACATAATCACTGCGTATTAATATGTGTGATGGCTGGGGTTATTGTTATTGCATTTTGAAGCTATTTGTAGGTGTTGACGGGATAAATAGAATAGTAGAGTCTCGTCCATCTCGTTTCCTAAGCCTTGGCAGATATGTTTTCCATTGACGGCACTAACCTACTGTTTTCTATATAACTGATAATAAGGTGTAGTATCCCACATTGAGGAGCAGCTGCGAACCTCCGGGTAACAATGGGTAAACAATAGATATCCAAACGATACACAACGGATCACGATACCCAAAGAAAACACATGAACCTAATATGTAAAGAAGAAATAACGCAATACATCTTGATAATCACATGACACGCACACAACAGTGTGCAGTTCCGAAAGGAATATAATGCGTGAAATACATAAACTAATGCAACGAAAGCCTGACATAAACTATCCCCCCCCCAATGAACTACCAAGAAATAAACTAGTCCAAATGTAAAATACGTTGCTAACGTTTCATATGTCACATGACGTTACGTGACGATAAGTGGAATTAAATTGTGATTGTTAGTAATACACATTATTAACAATACATAATACATTGCATGCAATAGGGACTATTTGGTTTATGGACGAATACTGTTATAAAACATTTTAAAGCTTTTATAAAACAAATATGTTGTACATGTAAGGTGGTGATATCTGCGATTCAAACATTAAGAGACCTGGGCCCGGTTGCTCAAAACATCCGTTAGCTTAACGGACTGTTAAACAGTCCGTTAAGGATTTAACAGTCCGTTAAGCTAACTGGTGTTTTGAACAACCGGGCCCTGGTGATTTACAAGGTATAACATGGCCGCTGTTGACTTTTGAAATTATGAAATAATATGCCATGAATCAAATATTGTGTATACGTTCGTAAACTATAGTTGATAGATAGCACTGTGTATATAATGGGACATGCTATACCAAAGTTTATTAGTATATCTTTCATAGAGTTTGCTATCTGTGTCAATAGCTAAAAGAGGTACAACTAACTATTGGCATGTAAGCTAAGATGGTGGAGATGCTACAACTCAGACTCAAACAATCACATTGTTTGATTACGAGTTGGTATCGCCAATAAATGTTCAGATGCACACATTTCTAAATATTGTTCAGTACTTTTTCTCTATTTCTCAACAAACGTTTCTTCTGTTGTTACATGTACCACTCAGTTGAACCGTATAGTATATGTACATCTACTAACTACACGTATCCCGGCCCGCAACGGACGGAAATACAATGCAACCTCTGTACAAGAGTCAGCTACGGGTAGACACAAAACTGACCGTTGTAGAGAGGTGGCTATTGTCCGGAGGGTCGACTCTACCTTTATAACACATGACACTCTTCAATAAAGTGTGTCCTTAAGGCACTATGTCTCAGATGATGTCCCAGATATCCAACTCGTGGTATTTCGCTTCATGCACGGTTGCTACCTTATGTCAATCAACAACACTATTTTATTTTATGTCAATTGCAAAACCATACGTTATATTCAAGTACGTACGGTCAGAAACTGTGATAAACAAGGGAGATAATATAAAATTATTAACTTTTGAGGAGGTGTACATGAAATGTACGGACCTATTCACCGAGGTCGAATACTAAAAAAAGAATTATAATTATTTTTTTATATGACTTATGGTTGCCGAAACCCGACTGACATTATTGCACAAGCTGCATCCATTGTTGATGTTTTGCTGTCAAGTGCAAAGTACATTTGTAAGCTTGTTGCTGATTGGATGATACTATTTGCATAGTGACTCGAGCATCCATGTCAATATCCCATTTAAAACATCACTCTCAGACTCGTCTCGCAAGCGAGATGAGTCCGATATATATGATCGCAATCAGATGACCCTCTATTGGGCAATCTCATTGGATAGACGTCTCAGTCATATAATAATTAGGTTTGGTGTACGTTGGTATTATCGCTATACATGTACCAGTAAGGAAACTGTGAACTGTGTATATTTTTAGTTATGGTGAAATGATCATACTTTATCACATTTAGAAATATGTTTCCAATATAGAAGCTTTTGTAAGTAATGTAAATACAATTAATTAGTCACCATCGACTGGTGAAATATGTTTATAATACAGACAAATAACAACGCTAGTTATTTTTCAGTATTATAAACATTGTTTTAACAATCCCCAATATTTCCAATATTGTCAATTTATGTATTTGCAAATACATGTACATGTACGTGAATACTGTGCTTTGAATCAAGCAGCTTGATTGTCTGATCATGAGCTGTGCTACAGCTCAGGCTCACACAATCAAATTGCTTGATTGCTAGTTGGCATTGCAAATACATGTTCAGAACATTGGGAACGATTAACGCAGGCGGCTGTGTATACTCACTAAGAACCTCGACTACCGCCGATGCATGGATGTCCACTCCGGACGTGTCGGTGATAACGAACACGTAGTTTCCTCTGTGTCCGCAGTCAATACCCTGTATGCTCACAGTCACGGTTGTATATGAATATGTGAGGGTCACCAACGCGTCACTCTCAGAATATACGGTATCAGCCCCACCGGCTACGTCAAATAACTCTATTCCATTATTCGAAACGACGGTCTGTGACTCGGCGGTCAGTTGGAAGTTGTTTATTGTACATTTTATCTGTACGGTGGTACCTATCTCTCCCGATATGTCGCCACAAGTTATATCTGAAATAGAAGCACACAGTGATGTACGTATATGTAGATTGTTTAGTGATGGCAGTTGCCATTATTTCCTGTCACTCCAGATATGGTGACGCCACATCTTAGGTCTGAAATAGAAACAGAAAGTCGTGTACACATATACAAGTATCCTTAATGGCGGCAGCTGTGATCATCGCATCTCCTTACTGATTTCTCCATAAAACACGTCGGAAATTGACAAATGAAATTCACAAGACAATATTTACACCATCCATAAATTCATAATGGAAAGGCCCATTGGATGTATTGCGTTTACATCCCAATACGATACATTAGAGCCACATGACGTTGCGCGATGTTAAAGTTAACGTTCTTTGACGTAATTAATTTCCAGGAGGTTGTCAAATAACGGCACGCTATTGACCGACAACGTCGGTGTTCCAGGAATTGCGAAAAATTGACGTAACACAAGATTATTTTTAATGTTAACGCTATATTTAGTTATTTACATTTTTTAAACTATCAGAAAATGCATTGTAAATATAAGTAATAAAGCCATTGGCTGTTGCGTTTACCGTGGTTAATAATATATGTGGTCAGTTTAAAGTTTGCCAGGAGTCCTTTGAACTCCACGCACTTTAAAAATACCAAATGTATTGTACATCCCAGAAAACTCCGGACTCCTCGCAAACTTTAAACACACCAAATGTATTGTTTACTCCAGTAAACGCAACAGCCTATGGTTTTCTTCTTTATATATTCACCGGCGTCAGTTGACATCATATCATTTGGAGCGTTACCGAGTGCATACAATAGTTTGCATCGCAGCTCACCGCAAACCAGAATAACCTGATTTGTACTGATGAATACAATGAAGTTGATATATACGCATGCGTGCCGACCCGGGACTCTGAGATTTAGGCTGGTTCGAAAACGTCCGATCGATTGTGTGCTAAAATACAGTTATTTCATGGTCATTCGGCGAACAGCCAAACCTATTATATATTGCCCAGAGGTGCTGTGGACAACCCGAGGTATTATGATTGCCGTGAGGCCGAAGGCCGAATGCCGAGGGCAATAGTGCATTGGGTCGTCCACAGTACCGGGGGGCAGATATGTCCTATCGATTAATCGATGGTAAAAACACATGTCATGATATAGGGCAGACAATTGCAACCACGTATATATGATTATCTCATTACCTTTCATATCCAATGAAATGAACGCGTACTTGATTCTGTGACGTCATTCCGCTGACGTAATTCATGTGATGCCGTTTGACCAATGCAACGTCTGTTTTAAATTTATTGTAGCCCGGATATTCGTCTCAGGTCAATGCCTGATACAACAATACGTTATCAGTCAGTACGTATTCGGCCAATACAAAGTTCGCTATCTGATACATTAAGGGAACCCGTCGCAGTATCAAGGTGCATGATCACGTGCTTAGAACAGCAACAATAATGGCTGAAAGTGTTGAAAGCAGGCCCACCCCAAAGTAAGTATTATTTGATAGTTTCTTTAATATGCAACGGATTTTGATGAAATATGGTACAGAAAACGCTTCTTCTTCAGCTGTATTTGGTGGTCTCGGCACTTCGGCACATATTTATGTGGTTTTTGCGAAGTATTTCCGTATCAGTAAACATGATAAACACGGAAATCGATTCCTTGCAAACACAACAGAAGTTCCGAAATCACCAAATTCAGCTAAAAAAGACGCGTTTCATGCGCCATTTTGCATACAAATCCGTTGCATAATAAGAAAAATATAAAAGAATACGTACCTTGAATCGGAGGCGCTTCTGGAAGTTTCGGTAATTGTTGTTGTTGTTGTAACAACGTGATCATGCACCTTGGGTATTGAGTGGGATAAACAGCTTAGAGCAAGGTTGCCCGCCTGCATGGTCGATACATGTGGACGAACCATGCACTATGTATTGTATATTACAGAGTAAATATATGGCTGTGACTGCAGAAATGGTACTTATGGGATTTGCGACCAGTGTACATGTATATCCTGAGTAGTCTGTACATCCACACAGGATCTGTACTTTTCGCTATTCCATTATGGAAACACCCGTCATGCTTCCAACAAGCAATATAGCATCAGGCTATCGATCTGCACTTGTCACAACTCCCATAAGCCCCAGTACTGCGGCCACACGGATATATACGTACATGGGCCTGACGGCAGCGTCGTCGTCGTCGGAGGCTCCGTAGTTGTCGTGGTAGCTACAACCAGCGATAGACGTGTACAGTGCAACCTCTCTAAACCGGACGCACTGGGAGGTCCCCAGGGAGTCCGGTTTAGAGATATTCCACTGTAAATCAGGCATATGACAAGTATAACATGTATGTGTGTGCTTTGCAATCATGAACATATACTATCAGCTGATATAAATGACTACATTGTAAGAAACCCATCATAAATAAGATCACAGGTGTTTTCATGGTGTCCGGTTTAGAGAGGTTCCACTGTATTTTATCTATATGTGCATTGTTTATAGCGGAAGACGTGAATGTTCACTTGATACTTTAGTTATTTACTAGTAGTGTGCGCTATATATGTATAGCTACTGTCTGTTTCACGAAAGCTGCCCAAATTGTACGGTTATATAAACGATGCAAAAACAATCTGTTTTTCGATAATATTAAATTAAAGGAAAATTTAAGAATGAGCCTTCTTTTTATTTCATGAAATTTGGTCCAATATTGATTTTATGACGAAAATACAATGTGCACATGTTAAATCCCCATAGACATATTCACAGACTGAACATGTCTATGGGGATTTAACATGGGGATTTTTTCTAATTTCAGAAATAGTGGACCGATTTTCATAGTTCAACTTTTGTTGTCTTAGTTAAATCATTTCCAAGCTATCTAGTCATGTTCCGGAAGCAATTTACAATTTTGTTTGTTTTTAGACTCCTCCTTTGGCTACTACACCCCATTTTCCCGCATGTTAAATTCCCATAGAGAAATAATCTTTTCGTAATAAAATCAATATTTGACCAAATTTCACGATATAAAAAGAAAGCTCACTCTTATATTTTGATAAAATATAAAATTATCTAAAAAAATACGGTTTTTGCATTGTTTATATGGCTGTAACATGTGGGAAGGTTTCGTGAAACAGACAGTAGTATAGCGATTACGCATGCATGTCAGGTTAATACTGTCTACCAGCATCCAAATTTGAGGTCTTCGAGCATTTATGCAAATGAGCTAATGTTGGGTTAAACCTTTTGATAACACGGGTCTTACACCATACAAATAGTTCTAGCAACTTAACTTGATTGCCTTCTCAGTGTGATAAATGTTTTGTTTGTCTTTTTGTATGCTACATTTATGTCATTGTAAATGTTTCTGTAGTCTAAGTGTGCGACGATTAACCGCCATACTCGATTATTCGTGATTCGTAACTCCATCGTTTGGTGCACGAATACATTGTTGTTGTTGTTGCTACTGTGAAATTACCGCGCTTATTTTTCGCGAAACGCTTTCCACTCTGGATTAATTATTTGTCTATGTGTCATTCACACAACACATACTGCGAATAATTGCAGGACGTTGAGTCCTTTGATTATAGGTTGTGCATACATAGCCCTAGGTATGTATAACATATTGCTGCAGTATATGTATGGCAAAACCATGAGGGTAGATTCACAGGCGTGTTGCTAGGTAACTGCTGCCATGCCATTGTTTTGTACCACCATGACGGTGACATCTGAGAATGTCATTACATTGTATATCAGTGCATGGTGTTATCGGGATTACCAGATGTTGCTAGGTAACGCGTATAAATGTCAAGGATCAGGGGAAACAAGTATTGCACGTGATGCCAAGAATACATCACCGATAATGCTGTACAGTGACATACATACATTACGTTGATAAACATGTTTGAAAATGAGTGTGCGGTAAATTGTAAGTTTTATTGATATTACCCACATCTAGATTATCTAAACAAATCTGAAATGGACACTTATTGACATTAACATATGCTTGTTTCGCTAAAACGGGAATAAACGCGAACACAAATAAATCCATGACATGTTAATCGAAGTTCAATACGAGTTTAGCACGGATGGACGTGTTTTTTCTCGCCTGTCTTGGTTATATGTTATCTAACACGAATGTCGTGACAGAGAATATAAAACGTGGCTGTGACTGGAGACATGAGGCATACGTGATTTGTTGCCAGTGTATATGTAGCTCCTTATCAAATAGCACATTCCTGTAGCCTAATAACGATCCGTTGTGCTTGAGAGAAGCAAAACGAGAGCAAATTTGCTAAAAGGATATAGAGTTTATTCAGCTACCATTTTGAAATACCTGATTTATTTCCCCAGGACATTGACAATCCGATAAAGAAACGAGTGCAGAGCACGAGTTTCTTTGTCGGATGTACAGATGTCAAGGGAAATAAATCCGGTATTTCAAAATGGTAGTGGAATAAATTATAAATTACATGCTCTTCGTAAAAAGTGAAATTTGCTCGTAGACCAGTTGATAACGTTGTCAAAATTGACAAATTTGACGTTAGCGTATGAATTGTTTCTATGCCGGAAATGACGTCAAAACGTGACATCAATTACGTCTCGCGAACGTCTAGGAGGAAATATTTCCTTGTGCAAGTAACTATGTTGTAGATGAAATGCATTTCCTCTTTTATTGTCAGCATTATGCTATAAAGAGAGCTGTATTAATGGCATGTGTTTTATTAGAATGCCATCACTTTTGTGGACTCTCCTTATCAAAGCAGTTGATTTGGTTACTATCTTGTGAAAACACAATAACTTTCTTGTGAAAGGCAATGATAACATCAGATATTATATATCATATAGAAGGTGTCAGGTAGCGTATATATCACGGACTGTGACAACACTGGTACGTATTTAACATAAATGAATAAGTGTAATATAATCGCACATGAAAGGATTCATGTTCGTGTCTTATCATGGACCCCCTTGACTTATGTCGCTCATGTATGAAACCACATACGATCAATTCAACAGTTCGGCACGTTGTTCATCCAAGATCCGTTTTTCTAAACACGCGGTGCTGTTTTCTGCACTCAACGCAACTTAGACAAAATGTGTTGGCAATTTTTCCTATTTCAAGATAGCGTTCAAGATGACCAACAGTTTTGTGTGTATACCCCTAAACGTTTTACCTCATCTGTATAGAATAAGTTTAATACTTTTAGGCATTTATTTAACATGGTATGATACATATATGATTATAAAACATTTCAGTAATTAGGATGTTTGCATTGGTTCTATTAATAGAGTCAATGTCAAGGTCACACTAACGAATTGAATGAGGAAAATGCCTATCTAAGGCACGAACGGCATATTACTTCTGAGAATCATTAAGCTCAGTTACGTTTGGAGAACCAGGATTCACTATGCGTTCAACAGTTATAATTGATCAGATTGTATGCGCATCGATGAAGCTAAGATGGCGTACACTATGACCGAGAGTGTGGTATATACGACGTTTGTCCATATGTAATGACATAGTCGGTGGAGACTGTGCCATTCCTGGGTTGATCTGGCTGTGTGGATGCTACAATGATACGTGATAGGTATAGCCGGAACAACACAATTGTATATCGGTATAAACTGTTATCATAATTCTGGTACATGTAAAGTCCGCAACACAAATGGACACAAATTTCCCTTGCGGTTTATACATTTCTGGTCTCAGAGTATCACTGGTAAACTTTACAGCTGTCAGGTTATAATAATGACAATTACGAAGCTCCCTCTATAACATGTCGAAGATGTGATTTAGATCGGGCAGTCGATGCGACCCACGCCAAATTATGTCACGTTTGTGAGAAACTTTCATAGCATAACTATGAAAACATAAATATTAGAGTAAGTGGCACTCAATTGTATTATTTTTCGGCTATAGTATTTGATTTCTGTGTCAACCACTATAGGAGGGGAAATTGGCCGATGATGTGCACATACAAAAGCAATGCATGCGCAAATAAAGGCATGTTCTCATATTACATGTGTTCTCATATTGCATGTTCTCATATTAATGAAAAAATGTGGATTCATTCAAAAGAGAATAATAATGACAAATGCTGCAGATCCTGATGAGACAAAAGTTACAGGCTCCGTATTGGGCCTTTCTGAAGGTCCCTCGGATGTAAACTGTGGATGCGACTGGTGAATGCGGCTTATGTGTTTTGCGACCAGTATAGATCCAGTTCAGCATATGCATCCGCAGATTCTAAACATGATCTTCGCTGTTCAACATCCTATCAATGAAACACCCGTCATGTTTCTAATTGCGACCAGTGTTGAGCCATATCAGCATGTGCGTCCGCACAGTCTGATCAGGATCTGCAATGTTCGTCATGCATTGAAACACCCGTCATGCTGCTAATAACCAATTGAAACTGAATACCGCTGAGGATCGTTATCAGACCACAGTAGTGTTCTATTATCTGGTCACAAATCACATGAGCCCTTCAGTCACAGCCACACATCGCTGTCGATGACAAGCAGGAACCATCCATACCTGCAGCCACTACAGCAACTGTTACGTTAGTCGACAGCATTTGGTCGCCATCATCTGTACTAGTTATGCAATTCACGACGGCCCCATCCATCTCGTCCGTCACAATGAACGTATACCGTATCGTCTTCATTACGCCGCATGTATTCTCGCCTTCTCCATCGGTTACAACTGCGCCGTTGGCCTCACCAATCATACCCGGCTCTGCGTTCGCAACACTCTTCCACATCATGCGCATGTCATTGGAACCTTTCGGGAATCCAAGCGCTGTAGAACACGTTACAGTCGCCTCTTGTCCGAGAGGAAATCGTCGTGTTGACGATTCGATGGTCGGCGCCTCCGCGCTTGCTGTGGAAATACAAATTATGGCAGGTAAAGAAGACATGCATTGGCATAAAACATAATGACTGATAATAAGGTGTCGTATCCCACATTGAGGAGCAGCTACGTACTTCCGGGTAAAAATGGGTAAACAATATATACCCAAACGACATACAAAGGAACACGATACCCAAACAACGCAAGAAATCTTGATAATCACATGACACGCGCACAAATGTGTGCATTCCCAACAGGAATACAACACGTACAATTCGTAAACTAATGCAACGAAAGCCTCACAGCAACTATTCCCCAAATGAACTACCAATAAATAATGCAGTCCAAATTTAAAATACGTGAATGCTGACGTATCGTGTGTCACACGACATTACGTGACGGTAAGTGAAATTCTGATTGTTTGTAATACACATGATTCACCATACATACTGCAGTGCGTGCACTAGGGACTATTTGGGTTTATGGAAGAATACTACTATCACAAAATTTAAAGTTTTTATAAAAAATGTATGTGGTACATATAACGTTTTATATCTGCGATTCAAATATTAAGTGACCTGATGATTTATAAGGTATACCATGGCCGCTGTTGATTTTTTAAATGATGAAGTAATATGCCATAAATTAAATATTGTGTACACGTTCGTAAACTATAGTTGATAGCACTGTGTAAATAATTATCGTTGGGACATGTTATACCAAAGTTTATTAGTCTATATGTCATAGAGTTTGTCATCTGTGTCACTATCTAAAAGAGGTAAACTAACTATTGGCCAGTAAGCAAATATGGCGGAGCTGCTACAACTGAGGCTCAAACAATCAGCTTGTTTGATTGCGAGTGGTATTGCCAATACATGTTCAGATGCACACATTTCTAAATATGTTTTAGTACTTTTTCTCTATCAAAGTGTTTGATTCCGAGTTGGTATTGCCAAGAAATGTTCAGAACGCATACATTTCTAAATATTGTTCAGTACTTTTTCTCTATTTCACATCAAACTTTTCAGTTGTTACCACTCAGTTGAACCGTCCGGTCTAATTCAATTTATTAGTCACAAGATATGATGTGGGTGTGTGGGGATGGGGTGGATTAGGGCATCCCCTACCTTCGCCGGACCAATCGTAGTATGTGTCCTTAAGGCACTGTGTCTCAGATGATGTCCCACATATCCAACTCGTGGTATTTCGCTTCATGCACGGTAACTAATATAAGTATGTCAATCAACCACACCATTTCATTTTATGACACTTGCAAAAAAACATGCGTTATATGCAAGTACGCATGATCAGAAACTGTGATAAACAAGGGAGATAATTAGGTTTGGTATACTTTGATATTATCGCTATACGTGTACATTTACCAGTAAGGAAAATGTGAACTGTCTATATTTTTAGTTGTGGTGAAATGATTATACTATATCACATTTAGAAAGATGTTTCCAATATAGACGCGTGTTTAAGTAATGTAAATACAATTAATTAGTCACCATCGACTGATGACACATGTTTACAATTCAGAAAAATAACGCGCGTTGCAACGTTATTTATTGTTCAGTATTATGAAAACAAAATTATTAATCCCCAATCCTGCCAATATTGTCAATTTATTTATTTACTGTGCTGTAAATCAAGCAGCATGATTGCCTGAGCATCATCAGTGCTACAGTTCAGGCTCAGACAATCAAATTGCTTGATTGACAGTTGGCATTGCAAATACATGTTCAGAACATTGGGAACGATTAACGCAGGCGGCTGTGTATACTCACTAAGGACCTCGACTACCGCCGATGCATGGATGTCCACTCCGGACGTGTCGGTGATAACGAACACGTAGTTGCCTCTGTGTCCGCAGTCAATACCCTGTATGCTCACAGTCGCGGTTGTATATGAATATGTGAGGGACATCAACGCGTCACTGTCAGAAACCACGGTACCAGCCCCACCGGCTACGTCGAATAACTCTATTCCATTATTCGACACGACGGTCTGTGACTCGGCGGTCAGTTGGAAGTTGTTTATTGCACATTTTATCTGTATGGTGGTACCTATCTCTCCCGATATGTCACCACAAGTTATATCTGAAATAGAAGCACACAGTGATGTACGTATATGTAGGTTGTTTAATAATGGCAGTTGGCATTATTTCCTGTCATTCCAGATTTGTTGTCGCCACATCTTAGATCTGAAATAAAATCATGAAGTGATATACATATATACAGTATATTTAATGGCGGAAGCTGGGATCATCGCATCTCCTTACTGATTTCTCTATAAAACACGTCGGAAATTAACAAATGAAATTCACAAGACAATATTTACACCGTCCATAAATTCATAATGGAAAGGCCCATTCGACGTATTGCGTTTACATCCCAATACAATACATTAGAGCCACATGACGTTGCGCGATGTTTTTGAAAGTTAACGTTTGTTTGACGTCATTAATTTCCACGAGGTTGTCAATAACGGCATGCTACTGACCGGCAACGTCGCTGCTCCAGGAATTGCGACAAGTTGACGTAGCACAAGATTATTCGTAATTTTAACGCCATAATTAGTGATTTACATTTTTTAAACTATCAGAAAATACAGTGTAAATGTAAGTAATAAAGCCATTGGCTGTTGCGTTTACAGTGGTTAATACTATATTTGGTCAGTTTAAAGTTTGCCAGGAGTCCTTTGAACTCCACTGACATTAAACATGTATTGTACATCCCAGAAAACTTCGGACTCCTCGCAATCATACCAAATGTATTGATAACTCCAGTAAACGCAACAGCCCAGTTTTATTATTTAAATATTCACCGGCGTCAGTTAAAATCATAGCATTATAGCCTGCACTATCGAGTGTTACCGAGTGCATACACTAGTTTGCATCGCAGCTCACCGCAAACTTGATTAACCTTATTTGTACTGGTGAATACAATCAAGTTGATAATAAATTATAAAGCCGTCTGTTTGGGATACATAAAGTACTCGAAGGAGCTGGTTTGTCGCTGAGTCTGTGGGTCTGAGCCTGCGTGCCGACCCGGGACTCTGAGATTTAGGTTAGTTCGAAAAAGTCAGATCGATTGTGTGCTAATATACAGTTATTCATGGTTATTCGGGGAACAGCCAAACCTATTATATATTGCCCCTAGGTGCTGTGGACCATCCGAGGTACTATAATTGCCCGCTGCCAAAGGCCGAGGTAAGTAGTTCATCGGGTCGTCCACAGTACCGGGGGGGGGGGGGGGGGTGCAATATATTTTGACTGAACCAGGAAATGACCATGATATAACGGTTTTAATTCTCAACCTGCAAACAGTGTATGTGATACAATTAGTAAAACATTTTTTAATATCAACTTGCATAGGGAGTTGAGTGAGAATACGGATTATTTGCGGAACTACGTTGTTCTTCATAAATAGGTTCCAGACCGGGAGGTGATCACACAAACTTTACATGTGGCAGATATGTCCTATGATGTAATCGATGGTAAAAGCACATTTCATGACATCTGACAGAAAATTGCAACCACGTATATATGATTATCTCATTCCATTCATATCCATGAGTTCTGAGTCAATTTTATAGTGACTACCAGGATAGTATTTTGATTCATGTTTATCAGGCAAGGCTAGGAAACGCGTAGGACTTCCGAGGCTCGAGGAATTCATACCGTTTCCGAGCCGAGCCTGATAAAATTGATATTATATTTATCAGATAACGTTTCTGACTGCATGGAGAGCGATAATGAAATGAACGCGGACTTGATTCCGTGACGTCATACCGCTGACGTAATTCGGTTACTTCATGTGATGCCGTTCGTCTAATGAAACGTCTGTTTTAAATTTAGTGTAGCCCGGATATTTGTCTCAGGTCAATGCCTGATACAACAATACGTTATCAGTCAGTACGTATTTGGCCAATACCAAGTTGTTTATCTGATACATTAAGAGAACCCGTCGCAGTATGGGTATCAAGGTGCATGATCACGTGGTTAGAACAGCAATAACAATGGCTGAAAGTGTTGAAAGCGGGCCACTCCAAAGTAAGTATTATCTGATAGTTTCCTTAATATGCAACGGATTTTGATGAAATATGACACAGAAAACGATTCTTCATCAGCTGTATTTGGTGGTCTCGGCACTTCGGCACATACTTATGTGGTTTTTGCGAAGTATTCCGGTGTCAGTAAACATGGTAAACACGGAAATCGATTCTTAGCAAACACGACAGAAGTTTTGGCCAAAGCTTAGCAAGACGCGTTACAAATCCGTTGCATAATAAGGAAAATATCAAGAATACGTACCTTGTATCGGAGGCGATTCTGGAAGTTTCGGTAATTGTTGTTGTTGTTGTAACCACGTGATCATGCACCTTGGGTATTGAGTGGGATAAACAGCTTAGAGCATGGTTGCACGCCTGCACGAACCATGTACTATGTATTGTATATTACAAAGCAAACAGGTGGCTGTGACATGATCATGATGGGACTTGCGACCAGTGTATATCCTGAGTAGTCTGTACATACACACAGGATCTGTATTGTTCGCCATACCATTATGGAAACACTCGTCATGCTTCTAACAAGCAATATAGGATAATGATATCGATCTGCACTTGTCACAACTCCCATAATCCCCAGTACTGCGGCCACACGGATATATACGTACATGGGCCTGGCGGCAGCGTCGTCGTCGTCGTAGTTGTCGTGGTAGCTACAAACAGCGATAAACGTGTTAAGTGAAACCTCTCTAAACCGGACACCCTGTGAGGTCCCCAGGGAGTCCTGTTTAGATATATTCCATTGTAAATCAGGCATATGACAATTCTAACATGTATGTGTGTACTTTGCAATCATGAACATATAATATCACCTGATATAAATGACTAAGAAACCCATCCGAAATAAGATCACATGTGTTTTCATGTTTAGAGAGGTTTCGTCCTGTACTTTCGTGTTTTCTTCTATCCATTAGTTCCTTGTTTATAGCGGAAGGCGTGAATGTTCACTTGGTACTTTAGTTATTGACTTCTAGTAGTGTGCGCTATATAGTTATACATATAGTGGGGTGAGCGTGTAAGTGCACACACGAACGAACACGACAGGTTGGTTCCAACCTGTAGTGTTCGTTCGTGTGTGCACTTTCACGCTGACCCCACTGTACTGTCTGTTTCACGTAAGCTCCCCAAATGTTATGGTTATATAAATGATGCAAAAACAATATTTGTTTCGATAAAGGAAAATTTAAGAATGAGCCTTCTTTTTATTTCGTGAAATTTAGTCCAATATTGATTTTATGACGAAAATACAATTTCCACATGTTAAACATGTTAAATACCCATATACAGGGTGAAGATGTCTAGGGGATTTAGCGTGGGGAAATTTTACAGAAATAGTGGACCGATATTAAAAAATTCAATTTTGTTTTCTTAGGTAAATCATGTTCAAGCCATCTAGCTAAGATTCGGAAGCAATTTCTAAAACTGTTCGTTGTTTGACTGCTCCCTCGGCTACTCCACCTCCTCAAGTGAAATTCCCATAGAGAAATCGATTTTTTTTCGTAACAAAATCAATATTTTACCAAATTAAAATTTAATATTATCGAAAACAAATACTGTTTTTGCATTGTTTATATGGCCGTAAAATTTGGGCAGTGTTCATGAAACAGACATTAGTACAGACGATTGGGCATGCATGTCACCTAGCGAAGAATTATACAGCCAATATCCAAATTTGAGGTCTTCCAGCATTTATGCAAATGAGTTAATGTCGGTCACAGCACATACATTACGGGTTCAGCTTTTGAAAACACGGGTCTTATACCATAACAATAGTTCTAACAACTTAACTTGAATGCCTCCTTTTCAGTGGGAAAAATGTTTGTTTTGTGCTACATTTATGTTATTGCAAATGTGTCCGTAGTCTAAGGGTGTGACGATGAACCATACTCGATGTTTGGTGATTCGTAACTCCATCAATCGGTGCATGAATATATTGTTGTTGTTGTTGCTACTGTGAAATGAGTGTGGGGTAATTTAAGTTTTATTTGTATTACCCACATCTAGATTATCTAAAAAATCTGAAATTCACACTTTGCTTTATTTCGCTAAAACGGGAATGAATGTGAACAAAGCAATCCATAACATGACATGTTAATCGAAGTTCAATCAGCACGGATGGACATTTATTTTCTCTCTTGTGTTGGTTATACGTTATCTAACACGAATGTCGTGACAGAGAATATAAAACGTGGCTGTGACTGGAGACATGAGGCATGCGTGATTTGTGACCAGTGTATACGTAGCTCCTTATCAAATAGCACACTCATGTAGCCTAATAACGATCCATATTGCTTGATAGAAGCAGAACGAGAGCTTCTTTGATGCGGATGTACAGGCTGATCTGGATCTACACAAAAGTCATAAGCCCCATTTCTCCAGTGACAGCCAGTGACAGCCACAAATGACAACAACAAATTAAACAAATTTTCTAAAAGGAAATAGAGTTTATTAACTACCATTATGAAATACCGGATTTATTTCCCCAGGACATCTGAAAATCCGATAAAGAAACGAGTGCGGAGTCTGATTTACAGATGTCAAAATAAATAAATCCGGTATTTCAAAATTGTAGTGGAATAAATTGTGTATTACTACATGCTCTTCGAAAAATGTGAAATTTGCTCTTAGACCAGGTGATAACGTTGTCAAAATTGACAAGTTTGACGTTAACGCATGAATTGTTTCTTCGCCGGAAATGACGTCAAAAACGTGACGTCAATACCATCTCGGAGGAGATGTTTCCTTGTACAAGTAACTCAGTTGAACATGAAATTCATTTCCTGTTTCATTGTCAATTATTCTATAGAGAGGGCTGTATTAATGGCATGTGTTTTATTAGAATGCCATAACGTTAGTGGACTCTCCTTATCAAATCAGTTTATTTGGTTACTATATTGTGAAAACACAATAATGTTGAGAGCATTTGGTATTGTTTTAATCAAAGCAAATTATAACCGTAATTAATCTTAATCTCTATATATATACGTGAATATTTATATTTTGATAATATTAGGGATATTGAAGGTTATAATATGACCGTCATAGTATTTAACTTGGTTGTCCATTTGGCATGATTACATATATAACTTTTATAACTGGGCATGTGGCTGTGAAACTTGGGCGTATGGGCATTGGCTCCGCTTATTGACCAGACCCATTGGTTGCGCTTGTTGACCAGACCCATGATCATGTTCACCACCGCTGCTACTAATTCATGTATTTCTATCTGCATGTACATTCAACCATAGTTCATAGTCACAGTTTCAGCTTGTTCTTGTTTATTGACTTGTTTTCAAATCATTTAATCAAAGTATGAAATTATTTCTCTCTTGTGGACCCATAATTGGAAATGAAGTCTTGTATCTTATGTTAAGGAAATACATCCATCCAGAATCACGGTAAATCACAGTGTATGATGTAACATAATTTATTGTTTACCCTAGTTTCTCAACCAATGACAGAACCGCATTTAGTCTCAATTAATCGCATATTGCGACGCTTTCTGAACAGATTTTACGTCTTGTTGCCATCAGTTCACGAGAAACAAAACATATTACCGTCCACACACACGCTCACTTCGTGTCAAACAGCCAATCACATGCTACGATAGACATTCGAAATCACATTTAGGTGCGGAGATTCGCGACTGGGCTAGGTAATCAATAAGTACATTATAGATCACATATTGAATTTTTAATAAATACAATATGTGGACTTTATTACACTCTTGCTAGTTATTTGCATTGATTTGCTTTGAGAAGAAAGCCGTAATCAACTCCTTACAAATAATACACCGTGAAGAGAACATCCGTAATTGCACCCTCTATTACTACAGTCATTTGGAGAGAGACTCGACTAATGTACAATGTTAGTGTGATTGAACACGTTCCAAACGTGCACTTAAAAATATCTAATTCATAGAAACAGCTGCGTAATTTGGATTTTAAAAAGTTTACGCGTCAATCAACGTGAAAACGCGTCAGTGTGTAACTATTCATACGCACAGACAGGACAATTATTTTGCCTACAATCTCAAAAAACATGCAAGAAAAGCCGCCATAAAGTGTAATAAATAGGACATTCCATCGTACATGTTTGAATAGCGGCAATACTACACTCGTGTACGTCAACTTCCGTGCAAGCAACTAGTTCGCTACGGTCACTATTTACTTACGCAAGACAAGATTTCTTCCTCATGTCTGAAAATATTTTATTTTAATAGGTACAGATCTGACCATTCACCTGTATTGGTAAGTTTATGTTTCAACACTTTTTTAAAGAGAAAACCACTATTGAAACATAACAATGCGATGATGAAAGACATAAATTACATAAACATGATTAATGAACAAAAATGAAGGAACAAAAAATCAGTATGCTATTCCAATATAAAACCGAGAAAACTTGCATGAAATACCAAACAACGAATTGCAGTTCACTATTAACGATCAACTTTTTCTGGAAACACTTATGATGGAACTACGTGGGAAATCTATTTATTATTCTTCCTTTATAAACAAATAAACCAATCAAAAATAAAAATCATTAACAGAACAGATATTAGACGTAGAAGACATCAATAAAATTGAATTTTTAAAATGAAAACTCCAGGAAATTCGAAAAATTAAAGTAAATGGTTCAGTTATTCGATCAAGGGCTCTAAATATAAATGAAGGAGAAAAACCAACAAAAGATTTCTGCGCACTCGAATCTCATAACTTTATAAGTAAAACAATACCAAAACTTGAAACAGAAATAGGCAAAATAATTACAAGTCAGTCAGAGATATTAAAAGTAACAGAGCTATTTTACATCTAACTGATTTATATTTGGATAATGTTTTGAAAAATGCGCATGTACCAAAATTAAATGAATCAGAATCAGAAAAACTAGAGGGATTAATCACAAAAACTGAAATAGCCTTTGCACTAAAAAAAAACATGACGAACAACCGTAGCCCAGGTACAAGCGGATTTGCATGCGAATTTTATATACTGTTTTGGCATAAACTGGATTATTTCATTTGTAGGGCAATAAAGTATAGCTATCAGAATGGTGAACTATCTATAACTCAACGACAGGGTATAATAACACTAATCCCAAAAGAAAATAAATCTCGAAATTGTCTAAAAAAATATAGACCTATTTCATTATTAAACACAAATTACAAAATTGCATCAGAATCTATCGCAAATAGAATACAAACAGTGTTAGACAAATTAATAATTGGGACCAAACAGGATTTATTTCAGGAAGATACATGGGGGAAAACACTAGGCATGTATACGACATTATGCAATATATTGAAATAAACAATATCCCAGGACTTCTTCTTCTAATAGACTTTGAGAAAGTATTTGACTCTATATCATGGAAATGTATTCATAAAGTACTTAGCTGCTTTAAATTCGGACGAAATATTAGTCAATGAATTGCATTATTCTAAAAAAATGCTCATCTATCAGTTAATCAATATTGGAACCTCTCACCTTTTTTCAATACATCGAGGCTATCGTCAGGGGGACCCACTCTCACAGTACATATTTGTATCTTATGCGCATAAATACTTGCAATCAGAATACGCAACAATCATAAAATTAAAGGAATTAAAATAAATGGAACAGAATATAAACTAACACAGTTTGCAGATGGCACTAGTGCCTTCTTGGATGGATCAGATGAATCGCTAAATCAAACAGTTAATGAACTGGAAATGTATGCCCGTATGTCAGAAGTTAATTTTGATAGAACACAAGTTATTTGGATTGGGGCAAATAAATATAGCCAAGGCTCAATTAAAACAAAATGGAAACTAAGGTGGGGAAATAACAGATTTAAATTGATTTGCTTTTGAATTACTTTTGATACAGATTTAAAAAATGTGGACATAAATTTCTCGGAAAATCCCTTCCTAGCCCCAGTCAAACATGTGTTAATGATACCAGCAGCTTTATGTATACTTGTTATGGCAAGGTAAATCACGAGTAAAAGGTACTATTACAGGCAAACAATATGAGGATGCCGGACTAAAAATGAAAAATATTGAGGACAATATATCGTCTTTAAAAATAGCATGGGTGCATGTGTAAGAAGAATAGTAAGCAACAAATACAAATTGATAAACATTTTAAATACAGAAATTGATACAGATAATATTTTTAAATTGGGAGATATGAACAGCGAACAAAAAATAAGAAGAAATTCAAACTAAAAGCTCATCTAAAATTACAAAATAAGCTTAAGCCGACAAACATGGATGCATTTCTTTCTTGCCCATTATGTTTTAATAAGATCATAAAATGTTGGACAACATTCTTCGATAAAGCATGGTTGATAGGGGAATATGTTTTATAAATGACACTATCAAAAATGATGGAACTTTTGCCTCTCAAAATGAACATAAAAACAATTTCAACATAAATATAAACTTTCTTCAATATTATGGTATTTTCAAAGCAATAAAAGATGGGGGGAAAAGCTTGAAACTTAACAATATCGAAAAGAAGTTAGAAATGCCATTTACTCCATACAAACTAAAAATATACCTAAAAAACAAAACCTGGACAAAATACATGTATCTCGCATTAAACTTAAATTCTGAAACTCCAGCTGGTAAAATTAAATGGAACTCCACCTATAATTTTAACAATGAAACATGTAAGAAAATATATTTATTCATAACAAAAGACACAACTCGAAAATGGTTCCAGTACCGAATAAACCACAATATTCTGGCCACAAATGATTTCCTAAATAAGATTAAAATTGTAAGTAGTCCATTATATACATTCTGTAAGAACTTTTCGGAAACAGTAAAACATTTGTTTTGGGATTGTGAGGTTAAAAAAACATATTTATGGAACGTCAAGAATGGTTAGCGACAAAAAAAATATAACTATTACAATTAACGAAAAATCATTCATCTTTGGGATTAACGAAAACACAAATAAGTATATTCAAATCTCTATTATTGCCGGTGTTCAAAAGTAGTTCCAAGTCTCAGTGTACTGGAGCATCGAATTTAACTATTGTATGAAACATCCAAGAAGGCAGCAATAATGGACAACAAACTTGAAAACTTTATAAACATTTGGGAAGAATTTATCATTTCACAAGTTTAATTTATGTAACCAAAATACCAAAATAATATTTCATCTTCAGTTGAGCTATTTGCGTGTGCTATGATAAATTTATTGTTTAACCCCTTCCCCACCTCCCATGGGGAATAAAGCCATAATACAGAATAATTTAGTAGAACAATATCATATACACAGAGTAATACAGGTTCAAGCAACGAGCATGATCTGACGGAACCGGTAGTGTTTTGTTTTATAACCAGTGTGGTGTTCGGAACAGATTGTTGATTGGCTCATCAATACAAAATGTTACCAACAACTTTTAAACATTTAACCCTTTCAGCCCTAAATAACTTGAATGTAAATTTTCGGTCAATTCCATTCATCACAAAATATTTTTCAAATAATCGATTTATAAAATGTTTTTTTTTAAACAAATATGAAACTTACTTGCAAAGAGTGCAGATCCTGATGATACAGCTGGTCATGAGCCGGCTCGTCTGGATCTACACGGTTTGAAAACACCTATATAAATGGATGTAGTGTTGAAAGCGTTAACACTTGATTTAAACATGTAAATGCCCAGTAGGATTGAACTTCACTTTTTGCACAGTGGGGCTGGTTCAGTTGGATCATTGGTAATATGAATGATAACATATAATAAATCAAACTATGGCTCTTGCAGCGCTGGAGAGTTACATTGTCGTTTGCGGCTTTATTATAAGTATTACTGTCTTTTTTTAATAGCATGGGCAAGTTTATGATTGCAATTTCAGGTCTCTCATTAGTGACGATTCAAATGTACTACTGACTTTTTTCGAGGAAGTTTTTGATAGTTTTTTAGCTCTCTCATTAGTGACGATTCTACTGTACCACTAAACCATGTAGTCTTAAAAAATAATAGAATAGTAATTTATACCCAGTACTGAAAGAGTAAAAGAGGGTGAATATCTGTAATTGTATATTTTGTATGTGTACCCGATTATTGCATGTATATTATGTACGCTTTGTAGGGGATGGTCCCGACCCACCACAAACCTATTACGGGGACAATAAATATGTTCAAACGTGAACAAAAAAAAAATAACTTATGTCCAGAAGTCATTTGTGCTAATAAAAACATTCATTCGATGCATTATACTTTGTTTTTAACTATTTCAAAAAAATGTTAGCATACAATTACACAGAGAAATAAATATTGCAATAATATGGAGGTGACCGGTTAGAAAGATGGACTAGTATATAACATTGTTTGCTTATTGTTACATGTACACAACTGTATGCGTTAGTCTTGCCCAGATTATCAACGTTTCTGAACATTGATTGAAATATCAACTCACAATCAAGCAGTCGGATTGACTGACTCTGAGCTGCAACACAGCTCTGGCTCACTCAATCAAGCTGCTTGAATTCAAGCATTGAAACAAAGAATTTGATAACCATTGACAAGATTAGCGCAGTCGGTAGTGTACGCAGACATTTACGTGTCCGAGAGAATTATAGCGGAAATATATTATATAGAGGATATTCCATCGTACATTTGGAATAGCGAGATATAATATTATTTCTGCTATTCAAACATGTACGATGAAATATCCTATTTATTACTCTTCCACGGTGGATATATATGCACATTTAGTCTACTTTTGATATTATAATCAATTAATTGTGATGTGCGCATGAATAGTTGCACAATACCGTGTTTCCCGCGTTTTAAAGTCACGTTGTGTGACCTCAAACGTGACGTCATGTAAACCTTTTGAAATCCAAATTACGCAGCTGTTTCTATGGACTAGATATATATCAGTGCATGTTTGAGACCCTTTCCAAGTTTTCAAATAACGTTATTTTGAGTGAAATAAAATTAAACATTTTGCATGGTAGCTCATTGTTTCCAAGCAAACACAAGCGCAATTACGGGTGCGCTCTTGACTGTGTAGTGATAGTATTACGCGTTTTCTCTCACAGCGAAACCCGTACATATAACTCGCAAGTGTGTACTTTTATAATGGACACTAACACAATCACCTACCGTTAATTTACACCGTCGCATTCGCATTCGCACGACCAACCACCCACTTCATGTTTAGTTAAAAAGTATTATTATATTATATATTCTCAAAGTAAACGACTTTATTAAATACCATCATATTATATGATCAGGTATATGGTACATAAACATGTATAACACCATGCTTCTGAAAGCACAGTTCGCACAGGACTATTATGTTCATGATAGCTCACAGGTATTTGGTGTAAATTACATACGATACACTCACTTCGCCTTGTTCGACTGGCGCAATGTTACAAAAATGCTTGCTAATGCAAGCTGTATCAGGCTAGGCGAACGCAATACGCAGACGTCATCGTTTCAATGCAATATATGGCATCAAAGGTGGTCCATGTATCTTTAGGCCCACTATCACCCATTATGTAACAAGTGGCACCCATGAGTCACATACGTTAGTGGAATACCACAAATGCTGACAGAAAATAACTCATTGGTACATCATTTGCCTATGTCTTTGGCGGGAAGAGGCTGGTAGACTGACAATACACGATTTCTCTCAGTTCGTGCTTTACTCAGGGTGTCCGGTGTAGAGAGATTCCACTGTAAATCGCAAAATATATACCATAGAGCAAATATCAGGTGCGGTATTGAATGTACGGATATCAATTTGTTCTTGGCTGTCATGTCATTTGACTAGACTACCAACCTACAGCTGTACAGTCAGGTCCACCAACCCAGTTTCCGGTGATGTCACATGTGATTGCCGACGATCCGCGGTCAAACCCCGGTACGTGATCGCATAACACATACTGGCACAGAATTATCAAATATATAGTATAATTACTCCCTCAAAGTATACGGCCGGCACCATGAAACACACATCAGAATTGTAATGTAATGCATTGACTTCAGACACTATGACATATGCATGCTCAATTCAAGGAAGTGAATTTCAACTGTTTGCTTGCCAGAGTTGTAGAGTCGCTAGCTTATAAAACATGTTCAACATAACTGAGCCAATTGAACAAAATGTGAATTGAGTGTGCCATATCTAATTTCCATCTAATATCCAAGATAGTTTCTATCATGGTCACAACAGTGCAATATTAACCACGCTTTTTGAAACATGGTGCTAGTCACGTTTAAGTACCGCATAACTGACTATGATATCAGCTGCTGTCATGTATGCATGGTTTTAAGGAATAAAACCATGGGCTGTTGTGTGAACTATACGGTTGGTACAATAGCCGATTTCACATAAATTGCTAAGTATACGTATCTTGTTCAGTACACTTTGAGGAAGAAACTGTTTATTTAAGGGTTACATACATGATTTCGATCGTTACATGTGAATATGGACGCGCACATATTCGTTCGTACTGACATATTCGAGCATTCCATGCTTGACATTTGCAGGCATCATACTGCCAAATGTTAGTGAAACTGAGAAAGAGATAAACGCCCCAGCAACAACCAATGTCATATCGAGCGGGACCTTGCTTTCAAGTCTCTCCGAAAGAGCCATGGGGTGAAAATAACAGGAATGCATTATGTTATGCCTGAGACCTGGGATTGACCCACGGCATCCTAACTGACATACAAGCTCTGCATGCACTTCATACCATCAGACAATTTTTTTAATTGCATTGAAAGTTCTCTATTATATATACCGGACACCCTGGAGAGCACCCGGGCGCAGACCCTCGGGGACAACTCAGTGTGTCCGGTGTAGAGATATTCCACTGTAAATCATTAAATGTGTACCATAGAGCAAATATCAGGTGCGGTATTGAATGTACGGATATCAATTTGTCCTGGGTTGTCATGTCATTTGACTAGACTACCAACCTATAGCTGAACAGTCAGGGCCACCAACCCAGTTTCCGGTGATGTCACATGTGATTGCCGACGATTCGCCATCAAACCCCGGGTCACAGGTAGCTGTTGCCGTCGAGTTGTATTTTGTTCCTGTGTTCTCACTAATTTGAGCATTATTCCACGATGCACCTCCACAATCTGCACAGTAGAAGGAGAGCACAATATAGCAATACAATGGAACCTCTCTCAACCGAACAGCGAGAAAACACGTTCGATCTTATTTTTAATATGTGTTTTGGTTATCTCAGACTGGCTCAGAATGATCAAATATATAATATAATTACTCCCTCAAAGTATACATGTACTTAGCTAGATAAGTATGCTTAGCGATTTTGATAAATTAGACTACAGGTGGAGGACACAAAAGCCGGAACCATGAAACACACATCAGAATTGTAATGTAATGCATTGCCTTCAGACACTATGACATATGCATGCTCAATTCAAAGATGAGAATTTAAACTATTTGCTTGCCAGAGTAGTAGAGACGCTAGCTTAAACAATGTCTTCAACATAACTGAGCCAGTTGAACAATGTGAATTGAGTGTGCTATATCTAATTTCCATCTAATATCCAATATAGTTTATATCATGGTCACAACAGTGCAATACGAACCACGCTTTTTGAAACATGGTGCTATTCACGTTTAAGTACCGCATACCTGATTACGATATCAGCTGCTGTCATGTATGCATGGTTTTAAGGAAGAAAACCATGGGCTATTGCATTTACTTGAGTGAACAATACAGTTGGTACGTTAGCCGATTTCACCAAAATAACAAAGTATACGTATCTTGCTCAGTACACTTTGAAGGAGAAACTTTCTAGTTAAGGGTTGCATACATGATTTCGATCGTTACATGCGAATATGGTCGCGGACATATTCGTTCGTACTGACATGTTCGTGCATTCCATGCATGACCTTTGCAGGCATCATACGGCTAAATGATAGTGAAACAGTGAAAGAGATAAACGCCCCAGCAACAACCAATGCCATATCGAGCGGGACCTTACTTTCAAGTCTCTCCGAAAGAGCCATGGGGTAAAAATACCAGGAATACATTATGTTATGCCTGAGACCGGGGATTGAACCCACGACATCAGAACTGACATACAAGCTCTACATGCACATCATACTATCAGACAATTATTTAATTACATTGGAAGTTCTCTATTATATATACCGGACACACGGGGGGGGGGGGGGGGGGCACCCGGCGGCAGACCCTAGGGGACAACTCAGGGTGTCCGGTGCAGAGAGATTCCACTGTAAATCATTAAATGTATACATAGAGCAAATATCAGGTGCGGCATTGAATGTACGGATATCAATTTGTCCTGGGTTGTCATGTCATTTGACTAGACTACCAACCTATAGCTGTACAGTCCGGTCCACCAACCCAGTTTCCGGTGATGTCACATGTGATTGCCGACGATCCGCCGTCAAATCCCGGGTCACAGGTAGCTCTGGCCGTCGAGTTGTATTTTGTTCCCGTGTTCTCACTAATTTGTGCATTATTCCACGTTGCACCTCCACAATCTGCACAGTAGAAGGAGAACACAATATAGCAATACAATGTAACCTCTCTAAACCGAACAGCGAGAAAACACGTTCGATCTTATTTTTAATATGTGTTTTGGTTATTTATCTCAGGTGATAATGTATGTACGTGATCGAATAACACAAACTGGCTCAGAATGATCAAATATATAATATAATTACTCCCTCAAAGTATACTTAGCTAGATAAGTATGCTTAGCGATTTTGATAAATTAGACTACAGGTGGAGGACACAACAGCCGGAATCACGAAACACACATCAGAATTGTAATGTAATGCATTGACTTCAGACACTATGACATATGCATGTTCAATTCAAGGAAGATAATTTAAACTATTTGCTTGCCAGAGTAGTAGAGACGCTAGCTTATAAAATGTGTTCAACATAACTGAGCCAGTTGAATAATGTGAATTGAGTGTGCTATATCTAATTTCCATCTAATATCCAATATAGTTTATATCATGGTCACAACAGTGCAATACGAACCACGCTTTTTGAAACATAGTGCTAGTGATGTTTCAGTACCGCATACCTGATTACGATATCAGCTGCTGTCATGTATGCATGGTTTTAAGGAATAAAACCATATGCTATTTCATTTACTTGGGTGGATAATACAGTTGGTACGTTAGCCGATTTAACCAAAATTGCAACGTATACGTATCTTGCTCAGTACACTTTGAGGGAGAAACTTTCTATTTAAGGGTTGCATACATGATTTCGATCTTTACATGCGAATATGGTCGCGGACATATTCGTTGGTACTGACATATTCGTGCATTCCATGCTTGACCTTTGCATGCATCATACGGTTAAATGTTAGTGAAACTGTGAAAGAGATAAACGCTCCAGCAACAACCAAGGCCATATCGAGCGGGACCTTGCTTTCAAGTCTCTCCGAAAGAGCCATGGGTGAAAATACCAGGAATGCATTATGTTACGCCCGAGACCGGGGATTGAACCCACAGCATCCGAACTGACATACAAGCTCTACATGCACATCATAACATCAAACAATTTTTATTTTGCGTTGGAAGTTCACTATTATATATACAAGACACCCTGGGGGGGGGGGGGGCACCCGGGGGCAGACCATTGGGGACAACTCAGGGTGTCCGGTGTAGAGACATTCCACTGTAAATCATAAAATGTATACCATAGAGCAAATATCAGGTGCGGTATTGAATGTACGGATATCAATTTGTCCTGTGTTGTTATGTCATTTGACTCGACTTCCTACCTATAGCTGTACAGTCCGGTCCACCAACCCAGTTTCCGGTGATGTCACATGTGATTGCCGACGATCCGCTGTCAAACCCCGGTTCACAGGTAGCTATTGCCGTCGAGTTGTATTTTGTTCCTGTGTTCTCACTAATTTGAGCATTATTCCACGTTGCACCTCCACAATCTGCACAGTAGAAGGAGAGCACAATATAGCAATACAATGGAACCTCTCTAAAACGAACAGCGAGAAAACACGTTCGATCTTATTTTTAATATGTGTTTTGGTTATTTATCTCAGGTGATAATGTATGTACGTGATCGCATAACACAAACTGGCTCAGAATGATCAAATATATAATATAATTACTCCCTCAAAGCATACTTAGCTAGATAAGTATGCTTAGCGATTTTGATAAATTAGACTACAGGTGGAGGACACAACAGCCGGAACCATGAAACACACATCAGAATTGTAATGCAATGCATTGACTTCAGACACTATGACATATGCATGTTCAATTCGAGGATGAGCATTTAAACTGTTTGCTTGCCAGAGTAGTAGAGACGCTAGCTTGTAAAATGTGTTCAACATAACTGAGCCAGTTGAACAATGTGAATTCACCGTTCCATATCTAATTTCCATCTAGTATCCAAGATAGTTTCTATCATGGGCACAACAGTGCAATACGAACCTAGCTTTTTGAAACATGGTGCTAGACACGTTTAAGTACAGCATACCTGATTACTATATCAGCTGCTGTCATGTATGCACGGTTTTAAGGAATAAAACCATGGGCTATTGCATTAACTTGGGTGAACAATACAGTTGGTACGTTAGCCGATTTCACAAAAATTGCAAAGTATACGTATCTTGCTCAGTACACTTTGAGTGAGAAACTTTCTATTTAAGGGTTGGATACATTATTTCGATAGTTACATGCGAATATGGTCGCGGACATATTCGTTCGTACTGACATATTCGTGCATTCCATGCTTGACCTTTGCAGGCATCATACGGCTAAAAGTTAGTGAAATTCTGAAAGAGATAAACACCCCAGCAACAACCAAAACCATATCGAGCGGGACCTTGCTTCCAAGTCTCTTCGAAAGAGCCATTGGGTGAACATACCAGGAATGCATTATGTTATGCCTGATACCGGGTATTGAACCCACGCCATTCGAACTGACATACAAGCTCTACATGCACATCATACCATCAGACAATTCTTTAATTGCATTGAAAGTTGTGTATTTTATATACCGGACACCCTGGGGGCACCCGGGGGGCAGACCCTCGCGGACAACTCATGGTGTCCGGTATAGAGAGATTCCATGTAAATCATTAAATGTATACCATAGTGCAAATATCAGGTGCGGTATTGAATGTACGGATATCAATGTGTCCTGGGTTGTCATTTCATTTGACTAGACTACCAACCTATAGCTGTACAGTCAGGTCCACCAACCCAGTTTCCGGTGATGTCACATTTGATTTCCGACGATCCGCCGTCAAACCCCGGGTCACAGGTAGCTGTTGCCGTCGAGTTGTATTTTGTTCCTGTGTTCTCACTAATTTGAGCATTATTCCACGCTGCAACTCCACAATCTGCACAGTAGAAGGAGAACACAATATAGCAATACATTGGAACCTCTCTAATCGGAACAGCAAGAGATCACGTTCATCATATTTTGTATGAGTATTTTGGTTATTTATCTCAGGTGATAATGTCTGTACGTGATTGCATAACACACACTGACTCAGAATGATCAAATATATAATATAATAACTCCCTCAAAGTATACTTAGGTAGATAAGTATGCTTAGCGATTTTGATGAAATATACTACAGGTGGAGAGAACACTACAGCCGGAACCATGAAACACACATCAGAATTGTAATGTAATGCATTGACTTCAGACACAATGATATATACATGCTCAATTTCAAGGAAGAGAATTTAAACTATTTGCTTGCCGGTGTAGTAGAGACGCAACCTTATAAAATGTGTTCAACATAACTAAGCCAGTTGAACAAATTGAATGTGAATTGAGTGTGCCGTATCTAATTTCCATCTAATATCCAAGATAGTTTCCATCATGGTACTTAAAACGTGATAACGTAATCAGCTATGCTGTACTTCAACGTGACTAGCACCATGTATCAAAAAGCTTGGTTCGTATTGCACTGTTGTGACCATGATACAAACTATCTTGGACATTAGATGGAAATTAGATATGACACACTCAATTCACATTGTTCAACTGGCTCAGTTATGTTGAACACACTTTGCAAGGTAGCGTATCTACTCTGGCAAGCACATAGTTTAAATTATCTTCCTTGAATTGAGCATGCATATGTCATAGTGTCTGAAGTCAAGGCATTACATTACAATTCTGATGTGGGTGTCATGGTTCCGGCTGTAGTGTCCTCCACCTGTAGTCAAATTTATCAAAATCGCTAAGCAAAAGAGCCATTATGGGGTGAAAATACCAGGAATGGATTATATTATACATAAAACCGGGGACTTAATCAACGGAATCCCGAACTGACATACAAGCTCTACATGTACAGCATACATCAGTCAATTGGTTAATTGCATTTGAAGTTCTCTATTTTCTATACCTGACATCCTGCGGGATACCCTGAGGCAGACCCTCGCGGACAACTCAGGGTTTCCGGTGTAGAGAGATTCCACTGTAAATCGCTAAATGTATACCATAGAGCAAATATCAGATGTGGTATTGAATGTACGGATATCAATTTGTCCTGGCTACCAACCTACAGCTGTACAGTCATGTCCACCAACCCAGTTTCCGGTGATGTCACATGTAATTGTCGATGATCCTCCGTCAAACCCCGGTTCACAGGTAGCTGTTGCCGTCGAATTGTATTTTGTTCCTGTGTTCTCACTAATTTGAGCATTATTCCACGCTGGACCTCCACACTCTGCACAGTAGAAGGAGAACACAATATAGCAATACAGTTAAACCTCTCTAAACCGAAAAGCAAGAAAACACGTCTGATCTTATTTTTGATGAGTTTTTTGGTCATTTATCTCCGGTGATAATGCCCGTTCGTGATCGCGTAACACACACTGGCTCAGAATGATCAATGTATAATATGATTACTCCCTCAAAGTATACTTAGCTAGATAAGTATGCTTAGCGATTTTGATGAAATATACTACAGGTGGAGAGAACACTACAGCCGGAACCATGAAACACACATCAGAATTGTAATGTAATGCATTGACTTCAGACACTATGATATATACATGCTCAATTCAAGGAAGAGAATTTAAACTGTTTGCTTGCCAGAGTAGTAGAGACACTATTGTCTTTTGTTCTCTTCCGAAGAAGGTGTTTTGTGTCCAAAAAGTGTTTTCGGTAGGTTGGATTACCTGACTGTCTCTGTTTTCTGTACTGTCTGTCTTTTTTCCTGAATAAACGTTTCAGATCTTGATTGACCAATGGTAGCTTGTTTCTGGTGCGTGCTGTCTTTGCAGGAATGTTTTGCTGAGTGTAGTTGCTAAGTGCAGATGTGAAGTTCTCCAAAAAATTCTCGACATCCAGCGTATTGTAAGAGTTTGTGTTTATCGTGTCTGTGTAGTACTCTCTCATATTCTGATTGAGCGCATCCCAGTTTGCTTTCTTGTATAGTAGTGTTTGTCGTGGTGTTTGTGGTCTGAGTGATGCAGAGATATTGATTTGTACAATGTCATGATCCCTAATGCCAGGGAGGGTGGTTACTCTTGTAATCAAAGTAGGGTTCGTAGGGAGTAACAAGTTTCAATATGATCACGGTAGAAGTTAGTTATACCTAAAGATAGTTACAACAGTATACAAATAATCGTATTTACTAGCACTTGATATTGTCAAACTACTGAGAAACTAGCAAGTAAAGTTTCAGTTAATAGGAAACATGAGAAAAGAAGAAGCATGGAATAGAGCAAATCATGTATACAGTGTACACTCATTCGATATTTAATAATACTCTCATAACAACCCTATTGTCATAGTCTTGTAACTGAATTTACATTACAAAGTTATCGACTCGTCATTTACTTTGTATCACACACTAGTCTCTTGTCATATAATTCACTCTCAATGTTCGCCAATAGGTTTTACTCAAATACTATTGCATGCTCATCTATATCTCATTTTACAAGGACCAGACAGATAGACAACTGTTATATTGCAGGTTTTCTCTCATATCGAGGATACATATGTTTATTGTCACTTCGTCACTAGCCCGATTTACTCTCATTCGTATATACGATTCATAACACTGATACACATTATTCTTATTTGGTAATGTGATTATCGACAGTTATGATTTTGATCAGGCCACCGACTGCATGAACCTCGGAAGTATAGCCATCACCAGTAAACCACGGACAAAAGGGCGAAGACATCTAACACAAATCGCTCATCCACAGTTCATCTGAGCATCGCAGCTACATCAATTCGTGATATACATACTACTTATCCATATGTCTTGTTACTTTTCCAATACATAAAACATCTGATCGATCCGCTCTCCAAAAAATCATATGTTCTACACGTTCGATCAAATATCCGTTCCATGTCCAATACCGCTCACTTTGATCCTATGCAATTATAACAAGAATACGAGGCAAAGCCACGAGGGCCAGGCTTTTTTAAGCATAGACACTTGGATGAACTAATTATACCACCTTTATAGATAGATGTTCGTGGCCTGCATGTCGCGCCTTGGGGCGAGGGCATGGACACTAAAAAAATAGATATAGTAGATGGATAAACTTTAACCAAAAAACTTTAACCGGACACACGGACGTACGAACGGACGTACGGACGTATGCCAAAATGCCGACGATATCGCGCTTTCCGCAAGCGGGCGCGACAATGATGATAAACACCCATGTGAAGTATCAAGGTAATTGGTGAAGCAGTTTCAGAGATATAGTACACGAAAAAACTTTAAGAAAAAAAATCAAAATAATTTGACCTTGACATTGGGCACAGGGGCCGCACGGTCGGGGGGTAGAATGTAAATATGGATGATGATAAACACCCATGTGAAGTTTCAAAGTAATGGGCGATGCAGTTGCAGAGATATAGTATAACTTAAAACTTTTAACCAAAAACCTTTAACCAGACGTACGTTAAAAAGCTAACGTTGAAAATGGCTAAGTCAATTACGTTAGAAACAGTTGAATGTAAAACAAATGGTCACATGTTGGATAGTTGTATGTGGTGCGCACCCCTTGGTTATGAAGCTGTGAAAGTTTGGTGGTCCTAGCTGGTACAGTACCAAAGAAATGGACTTAAACACGAAAACGTAACACTGTAAACGCGAAAAGTTAACATTGAAAATGACTAAGTCGACTGCGCGGAAAAAAGGTTAAAAAAAATAAGTTCAAAAAAAGGTAACATGTTGGAAAGTGATATGTGGTGGGCACCCCTTGATTCTGAAGCTGTGAAAGTTTGGTGGTCCTAGGTGGTACAATAACAAAGAAATTGACTCAAACACGAAAACTTAACATTGATTGTGGACGCCGCCCGCCGCCAGCCGTCCACCGCCCGCCGCACGCCGCCCACCCGCCCACCCGCCCGGCTTTCGCCAATCCAATAGCCTGGATTTTTTAAAAACCTGGCTAATAAAATGGTCAGTTATCACACCTCATGTAGCCCTACATATCTTGCCAAGGTAAGTTTTCCAGTTCATATTGTAGCCTATTAATCACTGCTGTTACATGTATCACATTAATTCATTACACCCCCCATCCCGAGTTCGATACACATTTATCTCAACCCTCATATATTAATTACTGTTATTGTCTCAGATCCTTGATAATAGATCTGCCATTGTATTGTTAACTCCCGTGATGTGTACTACCTTGAAGTTGTACTCTTGCATTAGCAGACATCTCATCAGTCACATATTGCCTTCATTCATCGTATTAAGCCATTGTAATGGATACTGGTCTGATTCAATAGTGAATGGTCTTCCTTGTAGATATTCATTCGAAATGTGTACTGACTTCACAATAGCTAAACATTCCTTCTCAAGTGTACTGTAAACTATCTCACTTTGTTCAGTTTCTTACTGATATACATCACTGGGTGTCTGTCTTCACTATCACTATCACACTGTTGTTAACACTGCACCGATAGCTATGTTACTTGCATCTGTTTATGGAATGAAGTCTTTAGAGAAATCACGGTTTCTGAACACAGGGTATGATGTCAGTGTCTGCTTCAATTTACTGAATGCTTTTTCCTGTCCTACCAACCGCATTACCTTGTTTGGTAATTGTTTTGCTGCCATGTCTGTCAGTGATGTTGCAATCTCTGCAAAATGAGGGACACATTTCTGTAGACATTTTCTGTAGAAATGTATCGCTCCAATAAATGATCTGACTTGTTTATTCGTAACAGGTTGTGCATTCGAATTCAGTGCTTGTATTTTCTCGGTCGTTGGATGTATCTCTCCTTTACCAACAATATTTGCCAAGAATTCCAATTGATGAAAACCAAAATGGCATGTACTTGGTTTTGCCATCACATGTGATTCTCTGAGTACCCCCAACACCTTGCGAACATGTGCCATATGATATTTTCATGTTAACCTAACTATTGCAATGTCATCGATAAACGAATTTGAAACTCCTTCCAGACCTTACAAAATGATTTCATTACTCTCACAAATGTAGCCACTGAGGTTTTTATTCCAAAAGGCATTACATTCAATTGATACAGTCAAAACGGTGTAATGAATGAACTTTGTTTTTCATATTCATCTAAGGATATTTGCCAATATCATTTTGTAAGTTCTAAACATGATATAAAAATGCACTAGCATGTTATTTATGTATCAGGTGCGAAGAAATTATGCGAAGAAATGCGCATGTGTAGCTTCGTATTTATCGGACATCTCTATGTGATAAACACAATTGCAAACTAGTTTCCATTTGATATGAGATTTATGAAAGTAGTCATCAACATTATGCACCTCGCCAGAGGCATGGTGCATAAATTGTACTTGACTCGTTTCTTAACTGTCATATCAAATGGAAACTCTTTTGAGATCCTCTATTTATGTTACATAATCACAATCATTTGATAGTGTCACGTGGTGTCATTTGATCAATGAATCGACGGTGAAAGTAGTTTCCAACTACAGATTGACCCTGATATGCAAATGGTAGTTTTAGTTTGTTGGCTAACTTGTTGTCTCTCGCCTCGACCAGCCCTGTGCCAAGTCAGCGAGCCTCAGCACAACCGTAGGTTAAATATAAGCGTTCAACACCTGTATAGTGGTATTGGCAAAACGTGTAGATCCAGATGAGCCGGATCGTGACAAGCCGTCTCATCAGGATCTGCACTTTTTGAAAGTACTTTTCATAGTTTTGAGAAAACAAACACCTTCTTTTAATAAATGGACTAGTCTGAAAACCATTCTGTGATGGTTGTTGGATTGGTTGTAAAATTAGCATATCAAAACCCATTCCAGTTACTTACATGTGAAGGTTAACTACGCCATTCCATCAACGAAACAAGTTTGAAGCTACAGCAAGCAATATAGAACGCTATCATGCTACAGGAGTTTGCTATTTGATGAGGAGCTACACAGGTCACACAATCACACAAACAGGAATATGATAATGAACGACTAGAATCGTTAGTGATTGAATCGCAAACAGCGTCTAGCTCCGATCAGACGGGTGTGATATCAGGTCAGTGTCAACACCATTGTAAGATGTGCTTATCAGCTGAGGCCGTTAAAACTAAACTTCGAACGACTAAAATGTCGTATGTGCAAATTTAGGATCGTCTGGAAATTTCAATTGATGGATTTATATTTATTGAACATAGACTGCCAATTATTGTTTACAAGAAAATGTGAAATTGACAGACAACACTTAAGAACAGTTTACTCATACGATGAGATGAAACATTTAGTGAAACGGCCCCTGGTCACTCGTACTAAAATCGTGTGCTCGTAACGGGGTATGGGTTCACGTGGTACTGAACGTTTCCGAGCCTGATTTGACGTGACGTAATCTATGACATCATTAGTACAGTATATTTTCTTTAAGATCTGCACAACAAACGGAAGAATTTGACTTGACGTCACAGCGTTCGGAAACACGTGATTCCACACCCTGATAAACCAAGCTAAGCATATACGCCAATAGTTGATGGTCATCATGAAGTGATACATTGCTTTTACAGACATGATACCATGGACATTACTACTGCTCCTGGTGCCTGACTGGTAGTGACTGTGGTATCTGGAGATTTTTTAGTTGGTAGGAGTTGTTGTGGTAGTAACTGTGGTGGCTGGAGATTTGTGTAGTTCTAGTGGTTGTTTCGGCAACTGTGGTAGCTGTCGTTGGTTCGTAACCGTGGTACTCGTCGCAGTTGTAGTTTTTGTCGCTGAAACAAATGAGTCACAATAAGCAGAAGCCGGGGCTGATTACTTTTAAAGGTACATCGTGTCACGATTCCACCAGTCTTAAAGATTAAGCGTGCCCGCTATACAGATATAATCATTTAGTAATATTTATTTTACTGATAGTGACTCGCAGTGGTGTCAGGCTTTTTCATTTTCACAATGCAAATGAGACATGATATTTTTTATTAGCTATACTTATTAAAATGTCCTCATCTGGAAAAAGTAATATATCCGACAGATTATAAAGTATGAGCATTGCACATCAACATAAATAATTACAGAGATAATAATAATTTCTGTTAAAAATTTAAGGTAAAAAGGAAAACACGTTTGTCGCCCCTGATATTCGAGTGGAAAATTTAGGTCTGGTATAAAATGAATGATAATGCCAATGAATACGTGGGTTAATGGCGAATGAATGTTTATTTTGCCAGAAAATGTCTCAGAAAATGTCTCTGATATAAAGAACAGTTTGTGCTTACTGAGTGGGCATGTACCTTTAAACAATTATTACTGCAAATAGCAGGAGCTAGCTGACAGGTGGGTGGACGGTAAATAGGCACATGTGTTGTTATATACCAAAATGTTCGCATTGGTCTCTAGATCACAGATCAGTGTAAAGCCATTACGGCCGCCACAAATATCGAGACATATTCAGTATCGTTATTGAGAATATATAACATAAACGTACTGATTTTGTCTAAATATTATTTAGAATGAATTACGACATAATTTCTGTTAATTTTACTTTGTAAATAGTAGCATACAGCTTTAAGATGGCTGCCAATATGGACGCCATGAAATAATAAAAGTGCATTGTTCATGTGCATTTTTCATATATTTTTCATAAATAATGTCAAAAACTGGCAATAAATATATTTACGTTCGGTTTGAAATACGCTTTAAATGAATTTACTGAATCACTTTACGAAATTTAATTATATTCAAAATGGCTGTCAAGTAGAAGATGTTTTTATATAAGGGACTCGTGAAATTACACGAATAAAAGACAGTGAATAAAACGGGAATAAAGTATTGTTGTTTTCAATACATGTCTGAGTGATGTATATACCATTCAATATGGTATATTTTTTTCTGAATATATACGCGGACGGGAATGCATATGCCGGCTATTTGTTACATTAAGTACATAGCCATGCAATAGAAGTTCATAATATGCCGTTTCGACTTTAATTTGTCATCGAGGTCAAACGTACATTAAGCTCAAATTGATGAAAATCACTGTCGTTGCATACATGATTTCGACCGTTACATACGAATATGGTCGCGGACATATTCGTTCTTACTGACATATTCGTACATTCCATGCTTGACCTTTGCAGGCATCATACGGCTAACTGTCAGTGAAACTGTGAAATATATAAACAACCCAGCAACAACCAATGCCATATCGAGCGGGACCTTGCTTTCAAGTCTCTCCGAAAGAGCCATGGGGTGAACATACCTGGAATGGATTATATTATGTCTAAGACCGGGGATTTAACCCACGGAATCCCGAACTGACATACAAGCTCTACATGTACATCATACATCAGACAATTGTTTAATTGCATTTGAAGTTCTCTAGATAAGTATGCATAGCTATTTTGATGAAATATACTACAGGTGGAGAGAACACTACAGCCGGAACCATAAAACAAACATCAGAATTATAATGTAATGCATTGACTTCAGACACTATGATATATATGCATGCTCAATTCAAGGAAGAGAATGTAAACTGTTTGCTTGCCAGAGTAGCAGAGACGCTATCGTCTTTTTTTCTCTTCCGAAGAAGGTGTTTTGTGTCCAAAAAGTGTTTTCGGTAGGTTGGATTACCTGACTGTCTCTGTTTTCTGTACTGTCTGTCTTTTTTCCTGAATAGACGTTTCAGATCTTGATTGACAAATGGTAGCTTGTTTCTGGTGCGTGCTGTCTTTGCAGGAATGTTTTGCTGAGTGTAGTTGTTAAGTGCAGATGTGAATTTCTCCAAGAGATCCTCGACATCCATCGTATTGTAAATAGTTTGTGTTAATCCTGTCTATGTGGTACTGTCTCATATTTTGCTTGAGAGCATCCCAGTTTGCTTTCTTGTATAGTAGTGTTTGTCGTGGTGTTTGTGGTTTGAGTGATGCAGAGATATTGATATCGATTTGTACAATGTCATGATCCCTAATGCCAGGGAGGGTGGTTACTCTTTTAATCAAAGTAGGGTTCGTAGTGAGTAACAAGTATATAATGTGATCGTTTAAAATTTCAATATGATCACGGTAGAAGTTAGTTATACCTCAAAGAAGAGGCATGGAATAGAGCAAATCATATATACATTGTATACACATTCAATATTTAATAATACTCTCATAACATCCCTATTGTCATAGTCTTGTAACTGAATTTACATTACATAGTTATCGTCTCGTCATTTACTTTGTATCACACACTAGTCTCTTGTCATATAATTCACTCTCAATGTTCGCCAATAGGTGTTTCTCAAATAATATTGCATGCTCATCTATACATCATATTACATGTACCAGACAGATAGACAACTGTTATATTGCAGGTTTTCTCTTATATCAAGGATACATATGTTTATTGTCACTTCGTCACTAGCCCGATCTACTCTCATTATTATATACGATTCATAACACTGATACACATTATCCTTATTTGGTAATGTTGATTATCCGAACAGTCTATGATCTTCTGATCAGGCCACCGCTGCATGAACCTCGGAAAGTATAGCCATCACCAGAACCACGGACACAAAGGGCGAATACATCTAACACAAATCTCTCACTCCACAGTTCATCTAGAAGCATCGCAGCTACATCAATCTCGTGATAATACAACACTATCCATATGTCTTGTTACATTTCCCAATACAAAACACATCTGATCGATCCGCTCTCCAAAATCATATGTCTACACGTTCGACCAAATATCCAGTTTCCAGTCCAATACCGCTCACTTTGATCCCATGCCAATTCTAAACAAGAAACGAGGCAAAGCCACGAAGGCCAGGCTTTTTTAAAGCATAGACACTTGGATAACATAATTATACCCACCTTTTATAGACTAGATGGTCGTGGCCTGCATGTCGCGCCTTGGGGCGAGGCATGGACACTAAAAAAATAGATATAGTAGATGGAAAAACTTTAACCAAAAAACTTTAACCGGACACACGGTCGTACGAACGGACGTACGGACGTATGCCAAAATGCCGACGATATCTCGCTTTCCGCAAGCGGGCGCGACAATGATGATAAACACCCATGTGAAGTATCAAGGTAATTGGTGAAGCAGTTTCAGAGATATAGTACACGAAAAAACTTTAAGAAAAAAAATCAAAATAATTTGACCTTGACATTGGGCACAGGGGCCGCACGGTCGGGGGGTAGAATGTAAATATGGATGATGATAAACACCCATGTGAAGTTTCAAAGTAATGGGCGATGCAGTTGCAGAGATATAGTATAACTTAAAACTTTTAATCAAAAACCTTTAACCAGACGTTCGTTAAAAAGCTAACGTTGAAAATGGCTAAGTCAACTACGTTAGAAACAGTTGAATGTAAAACAAATGGTCACATGTTGGATAGTTGTATGTGGTGGGCACCCCTTGGTTATGAAGCTGTGAAAGTTTGGTGGTCCTAGCTGATACAGTACCAAAGAAATGGACTTAAACACGAAAACGTAACACTGTAAACGCGAAAAGTTAACATTGAAAATGACTAAGTCGACTGCGCGGAAAAAAAGGGTTAAGTTCAAAAAAAGGTAACATGTTGGAAAGTGATATGTGGTGGGCACCCCTTGATTCTGAAGCTGTGAAAGTTTGGTGGTCCTAGGTGGTACAGTAACAAAGAAATTGACTCAAACACGAAAACTTAACATTGATTGTGGACGCCGCCCGCCGCCAGCCGTCCACCGCCCGCCGCACGCCGCCCACCCGCCCACCCGCCCGGCTTTCGCCAATCCAACAGCCAAAATTTTTTAAAAACCTGGCTAATAAAATGGTCAGTTATCACACCTCATGTAGCCCTACATATCTTGCCAAGGTAAGTTTTCCAGTTCATTTTGTAGCCTATTAATCACTGCTGTTACATGTATCACATTAATTCATTACACCCCCCATCCCGAGTTCGATACACATTTATCTCAACCCTCATATATTAATTACTGTTATTGTCTCAGATCCTTGATAATAGATCTGCCATTGTATTGTTAACTCCCGTGATGTGTACTACCTTGAAGTTGTACTCTTGCATTAGCAGACATCTCATCAGTCACATATTGCCTTCATTCATCGTATTTAGCCATTGTAATGGATACTGGTCTGATTCAATAGTGAATGGTCTTCCTTGTAGATATTCATTCGAAATGTGTACTGACTTCACAATAGCTAAACATTCCTTCTCAAGTGTACTGTAAACTATCTCACTTTGTTCAGTTTCTTACTGATATACATCACTGGGTGTCTGTCTTCACTATCACTATCACACTGTTGTTAACACTGCACCGATAGCTATGTTACTTGCATCTGTTTATGGAATGAAGTCTTTAGAGAAATCACGGTTTTTGAACACAGGGTATGATGTCAGTTTCTGCTTCAATTTACTGAATGCTTTTTCCTGTCCTACCAACCGCATTACCTTGTTTGGTAATTGTTTTGCTGCCATGTCTGTCAGTGATGTTGCAATCTCTGCAAAATGAGGGACACATTTCTGTAGACATTTTCTGTAGAAATATATCGCTCCAATAAATGATCTGACTTGTTTATTCGTAACAGGTTGTGCATTCGAATTCAGTGCTTGTATTTTCTCGGTCGTTGGATGTATCTCTCCTTTACCAACAATATTTGCCAAGAATTCCAATTGATGAAAACCAAAATGGCATGTACTTGGTTTTGCCATCACATGTGATTCTCTGAGTACCCCCAACACCTTGCGAACATGTGCCATATGATATTTTCATGTTAACCTAACTATTGCAATGTCATCGATAAACGAATTTGAAACTCCTTCCAGACCTTACAAAATGATTTCAATAATCTCACAAATGTAGCCACTGAGGTTTTCATTCCAAAAGGTATTACATTCAATTGATACAGTCCAAACGGTGTAATGAATGAACTTTGTTTTTCATATTCATCTAAGGATATTTGCCAATATCATTTTGTAAGTTCTAAACATGATATAAAAATGCACTAGCATGTTATTCATGTATCAGGTGCGAAGAAATTATGCGAAGAAATGCGCATGTGTAGCTTCGTATTTATCGGACATCTCTATGTGATAAATAGAATTGCAAACTAGTTTCCATTTGATATGAGATTTATGAAAGTAGTCATCAACATTATGCACCTCGCCAGAGGCATGGTGCATAAATTGTACTTGACTCGTTTCTTAACTCTCATATCAAATGGAAACTCTTTTGAGATCCTCTATTTATGTTACATAATCACAATCATTTGTTAGTGTCACGTGGTGTCATTTGATCAATGAATCGACGGTGAAAGTAGTTTCCAACTACAGATTGACCCTGATATGCAAATGGTAGTTTTAGTTTGTTGGCTAACTTGTTGTCTCTCGCATCGACCAGCCCTGTGCCAAGTCAGCGAGCCTCAGCACAACCGTAGGTTAAATATAAGCGTTCAACACCTGTATAGTGGTATTGGCAAAACGTGTAGATCCAGATGAGCCGGATCGTGACAAGCCGTCTCATCAGGATCTGCACTTTTTGAAAGTACTTTTCATAGTTTTGAGAAAACAAACACCTTCTTTTAATAAATGGACTAGTCTGAAAACCATTCTGTGATGGTTGTTGGA
This sequence comes from Conchocele bisecta, assembly GCA_029237695.1. Taxonomy (NCBI): domain Eukaryota; kingdom Metazoa; phylum Mollusca; class Bivalvia; order Lucinida; family Thyasiridae; genus Conchocele; species Conchocele bisecta. The sequence continues at coordinate 18,913,335 of CM055278.1, forward strand.
TTGGTTGTAAAATCAAAATCCATTCCAGTTACTTACATGTGAAGGTTAGCTACGCCATTCCATCAACGAAACAAGTTTGAAGCTACAGCAAGCAATATAGAACGCTATCATGCTACAGGAGTTTGCTATTTGATGAGGAGCTACACAGGTCACAAAATCACACAAACAGGAATATGATAATGAACGACTAGAATCGTTAGTGATTGAATGGCAAACAGCGTCTAGCTCCGATCAGACGGGTGTGATATCAGGTCAGTGTCAACACCATTGTAAGATGTGCTTATCAGCTGGGGCCCGTTAAACTAAACTTCGAACGACTAAAATGTCCGTATGTGCAAATTTAGGATCGTCTGGAAATTTCAATTGATGGATTTATATTTATTGAACATAGACTGCCAATTATTGTTTACAAGAAAATGTGAAATTGACAGACAACACTTAGGAACAGTTTACTCATACGATGAGATGAAACATTTAGTGAAACGGCCCCTGGTCACTCGTACTAAAATCGTGTGCTCGTAACGGGGTATGGGTTCACGCGGTACCGAACGTTTCCGAACCTGATTTGACGTGACGTAATCTATGACATCATTTGTACAGTATATTTTCTTTAAGATCTGCACAACAAACGGAAGAATTTGACTTGACGTCACAGCGTTCGGAAACCACGTGATTCCACACCCTGATAAACCAAGCTAAGCATATACGCCAATAGTTGATGGTCAATCATGAAGTGATACATTGCTTTTACAGACATGATACCATGACATTACCTACTGCTCCTGGTGCCTGACTGGTAGTGACTGTGGTATCTGGAGATTTTGTGGTAGGAGTTGTTGTGGTAGTAACTGTGGTGGCTGGAGATTGTGTAGTTCTAGTGGTTGTTTCGGCAACTGTGGTAGCTGTCGTTGGTTCGGTAACCGTGGTACTCGTCGCAGTTGTAGTTGTCGCTGAAACAAATGAGTCACAATAAGCAGAAGCCGGGCTGATTACTTTAAAGGTACATCGTGTCACGATTCCACCAGTCTTAAAGATTAAGCGTGCCCGCTATACAGATATAATCATTTAGTAATATTTATTTTACTGATAGTGACTCGCAGTGGTGTCAGGCTTTTTCACATGCAAATGAGACATGATATTTTTAATTAGCTATACTTATTAAATGTCTCATCTGAAAAAGTAATATTTCCGACAGATTATAAAGTATGAGCATTGCACATCAACATATAATTACAGAGAATAAATAATAATTTCTGTTAAAAATTTAAGGAAACACGGTTGTCGCCCCTGATATTCGAGTGGAAATTTAGGTCTGGTATAAAATGAATGATAATGCCAATGAATACGTGGGTTAATGGTGAATGAATGTTTATTTTGCCAGAAAATGTCTCAGAAAATGTCTCTGATATAAAGAACAGTTTGTGCTTACTGAGTGGGCATGTACCTTTAAACAATTATTACTGCAAATAGCAGGAGCTAGCTGACAGGTGGGTGGACGGTAAATAGGCACATGTGTTGTTATATACCAAAATGTTCGCATTGGACTCTAGATCACAGATCAGTGTAAAGCCATTACGGCCGCCACAAATATCGAGACATATTCAGTATCGTTATTGAGAATATATAACATAAACGTACTGATTTTGTCTAAATATTATTTAAAATGAATTACGACATAATTTCTGTTAATTTTACTTTGTAAATAGTAGCATACAGCTTTAAGATGGCTGCCAATATGGACGCCATGAAATAATAAAAGTGCATTGTTCATGTGCATTTTTCATATATTTTTCATAAATAATGTCAAAAACTGGCAATAAATATATTTACGTTCGGTTTGAAATACGCTTTAAATGAATTTACTGAATCACTTTACGAAATTTAATTATATTCAAAACAAAATGGCTGTCAAGTAGAAGATGTTTTTATATAAGCGAACTCGTGAAATTACCGAATAAAGACAGTGTAATAAAACGGGAATAAAGTATTGTTGTTTTCACTATGTCTGGTACGTGATGTATATTCAGATTCAATATGGTATATTTTTTTACTTGAATATTATACGGCGGACGGGAATGCATATGCCGGGCTATTTGTTAATTAAGTACATAGCAAGGCAATAGCCATTACAGTGAATATAACGGTAATAAAGTATTGTTGTTTTAAATACATGTCTGAGTGATGTATATACCATTCAAAATCATCATGGTATATTTATTTCTGAACATATACGCGGACGGGAAGCATATGCCGGGTATTTGTTACATTAAGCACATAGCCATGCAATAGCTATCTAATGAATTTAAAGAGTCTTTATAAATTGGTTAAAAGTACATACCAATCGTTTAAATAGTATGATTAATTCTCACTGTTATACATGTAAGATTGAGATCGCGGTGTCGGTCCAGTCTGGGGCTAATTCCAGAACGGCGGCTGATTTTTCCCACAACGGGGGCTAATTTCTTAAGTTCATAATATGCCGTTTCCATTTTAATTTGTCATCGAGGTCAAACGTACATTAAGCTCAAATTGATGAAAATCACTGTCGTTGCATACATGATTTCGATCGTTACATGCGAATATGGTCGCGGACATATTCGTCCGTACTGACATATTCGTACATTCCATGCTTGACCTTTGCAGGCATCATACGGCTAACTGTCAGTGAAACTGTGAAATATATAAACACCCCAGCAACAACCAATGCCATATCGAGCGGGACCTTGCTTTAAAGTCTCTCCTAAAGAGCAATCATGGGGTGAAAATACCAGGAATGGAATATATTATGTCTAAGACCGGGGATTTAACCCACAGAATCCCGAACTGACATACAAGCTGTACATGTACATCATACATCAGACAATTGTTTAATTGCATCTATTATATATAACTGACATCCTGCGGGATACCCTGAGGCAGACCCTCTGGGACAACTCAGGGTGTCCGGTGTAGGGAGATTTCACTGTAAATCGCTAAATGTATACCATAGAGCAAATATCAGGTGTGGTATTGAATGTACGGATATCAATTTGTCCTGGCTACCAACCTACAGCTGTACAGTCAGGTCCACCAACCCAGTTTCCGGTGATGTCACATGTAATTGTCGATGATCCTCCGTCAAACCCCGGTTCACAGGTAACTGCTGCCGTCGAGTTGTATTTTGTTCCTGTGTTCTCACTAATTTGAGCATTATTCCACGCTGGACCTCCACACTATGCACAGTAGAAGGAGAACACTATATAGCAATACAGTTAAACCTCTCTAAACCGAAAATCAAGAAAACACGTCTGATCTTATTTTTGATGAGTTTTTTGGTCATTTATCTCCGTTGATAATGCCCGTTCGTGATCGCATAACATACTCTGGCTCAGAATGATTGATATATAATATGATTACTCTCTCAAAGTTTACTTAGCTAGACTAGAAATGGACGCTTGTCGACAAGCGCATGTGTATCCCCCTCCCCAGATACACAAGTAGTTTGAAAAAAGGGTGTTCGAGTTATGCTCCGGAGACAAAATCAGTGACGGAAAAACAAAGGGAGATAACTAAAGAATTAGTGATGCAAGAGTTGTCATTCTTGCGGGACACACCTTTAGGGTCGTGGTCTATGCATGTGTGAAGTTTCATGAAAATATTCCAAAGGGTGTTCGAGTTATGCTCCAGACACGAAATCAGTGCACGAAACAACAAAGGGAGATAACTAAGAAATTAACGACGCAAGAGTTGTCATTCTTACGTGCGACACACCTTTGGGTCGTCTTCTATGCATGTGTGAAGTTTAATAAACTAGAAAATGTGTTCATAGAACACGGATGTCCCACATATCGCTTTGATAATAAATGAGGCCAAATTGCAAGTCAAAATTTTCTTTTACCTGAGCGTTAAAGTTTTTGAAGCACCAAGTATGTGACCTTCACCCTGGGCTTGGCGGGGGCAGGACAAACGTGGATTTGGCACAGGGCGGTAGAGGACCATTAGAGCAATGCATATATGAAATATGAAGCTGATCCGTGAAAGTAAACAGAAATTATAAGATATTTACCTGAGCGTTAAAGTTTTTGAAGCACTAAGTATATGATGTTAACCCTGGACTTGGCGGGGGCGGGACGAACGTGGATTTGGCACAGGGCGGTAGAGGACCATTAGAGCAACGCATATATGAAATATGAAGTTGATCCGTGAATGGAAAGAAAAATTATAAGATATTTACCTGAGCGTTAAAGTTTTTGAAGCACCAAGTATGTGACCTTGACCCTGGGATTGGTGGGGCAGGACGAACGTGGATTTGGCACAGGGCGGTAGAGGACCATTAGAGCAACGCGTATATGAAATATGAAGTTGATCCGTGAATGGAAATAAAAATTATAAGATATTTACCTGAGCGTTAAAGTTTTTGAAGCACCAAGTATGTGACCTTGACCCTGGGATTGGTGGGGCAGGACGAACGTGGATTTGGCACAGGGCGGTAGAGGACCATTAGAGCAATGCGTATATGAAATATGAAGATGATCCATGATCCATGAAAGAAAACAGAAAGTATAAGATATTTACCCAAGCGTTAATGTTTTTGAAGCACTAAGTATGTGACCTTGACCCTGGGCTTGACGGGGGCAGAACGAACGTGGATTTGGCACAGGGCGGTAGAGGACCATTAGAGCAATGCGTATATGCGTGTTCGAGTTATGCTTTGGATACAAAATCAGAGCACGAAACAACAAAGGGAGATAAGTAAACAAGAATTCCGCGGAATCAGATGCCTCGCCTTGTCCCGCCTTGACCTCGAGCCTGGGCCCGAAAGCAATTTTCACTGGCCCGAACATATTATACAATTATTGACTAGTGAACCATAGAATATCAGATTATATTCTATGGCTCACTAGTTAATAATTGTTTTATTATATGATAATAGTCTGTATATAGCACTTACGACCTTATGCTACTAGACAAAAATTGAAAAAGAATTTGAAAAAAAAAATGAAAAAAAAAATGGAAAAAAAGTTTAAAAATTAAAAATAATAATGCTTGCTACTGGAGCCCAAATTTTTTTTAATAGTCCTATATTTATCTACATATATCTGCACAGGTCCACATAATGCCACAATATTTTCAACACAGTTTACGGAAATGTAATATAATCATTTACCTGTATAAATTACCTGTAAGTGGTCAGTTGCACATGCTAGCACATGTACAGGTGAATAGTCTGTATATAGCACTTACGACCTTCTGCTACTGGACAAAAATTGAAAAATAATTTGAAGAAAAAAAATGAAAAAAAAAAAATGGAAAAAAAAAGTTTAAAAATAATAATGCTTGCTACTGGAGCCCAGATTTTTTTTCCAGTCAAATTGAAAAATAATTTAAAAAAAAAAAAATTTGAAAAAAAAAATTAAAAAAAAAATTAAAAAAAATAATGAAAAAAAAAAAAAAAAAAAATGACAAAAAAAAGTTTAAAAATAATAATGCTTGCTATTGGAGACCAGATTTTTTTTTAATAGTCCTATATTTATCTACATATATCTGCAGAGGTCCACATAATGCCACAATATTTTCAACACAGTACCCAATGTAGTGATTTACCTGTATAAATTACCTGGTCAAGCAGTGGTCAAGCAGTGGACATCTGCACATGCTAGCCCACGCTTAGCACATGGTTCTCCCAGTTTCTATTGTTCTCTCTACAGGTAAGGTGTACAGAGCACACGAGAAAAGGTATACAGAGCAGACGAGAAAACAGGTCTTCATGCATTATTGTCCAGTTTGTAGAGTGCGCAAAACAAAAAAGGGAGATAACTGAAAAATTAGCTACGCAAGAGTTGTCATTCTTGTGCGCAACACACCTCCGGGTCGTGGTCTATGCATGTGTGAAGTTTCATGAAAATATTCCAAAGGGTGGTCGAGTTATGCTCCGGACAGGAAATCAGTGAGCGAAAACAAAAAAGGGAGATAACTCAAAAATTAGCTATGCAAGAGTTGTCATTCTTGTGCACGACACACCTTCGGTTCGTGGTCTAATTGAATGTGTTAAGTTTCATAAAAATATTCCAAAGGGTGGTCGAGTTATGGTCAATCAGTGCGCGAAACAAAAAAGGGAGATAACTCAAAAATTAGCTATGCAAGAGTTGTCATTCTTGTGTGCGACACACCTTCGGGTCGTGGTCTATGCATGTGTGAAGTTTCATGAAAATATTCGAAAGGGTGGTGGAGTTATGCTCCGGACACGAAATCAGTGCGAGAAACAAAAAAGGGAGATAACTCAAAAATTAGCTATGCAAGAGTTGTCATTCTTGTGCGCGACACACCTTCGGGTCGTGGTCTATGCATGTGTGAAGTTTCATGAAAATATTCCAAAGGGTGTTCGAGTTATGCTCCGGACAAGAAGTGTCTGCGGCGGACGCGGACGCGGACGCGGACGCGGACGCGGCACGCTGTCAAATCCATAGTATCCCCCGACGGTAGTCTGGGGGATACAATAAGTATGCTTAGCGATTTTTATGAAATATACTACAGGTGGAGAGAACACTACAGCCGGAACCATGAAACACACATCAGAATTGTAATGTAATGCATTGACTTCAGACACTATGATATATACATGCCCAATTCAAGGAAGAGAATTTAAACTGTTTGCTTGCCAGAGTAGTAGAGACGCTATCGTCTTTTGTTCTCTTCCGAAGAAGGTGTTTTGTGTCCAAAAAGTGTTTTCGGTAGGTTGGATTACCTGACTGTCTCTGTTTTCTGTACTTTCTGTCTTTTTTCCTGAATAGACGTTTCAGATCTTGATTGACCAATGGTAGCTTGTTTCTGTTGCGTGCTGTCTTTGCAGAAATGTTTTGCTGAGTGTAGTTGTTAAGTGCAGATGTGAAGTTCTCTAAAAGATCCTCGACATCCAGCGTATTGTAAGAGTTTGTGTTTATCGTGTCTGTGTGGTACTCTCTCATATTTTGCTTGAGAGCATCCCAGTTTGCTTTCTTGTATAGTAGTGTTTGTCGTGGTGTTTGTGGTCTGAGTGATGCAGAGATATTGATATCGATTTGTACAATGTCATGATCCCTAATGCCAGGGAGGGTGGTTACTATTGTAATCCAAGTAGGGTTCATAGGGAGTAACAAGTCTAGTATGTGATCGTTTAAAATTTCAATATGATCACGGTAGAAGTTAGTTATACCTAAAGATAGTGACAACTTTATACAAATAATCGTATTTACTAGCACTTGATATTGTCAAACTACTGAGAAACTAGTAAGTAAAGTTTCAGTTAATAGGAAACATCAGAAAAGAAGAGGCATGGAATAGAGCAAATCATGTATACAGTGTATACACATTCAATATTTAATAATACTCTCATAACATCCCTATTGTCATAGTCTTGTAACTGAATTTACATTACAAAGTTATCGTCTCGTCATTTACTTTGTAGCACACACTAGTCTCTTGTCATATAATTCACTCTCAATGTTCGCCAATAGGTTTTCCTCAAATACTATTGCATGCTCATCTATACCTCATAGTACATGGACCAGACAGATAGACAACTGTTATATTGCAGGATTTCTCTTATATCAAGGATACATATGTTTATTGTCACTTCGTCACTAGCCCGATCTACTCTCATTCGTATATACGATTCATAACACTGATACACATTATCCTTATTTGATAATGTTGATTATCCGAAAAGTCTATGATCTTCTGATCAGGCCACCGCTGCATGAACCTCGGAAATTATAGCCATCACCAGAACCACGGACACAAAGGGCGAAGACATCTAATACAAATACCTCACTCCACAGTTCATCTAGCAGCATCGCAGTTTCATCAATCTCGTAATAATACAACACTATCCATATGTCTTCTTACATTTCCCAATACAAAACACATCTGATCGATCAGCTCTCTAAAATCATATCTCTACACGTTCGACCAAATATCCAGTGTCCAGTCCAATACCGCTAACTTTGATCCCATGCCAATTCTAAACAAGAAACGAGGCAAAGCCAGGTTTTGTCCAAGCATAGACAATTGGATAACATAATTATACCCACTTTTTGTAGACTAGATGGCCGTGGCCTACATGTCGCGCCTTGGGGCGAGGCATTGACACTAAAAAAATAGATATAGTAGATGGAAAAACTTTACCCAAAAAACTTTAACCGGACACACGGACGTACGGACGTACGGACGGACGGACGGACGTATGCCAAAATTCCGACGATATCGCGCTTTCCGCAAGCGGGCGCGACAATGATGATAAACACCCATGTGAAGTATCAAGGTAATGGGTGAAGCAGTTGCAGAGATATAGTACACGAAAAAACTTTAACAAAAAAGATCAAAGTAATTTGACCTTGACATTCGGCACAGGGGCCGCACGGTTTGGGGGTAAAATGAAAATATGGATGATGATAAACACCCATGTGAAGTTTCAAAGTAATGGGCGAAGCAGTTGCAGAGACATAGTATAACGAAAAACTGTTAACCAAAAAACTTTAACCAGACGTACGTTAAAATTTAACGTTGCAAATGGCTAAGTCAATTACGTAGAAATCATAGGTGAAAGTAAAAGAAATGGTCACATGTTGGATAGTTGTATGTGGTGGGCACCCCTTGGTTATGAAGCTGTGAAAGTTTGGTGGTGCTAGGTGGTACAGTACCAAAGAAATGGACTTAAACACGAAAACTTAACATTGTAAACGCGAAAAGTTAACATTGAAAATGGCTAAGTCGACTGCGCGGAAAAAATGGGTCAAGTTCAAAAAAGGTAACATGTTGGATAGTGATATGTGGTGGGCACCCCTTGATTATGAAGCTGTGAAAGTTTGGTGGTCCTAGGTGGTACAGTAACAAAGAAATTGACTCAAACACGAAAACTTAACATTGATTGTGGACGCCGCCCGCCGCCAGCCGTCCAACGCCCGCAGAAAGCCGCCCGCCCGCCCGGCTTTCGCCAATCCAATAGACTGGATTTTTTTCTCCAAAAAAACCTAGCTAATAAAATGGTCAGTTATCACACCTCCTGTAGCCCTACATATCTTGCCAATATAAGTTTTCCAGTTCATTTTGTAGTCCTATTAATCACTGCTGTTACATGTATCAAATTAATTCATTACACCCTCATCCCCAGTTAGATAACACATTTATCTCAACCCTCATATATTAATTACTGTTATTGTCTCAAATCCTTGATAATAGATCTGCCATTGTATTGTTAACTCCCGTGATGTGTACTACCTTGAAGTTGTACTCTTGCATTAGCAGACATCTCATCAGTCACATATTGCCTTCATTCATCGTATTTAGCCTTTGTAATGGATACTGGTCTGATTCAATAGTGCATGGTCTTCCTTGTAGACATTCACTCGAAATGTGTACTGACTTCACAATAGCTAAACATTCCTTATCAAGTGTACTGTAAACTATCTCACTTTTGTTCAGTTTCTTACTGATATACATCACTGGGTGGCTGTCTTCACTATCACTATCACACTGTTGTTAACACTGCACCGATAGCTATGTTACTTGCACCTGTTTATGGAATAAAGTCTTTAGAGAAATCACGGTTTCTGAACACAGGGTATGATGTCAGTGTCCGCTTCAATTTACTGAATGATTCTTCCTGTCCTACCAACCGCATTACCGTGTTTGGTAATTGTTTTACTGCCAAGTCTGTCAGTCATGTTGCAATCTCTGCAAAATGAGGGACACATTTCTGTAGACATTTTCTGTAGAAATGTATCGCTCCAATAAATGATCTGACTTGTTTCTTCGTAACAAGTAGTGCAATCGAAGTCAGTGTTTGTATTTTCTCGGTCGTTGGATGTATCTCTCCTTCACCAACAATATTTGCCAAGAATTCCAATTGATGAAAACCAAAGTGGCATGTACTTGTTTTTGCCATCACATGTGATTCTCTGAGTACCTCCAACACCTTGCGAACATGTGCCATATGATATTTCCATGTTAACCTAACTGTAACAATGTCATCGATAAACGAATTTGAAAATCCTTCCAGACCTTACAAAATGATTTCATTAATCTCACAAATGTAGCCGCTGAGGTTTTCGTTCCAAAAGGCATTACATTCAATTGATACAGTCCAAACGGTGTGATGAATGAACTTTGTTTTTCATATTCATCTAAGGATATTTGCCAATATCATTTTGTAAGGTCTAAACATGATATAAAAATGCACTAGCATGTAATTCCTGTATCAGGTGCGAAGGAATTATGCGAATAAATGCGCATGTGTAGCTTCGTATTTATCGGACATCTCTATGTGATAAACAGAATTTCAAACTAGTTTCCATTTGATATGAGATTTATAAAAGTAGTCATCAACATTATGCACCTCGCCAGAGGCTCGGTGCATACATTGTACTTGACTCGTTTCTTAACTCTCATATCAAATGGAAACTCTTTTGAGATCCTCTATTTATGTTGCATAATCATAATCATTTGATAGTGTCACGTGGTGTTATTTGATCAATGAAGCGTCGGTGAAAGTAGTTTCCAACCTGATATACAAATGGTAGTTTTAGTTTGTTGGCTAACTTGTTGTCTCTCGCCTCGACCAGACCTGTGTCAAGACAGCGAGCCTCAGCACAATCGTAGGTTAAATATAAGCGTTCAACACCTGTACAGTGGTATTGGCAAAACATGCAGATCCAGATGAGCCGGATGGTGTCGAGCCGTCTCATCAGGATGAGCATTTTTTTAAAGTACTTCTCATTGTTTTAAAAAAACAAACACCTCCTTTTAATAAATGGACTAGTCTGAAAACCATTATGTGATGGTTGTTGGATTGGTTGTTAAATTAGCATATCAAAATCCATTCCAGTTACTTACATGTGAAGGTTAACTTTAAATCTGTCTCTTATGGGAGTTGCTAAATGTGAAATATACATATATATATATGTGTGTGTATGTTTCACAGTGCGACAGGATCCGCACTGTTCGCCATTCCATCAACGAAACAAGTATGAAGCTACAGCAAGCAATATAGAACGCTATCATGCTACAGGAGTGTGCTATTTGATGAGGAGCTACACAGGTCACAACATCACACACACATGAATATGATAATGAAACACTAGAATCGTTAGTGATTGAATTGCAAACAGCATCTAGCTCCGATCAGACGGGTGGTGATATCAGGTCAGTGTCAACACCATTGTAAGATGTGCTTATCAGCTGGGGCCCGTTAAACTAAACCTCAAACGACTAAAATGTCCGTAAGTGCAAATTTAGGATCGTTTGGAAATTTCAATTGATGGATTTATATTTATTGAACATAGACTGCCAATTGTTGTTTACAAGAAAATGTGAAATTGACAGACAACACTTAAGAACAGTTTACTCACACGATGAGATGAAACATTTAGTGAAACGGCTCCTGGTCATTCGTATAAAAATCGTGTGCTCGTAACAGGGTATGGATTCATGTGTTACCGAACGTTTCCGAACCTGATTTCACGTGACGTAATCTATGACATCATTTGTACAGTATATTTTCTTTAAAATCTTCACAACAAACGGAAGAATTTGACTTGACGTCAGAGCGTTCGGAAACCACGTGATTCCACACCCTGATAAACCAAGCTAAGCATATACGCCAATGGTTGATGGTCAACCATGAAGTGATATATTGCTTTTACAGACATGATACTATGACATTACCTACTACTCCTGGTGCCTGACTGGTAGTGACTGTGGTATGTGGAGACTTTGTGGTAGGAGTTCTTGTGGTAGTAACTGTGGTGGCTGGAGCTTGTGTAGTTGCAGTGGTTGTTTCGGCAACTGTGGTAGCTGTTGTTGGTTCGGTAACCGTGGTAGTCGTCGCAGTTGTAGTGGTCGCTGAAACAAATGAGTCACAATAAGCAGAAGCCGGGCTGAGTCCTTTAAAGGTACACTGTGTCACCATTCCACCAGTCTTAAAAATTAAGCGAGCCTGATATACAGATATAATCATTTAGGAATATTTATTTTACTGATACTGACTCGCGGTGGTATCAGGCTTTTTCACATGCAAATGAGATCTGATAGTTTTCCTTAGTTACACTAATTAAATGTCTCATTTGAAAAAGTAATATTTTCGACAGATTATAAAGTATGAGCATTGCACATCAAAATATAATTACAAAGAATAAATAGTAATGTCCTTTAAAAGTTTACGGAAACACGGTTATCGCCCCTGATATTAGTGTGGAAATTTACGTCTGGTATAAAAATGAATAATAATGCCAATGAATACGTGGGTTAATGGTGAATGAATGTTTATTTTGCCAGAAAACATCTCAGAAGATGTCTCTGATATAAACTGATATAAAGAACAGTGTGTGCTTACTGAGTGGGCATGTACCTTTAAACAATCAATACTGCAAATAGCAAGAGCTATGTCTCTGATATAAACTGATGTAAAGAACAGTGTGTGCTTAGTGAGTGGGCATGTACCTTTAAACAATTGGTACTGCAAATAGCAAGAGCTATGTCTCTGATATAAACTGATATAAAGAACAGTGTGTGCTTACTGAGTGGGCATGTACCTTTAAACAATCAATACTGCAAATAGCAAGAGCTATGTCTCTGATATAAACTGATATAAAGAACAGTGTGTGCTTACTGAGTGGGCATGTACCTTTAAACAATTGGTACTGCAAATAGCAAGAGCTATGTCTCTGATATAAACTGATGTAAAGAACAGTGTGTGCTTACTGAGTGGGCATGTACCTTTAAACAATCAATACTGCAAATAGCAAGAGCTATGTCTCTGATATAAACTGACATAAAGAACAGTTTGTGCTTACTGAGTGGGCATGTACCTTTAAACAATTGGTACTGCAAATAGCAAGAGCTATGTCTCTGATATAAACTGATATAAAGAACAGTGTGTGCTTAGTGAGTGGGCATGTACCTTTAAACAATTGGTACTGCAAATAGCAAGAGCTAGCTGACAGGTGGGTGGACGGTAACTAGGCACATGTGTTGTTATATACCAACATGTTCGCCTTGGTCTCTAGATCACAGATCTGCGTAATGCCATTACTGCCGCCACAAATATCAACGTCACATTCAGTATCGTTATTGAGAATGGTTAACAATAATGTACTGATTTTGTTTGAATATTATTTAGAATGAATTACGACATAATCACTGTTAATTTTACTAGATAAATAGTAGCATATAGCTTTAAGATGGCTGCCAATATGGCCGCCATGAAATAAAAAAGTGCATTTTTCATGTGCATTTTTCAAATATTTTTCATAAATAATGTCAAAAACCTGGCAATAAATATATTTACGTTCGGTTTGAAATACACTTTAAATGAATTTACTTAATCATTTTATGAAATTTAATTCAAGATTATATTCAAAATGGCTGCCAAGTAGCCGACGTTTTTATATAGGGGACTCGCGAAATTACAAGAATAATAGACAGTGAATATAACTGGAATACAGTATTGTTGTTTTCAATACATGTTTGAGTGATGTATATACCATTCAATATGGTATATTTTTTTCTGAATATACACGCGGACGGGAATGCATATGCCGGATATTTCTTACATTAAGCACATAGCCATGCAATAAGCCATGTAATTAAATATAAAAGATTCTCTATACATTGGTAAACAGTACATACACATCATTTAACTAGTATTATTAATTATCCCTGTTATACATGTAAGACAAGTCAAACGTACATTAAGCTCAAATTGATTACGCACAGGCAACAATCGTCCAGATGATTCAATACCAACCATGAAGTAATTATTAATTAAGTGAATTAAAGTATGTCCTTCTTGCTTCCATAACGGTCGTATGTATCTTGCAAAGGTTATGTGTACACAATGTTCCTGCATTTTCCGGCCATTGTCCGCTTAGTCCCAGTTCTGCCATAGATGTTTCGGTCCCCTCTCTGGGATTTACCTCGGTTCTGGGATGAGCCCCCATACTGGGACCGATCCCTAATCTGAGTTTATGTTGAGATTGATCCCCAATGTGAGTTTTACATACCTGGTTTGCTTGATCATCACATACTGCCCAATGTTGTTCCAATACATATGCAAGAACGTGTGGATTTGTACATGCTGCTTCGCTTACTTTGCTGTCGCCGTCACTTGCTGCTGTCATACAAATACACACAGCAGTGCATGGTTGTTCATTTTTTAAAGAAACACGCATATTCCTAGTCACATGCACCTTTGCAAATGCACACCAAGCCATTGAAAAAATGTGAATGAGTTTAACGCCCCACCAAAGGCTAGGATCATATAGAGACGGGATCACAGTTTGAAGTCTCATCCGACAGACCAGTGGGATGGAAATACTGTGTATCTTTGATACCTAAGGCGAGGTTTGAGCCCACAACCGGATTGGAAGGCATGTGATCTAACCCATAGACCACAATCCATCCCTACCAAGCCATTCAGTAACTCTGGAGCTACTGTATACTGGACTATCATAACAGCACACAATCGTCCATGTTCCGTTTCCATTCTTTCATAACTATTATCATAGGTGTGTTGTTACTAACGCTACCAGTCATCGAATACTTTTCTCACAAAGTATATTTTGTGCATCAATAACACCAATACACTTGTATCAGGAGTGTTGATGGCAGAACAATTGGCATCCATGTGGACACCATATTAAACTGTATTCTTGTATCTGCTTTCTCTTGTATCTTGACAACCATCAACCATCAACTGTAACCTCGACAGTTGTCTCCACGACCGTCACTGATATTTGCCTTATCACTGTTTATTGTCAACACATATTTAAGAAGATTTATGTCGGTTCACAACGTGTTTGAAAAAATGACACATGATAGCATGAAATTGTATTACCAGTACATGAGCTGCGTCGTGTGACAAGATACATTATGGCAAGATATTGACATGTTGATTGATTAACATTTTCAGAGCTATTTTCTGAACATGCTGATGTTTGTTTTATGCAATCCTATGCAAATTGGCCGATTTATTCAACTTTTTGCACATACACCAAATGTGATGTTAACGTCACGACGATCGTTATTTTGTTGACGACACAATTTTACTCCCACGTCACAGTAATTACCTCAGAACAAAGTAGTCGTATATCACTTTACGTCATGGTAGCCTATATCATACATGTACGACATAGAGGCATCTGAAGCTTTAGAGAACTGAAATTATACATGTACAGTCAAACCTTTGACTATGGCCAGTGGTGGGAAGAGAAATAGATGGCCTTTGCTAATAGGTGGTCTTTATTCGCAGGGTAATTTATGTGGTAATTCAGTAATTTGGAAAACATGGCTGCTATAGACAGGTAATTGCTATTCGCAGGTGGCCTTTAACACAGGCTACAGTGTATATTAAAATATTCAGACGGAGAATTTACTAGTAACTATCTGACACTGTTTCATGTCAGATGTACGTTGAAAATTACGGAACTATATCTTCCGTAAATGGTCAAAAGTTGTATGAACTTTCAGTACGCATACGGATTTGAATTATTCATCAGCTCAATATTATTGTCTAGCCAGTTGTGACAAATGCAGCTTTTTGATTGGCGAATGAAGGAAAGTAGTGTTTAAAATGTGGACCAAAAGTGAATGCTGATCAATAGCAGTAACTTGCAATCTTGGTATAGATCCTATTAAAATTGTTCACTTATAAGCGTGTACCGCTTTTGTTGAATGACTATGGCTTTAGTAACAGTTCGTCGCTCTATCAAATAAGGTGTGAAAAGGTTCAACCAATATACATGTCTCCTACTTAACAGGGACAACACTCATCATCGTTGCCTGCGTTCAGATCTGGAAAGTGCCTTAACAGTAGTCCATGAAGAGCCGTCCCTGACCGATTTCGGTTATAAAATGGGAACGGAACATGGATGATCTCGTCCTGTAATGATGATCCAAGTGACAGCAACTCCAGCGTTAGTCAAATACTTGGTGTGCATTTGCAAAGGTTTGTGTGGTGAGGCATGCACGTGTTTTCGATGCACTGCTGCGTTTAGTTGTTTGGAGGATGTATGTGCATGCAAGAGTATCAGCATGCACAAATCAATATACACTTACAAATCAATATACACTTGCAAATGGCTTGGAACAATGCGACGACAGGCATTGAGTCATTGATGTGGGCAGTATGTAATGATCAAGCAGAATATTTATAACAGAGAATGTATTAATCCTTCTATGTGCAAGTTACGTATGTACTGTCAAACATTGGATAGTGAATAATCCGCATAACATTTTACGGAAACACGGCTATCGCACAAGTGAGGAAATTTACGTCCGGTATAAAATAAATAATACTGTCAATCAATACGTGGGTTAATGGTGAATGAATGTTTATTTTGCCAGAAAATGTCTCAGATGATGTCTCTAATATAAAGAACATTTTGTGCTTACTGAGAGGGCGTGTACCTTTAAACAATTGGTACTGCAAATAGCAAGAGCTAGCTGACAGGTGGGTGGACGGTAAATAGGCACATGTGTTGTTATATACCAAAATGTTCGCCTTGGTCTCTAGATCACAGATCCGCGTAATGCCATTACGGCCGCCACAAATATCAACGTCACATTCAGTATAGTTATTGAGAATATATAACATAAACGTACCGATTTTGTTTGAATATTATTTAGAATGAATTACGACATAATTACTGTTAATGTTACTAGCCTAAAGATAAATAGTAGCATACAGCTTTAAGATGGCTACCAATATGGCCGCCATGAAATAAAAAAGTGCATTTTTCATGTGCATTTTTCATATATATTTCATAAATAATATCAAAACCTGGCAATAAATATATTTAAGTTCGGTTTGAAATACCCTTTAAATGAATTTACTGTATCACTTTATGAAATTTAATTCAAGATTATATTCAAAATGGCTGACAAGTAGCAGACGTTTTTATATAAAGGACATTCAATATGGTATATTTTTTTCTGAAAATACACGCGGACGGGAATGCATATGCCGGCTATTTGTTACATTAAGTACATAGCCATACAATAAGCCATCTAATGAAATTTAAAGATTATCTATACATTGGTTAACAGTACATACACATCGTTTAAATAGTATGATTAATTTAGATCGCATCATGCGGCTAACTGTCAGTGAAACTGTGAAAGAGATAAACGCCCCAGCAACAACCGAGGCGATATCGAGCGGGACCTTGCTTTCACGTCTCTCCGAAAGAGCCATGGGGTAAAAATACCAGGAATACATTTAATATTTCAAGCTGCAATGAGCCTGTGATTGCAATGTAATCTTTCATAATATAATAACAGGGTGAAAGAAGACTATACATTGCATATTAACCATAATAACATGGTGAACATATTGATAATAATTTTGAAAGAAAAGCATATTTTAATTTTAGAAACGTATTATTTTTTTGGAATTATATTTCTATTACTGCAAACCGTCCGCTCTGGCTGTTGATTTCTATTGGCCCGAATCAAATTTTGTGAAAATAATAAGAACCGGTGATAGACGGTTTACTTGTGTCATAGAGTGAGAACGATTCATACTGGTCCGAAATCGAACCGGGGACCTCATGTTTACCGTACTATTCCCATGACACTATCGACCAAGCTAACCAGGCACATATCATACACACTTCATCCCCATAGTCAGTTGCGTACAGTGACATTTTTCCCCGCTAAATTGAAATTCGTCCTCGAATTCCATGCTGAATTTTGTCTCCGAATTCCATATGTTTGGGTAATTTTGGGAGTATTTATCCGTCATGGTCCTTCGTTGGACACCAATTGTCACTGGGGAGAAAAATGTCCACCGCGAATTCCATATTTGTGGAACATTTTGGAGAATCTTCATCAGTCACGACTCCAAATTGGGAGTAGTTGCGGCAAGTAACTGCAGAATACTCAATTATCGTACGTACCCAGAGTTACGGTGCTCCATATATTTTCCCTGCAGAGTACCGAATCGGATCTCATTCGCGCTTTAGCTGTTAATTGTGACATATTCTTCTGTACTTATTCCACAGAAATGAATGTCGGTATAATATTGACATTTCTTTCATTGTTAACTGACATTACTATTTGTTCTCTGTATTTATTTTTTGATGTGCAATGATCATACTTTATAATCTGTCGAAAATATAAAATTGATGCAGCAGGTTAAAATATTTGATAGAATTTCATCAAATAACTACACAGTATGTTTGTAAACATGGATATGCCCCCGTGGTATACTGGACTCTAACTAGAGAAACTCTTACAAACTTTTCATATTTTACTACTTTTTACATTTCATTTTCAGTGTTATTTATGGCTTAACGTTGCCCATTTCCATCGTTACGCATGTTTACAAACATACTGTGTAGTTATTTGATGAAATTCTATCAAATATTTTAACCTGCTGCATCAATGTGAATGATTATATGTGTACAGAGTGGCCTGCGGTTCTCTTACCAGGCGAATTGCAATTCCTGGAGCGCAGGATTGCAATTCGCGTTCCCATTAATTGCAATTGGACCGCAATCGGACTGCAATCATATGACCGCGGTCCAAAGAGTCGGTTGCGGAATTGCAATACTTATAGCGCAGTTCGCGCTGCGCTCCGCTTTTAATTGCAATTTACGCTCCTTTGTTTCTGTAAACTGCGAAAGAATGACCGCATTACGCTGCGCTCTGCGGTAAAACCAGCGGACCGCTCTGCTTAACCAATGCGGCAATAAAATCGAAATAGTTGACAAACGTATCCATGTTCCAATCCAAAATTTTATCCCATCTATCTAATTCAAAGTGACTACCCTAGAAAGTCAGCGGTATTTGTGATCTGTTTTTTTGGTGCGCAAATATAAATCGGCGGGTTATTGCGAGACAAACAGTGAAACATTGACCTTGACAATTTCTTGGACAAAACAAAATGTCGTCACTCACTCACTGCCGTTCCGAATATCAAGAACACATTAATAGACACCACCATGCTGACAATATATTTATTTTCATATAAAATCAAATGACAATGTGTGGTCTACGGTATAATATAGCAAAACAAAGCATCAATTTTGCGTTTTGTTTACTTTTTCGTCGGTATCGAATTACGTTTTCCTATTATGTTGACATTATTTCGACGCGATCCCATAGTCGACATGACAATTTCTGAGATCAATACAACTTTTCATAATGTCTTTCAATTTCAAGCTGCAAGGAGACTGTGAATTGCATATTAACTATAATAACATGGTGAACATATTGATAATAATTTTAAAAGAAAAGCATATTTTAATTTTCGAAACCTGATCATAAAAATAAAATTATATATTATTTGGAATTAGATTTATATTACTGCAAACGTTCTGTTCTAGCTGTTGATTTCTATTGGCTCGATTCAAATTTTGTGAAGATAATATTTATTCCGGTGATAGCCATTTCTTTAAAATAAAACGGTTTACTTGTGTCACAAAGTGAGAAAGATAAATAACGGCCCGGAATCGAACCAGAGACCTCATGTTTACCGTACCATGCCCATGACTCTACCAAGGAAGCTAACAAGGCACAGATCATACACACTTCATCCCCATGGTCAGTTGCGTACTGTGACATTCTTCTCCGCCAAATTGAAATTCGTCCGCGAATTCTATGTTTAATGTTTGTCTCCGAATTCCATATGTTTGGGTACAATTTGGGAGTATTCATCAGTCGCGGTCCTTTGTTGTTCAACAGAATACTCAATTATCATCCGTACCCAGAGTTCCGGTGCTCCATAGGTTTTTCCTGCAGAGTACCGAATCGGATCTCATTCGCGCTTTAGCTGTTAATTGTGACATATCTTTCTGTACTTATTACACAGAAATGAATAAGTATAATACTGACATTTCTTTCAATTGAAAAATACAGAAACTATATCGCAATTAACAGTTGAAGTGCAAATCAGATGTGATTTGGTACTTTGCAGGGGAAACCTACGGAGAGCACCATTATAAACTCTTGGTACGGACGATGCGGGAGTATTCTGCAGAGTTACTTCCCGCAACTACGTTGGGCGCTAAATGTCACAGGGTGAGAAAGATGTGCACCAGCCCGGAATCGAACCGGGGATCTCTGGTTTGGTTTACCACACCATCGCTCTACCTGCTGAGCAAACCGGGCACAAATACACACTTATTCACCATAGTGATCACTTCATTCAACCAAAAATTCACAAGCTAGAAGTTATTCCAAATTATTACAGTCAACGTCACAGATTATGCTCTTGGCGACACTAGCGGACACAAATTTGTCCATCAATTTGATCAAATAAACAACGGAATCTGACAGATAACACTACGACGGCGCATGGAAACATCATTATTCTAGTACTTGGAATCAAAATGGTGGATATTAAGATCAATATGTGAGGCGCTGACGGAACCTTTAACATTTTTTATCACGATAGCAGCTACAGGGATTGTTGGACGCATTTATTTAGAGAAACAAGAGATTACAATGGATTGGATAATATACTAAGTGACATTTTGTTCTAACGTACACCAACATAGAGGATTAAATTTGCGACAATGTTGGATTCTGGATTTTGTGGACAGGTGACGGAAATCGGAGCTGGATAAGAACCGACAGACGTGATTCTGAATATACGTGCTTGGTCTGTGGTTTTTCTTCCAGATCATGTCATGCATGTTTTAATTTCACGTCATGTCAAAGCAGCACTATTGAATATAATGAATAACTTTAATATTCTACACCAGAATTAAAGTTCATTCATCGTCTGATGTGTAACTGATAAATTAAGGTAAGTTACTTGTATATGACAACTTTTGCCTCACCACGATAGAGGAGGGGGCATTTAATGTTACCCTTGACCTTGTCCGTTCTTCCGTCCGTCACCAACCTAGTAACTCGAAAAACTTTTAAACCGTAATAGCTACATACCTGAAACTTGGTACATGTATGTTTGATTCGACGCCATGGTCATGGATTATCTCCCCCTTTTCAAGTTAGAATTTTCCAATTTTGTCTTGTAGCTCGTAAAACTTTTAAACCCTAATAGCTACACACCTGAAACTTGGTATGTCCTTATGATGAGTAGATTTGCAAAGTTTATTTTCATTCGACCCCCGAGTCATGGATTATCTCCCTCTTTTTGAATTAGAATTTGAAAATTTTGCCTTGTAACTCGTAAAACTTTTGTAATAGCGACAGCACTGAAATTTGATATGTAGCTTCCTTCTGATGAGTAGATGCGGAAAGTTTATTTCGATTTTTGATTCGAACCCCGTGTCATGGATTATCTCTCCCTTTTGGACACTGGAATTTTGCCTTGTTTACTATCAAAGCGATATGTGGGGTATCCGTGTTCTATGAACACATTTTCTACTTTAGTTATCTCTCTTTGTTTTTTCGCGCACTGATTTGTCTGGAGCATAACGCGAACACCCTTTGCAATATTTTTTTATGAAACTTAACACATGCATAGGTCTCACTGGACAGGGCGGAGCTAGGTACATGCCCACTCAGTTGGCACAAAATGTTCTTTATGTCAGAGACATCATCGGAGACATTTTCTGGCCAGATAAACAATCATTTACCATTACCCACGTATTGTTTGGCATTATTATACATTTTATATCAGAAGAAAATTTCCACATTGATATCAGGGACGATAACCGTGTTTCCTTAAAATGTTAACGGAGATTACTATTTATTCTCTGTATTTATTTTTTGATGTGCAATGATCATACTTTATAATCTGTCAATTTTTTTTTCAGTTGATGCATTTGATTTAATAGTATAAATAATTATAAAATATCATGCCCCATTTGCACATGAAAATACCGATACCACCGCACGTCACTATCAGTAAAATAAATATTACCAAATGATTATATCTGTATAGCGGGCACTCGTAATGTTTATAACTAGTGGAATAGTGACAATTATACACTTATTTAATTCCCATAAAGAGCATTTTTAGCCTACTGAGTGGGCTTGCACCTTTAACAAGGGGTTGGACAATTGTTGTCGCGACCGCCTGCGGACAGTGCGATATAGTCTGCACATTGACGTCCATCTGTATTTTTTTTGCCGAGCCTGCTTGCGGAAAGCGAGACTTAGTGATCACAATGACGTCCGTGTGTCAGTCCGTCCGAAATCGGTGTATGTTTTGAAATACCATATCCTAAGTCACATTGACTTGAAACATCAAATGCTTATTAGTCATAAGCCATATATTCATACTGTGTCCCACTCATGCGGCCCCTGTGCCCCAAGGTCAAGGTCAAATGACTTTGAAATTTTTGTTAAAGTTTTTGCATACCTTATATCTCCACAACACTTACCCAGATTTGCTTCAAACTTCAGATAATTCTTTATTATCATCCATATTTTCATATTATAGCCCACGCATGCGACCCACATGCCCAAGATCAAGATCAAATGACTTTCAAATTTGCGTTAAAGCTTTTACATACGTTAATTCAAACTACAAATAAATATACTCGGACACCATCAAATGCCTCGGTGGGCTCAACATGCGGGCCATGGCCATCTGGTTTTTATTTACCGTAGGTTAAAGTTTTTAAGAACACTATATCTCAGAAACAGCTTCGCCAATTCACTGGAAGCTTCACATGTGTGTTTATCATCATCCATATTTTCATTCTATGCTCAACCCATGCAACCCCTGTGCCCAATATCAAGGTAAAATTACTTTCAAATTTACCTCAAAGTTTTTGACATGCCTGCATGTGGACAGTGCGATATAGTTGTCACATTGGCCTACATACGTACTTACGTACATCCGTCCGGTTAAATTTTTTTGATTTAAGGTTAATGTTTTTAAAGGTACATGCCCACTCAGTAGGCACAAACTGTTCTTTATAGCAATTAAATAAGTGTATAATTGTGTCACTATTCCACCAGTTCTAAAAATTATGTGTGCCCGCTATCCATATATAATCATTTAGTAATATTTATTTTACTGATAATGACTAGCAGTGGTATCAAGCTATTTTCATATTCAAATGAGGCATGATATTTTCATGCCACCGGGTTTCGAAGAAACGGGTGGCATATAGTGTTTGGACCGTCCGTCCGTCCGTCTGTCCGTCCGTCACACTTTTCGGTTAACCACTTTGTCACAGTTTCTCAAATATGTTGCAGGTGGCATCCGCGTTCGACAGACGCATTAAAGGTACATACCCACTCAGTAGGCACAACAATTAAAGTTATGTGTATTCTCAGTTATTTGTAGGAATTAAATAAGTGTATAATTTTGTCACTATTCCACGAGTTCTAAACATTACGAGTGCCCGTTATATGGATATAATCATTTAGTAATGTTTATTTCACTGCTAGTGACACGCGGTGATATCAGGCTATTTTCATAGGCAAATGGGGCATGATATTTTTTAATTACTTAAACTAATTAAATGTGTTTCCCTGAAAAAATAATGTTTTCGACAGATTATAAAGTATGATCATTGCACATCAAAAAATAAATAGTAATGTCTTGGTAACATTTTAAGGAAACACAGTTATCGCCCCTGATAGCAGTGTGGAAATTTACGTCTGATATAAAATGTATAATAATGCCAATACATATGTGTATTAATGGTGAATTAATGTTTATTTTGCCAGAAAATGTCTCAGATGATGTCTCTGATATAAAGAACATTTTGTGCCTACTGAGTGGGCATGTACCTTTAAGAACACTATATCTCTGAAACCGCTTCACCAATTCACTCGAAACTTCACATACGGTGTATTTGTCACCCACATTTTCATTATTATTTATATGTGCCCAATGTCACGGTCAAATTACCCTTAAAGTTTTTGTTGGGCCCGCTTGCAGACAGAGCGATATAATTTGCACATTGGTGTGCATTCAGGATAAAGTTTTTGGTTAAAGTGTTTTTTAGTTAAAGTTTTTGGGTATACTATCAAAGCCTCGGCGGGTGCGGCATGTTTTTACGTCAACGGGCTAAAGCTTTGTTGCAATAAAAAAAATTGTTTGTACTATCAAATGCCTCTGCGGGCACGACATGCAGGCCATGGCCATCTAGTTATTATGGCATGTGATTTGATCAGTCGGCCATAGCACCATGACTAGTTTAGCACTTGATCAGTCGGCCATCGCACCAGGACTAGTTTAGCACTTGATCAGTAGGCCATCACACCAGGACTAGTTTAGAACTGGATCAGTCGGCCATCACACCAAGACTAGCTTAGCACTTGATCAGTCGGACATCGCTCCAGGACTAGTTTAGATCTTGATCAGTCGGCCATCGCACCAGGACTAGTTTAAAACTTGATCAGTTTCCCATCTCACCAGGACTAGTATAGCACTTGATCAGACGGCCATCGCACCAGGACTAGTTTAGAACTTGTTCAGTCGGCCATCGCATCAGGACTAGTATAGCACTTGATCAGTCGGCTATCGCACCGGGACTAGTTTAGCCCTTGATCAGTCGGCCATCGCACCAGGACAAGTATAGCACTCGATCAGTCGGCTATTGCACCAGGACTAGTTTAGAACTTGATCAGTCGGCCATCGCTCCAGGACTAGTATAGAACTTGATAAGTCGGCCATCGCACCAGGACTAGTTTAGAACTTGATCAGTCGGTCATCGCACCATAAGTAGTATAGCGCTTGATTAGTCGCCCATTGCACCATGCCCAGTATAGCACTTGATTAGTTGGCCATCTCACCATGCCCAGTATTGCACGTGATCAGTCGGCCATGCCGAGTATAGCACTTGATCAGTCGGCCATCGCACCAGGACTAGTAGAGCACTTGATCAGTCTGCCATCGCACCATAACTAGTATAGCGCTTGATCAGTCGCCCATTGCACCATGCCCAGCATAGGACTTGATCAATTGGCCATCTCACCATGCCCAGTATAGCACGTGATCAGTCGGCCATGCCGAGTATAGCACTTGATCAGTCGGCCATCACACCAGGACTAGTTTAGAACTTGATCAGTCGACCATCGCACCAGGAATAGTTTAGCCCTTGATCAGTCGGCCATCGCACCAAGACTCGTTTAGCCCTTGATCAGTCGGCCATCGCACCAGGACTAGTATAGCACTCGATCAGTCGGCCATCGCACCATGACTAGTTTAGAACTTGATCAGTCGGCCATTGCACCTCGACTAGATTAGAACTTGATCAGTCGGCCATCTCACCGAGACTAGTTTAGAACTGTATCAGTCGGCCATCGCACCAGGACTAGTTTAGCACTTGATTAGTCGGCCACGTCATCCTGCGTTACAGACAGAAGTGGTGGTCGGGAGTGGGTGGGGGGGGGGGTGTAGTGTAAGTCATAGACAAAAACTGGTGGTGGTGGTGATACACATTGTTCCCACTGTGGGATATAGACCGGAACTTTTAGGACGCCAAATGTAGATGGCTGGTGTGTGTGGGGGATCATTGTTTTGTGTCCCCGGCGGTGGTGCGGAGTACAATGATGAATTACTGATGAATTACTGTATTGAACACACATGTATATGCACTGTGATACCGTACTTCACAATCCTCAGTTTTAAATTGTTTCTGTATCGTAAAACTGAAAATTTATTCATTTTGAAAAACTTAAAATTGTGGCAGATGATCGAAATGAAAACCGGATGTTTACATGCGAAATGAATCGGTGCATCGGTATATTTTAACCGCACGATGACCCACTGTATATTCATACCATATCCGTACGGATATATCGTATATACGAACGGATATCGTATGTTTTTGTATAATATTCGTATAGTACGTTTGTCTAATGTAAACAAACTGTACTATGCGATGATACGGTAAGTTTTTAACAGAAATAGCGAAAGAATGACAGCACAAACGGTATCGCGAAAGAATGACCGCACAAACTGGACCGCGAAAGAATGACCGCACAAACGGTATCGCGAAAGAATGACCGCAACAACGGGACTGCGATTGGACTGCAATTAGACTGCAATTTCAGAGCGGACGAATTGCAATTCAACGACCGCTGGATTGCAATTCTTGGTAAGTGAATCGCAGGCTGGAGTGTAGTATAGCGCTTAATTAGTCGCCCATTGCACCATGCCCAGTACGTATAGCACTTGAGTAGTTGGCCATCTCACCATGCCCAGTATAGCACGTGATTAGTCGGCCATGCTGAGTATAGCACTTGATCAGTCGGCCATCGCACCAGGACTAGTAGAGCACTTGATCAGTCTGCCATCGCACCATAACTAGCATAGCGCTTGATCAGTCGCCCATTGCACCATGCCCAGTATAGCACTTGATCAGTTGGCCATCTCACCATGCCCAGTATAGCACGTGATCAGTCGGCCATGCCGAGTATAGCACTAGATCATTCGGCCATCACACCAGGACTACTTTAGCACTTGATCAGTCGGCCATCGCACCAGGACTAGTATAGCACTCAATCAGTCGGCCATCACACCAGGACTAGTTTAGAACTTGATCAGTCGGCCATCACACCAGGATTAGTTTTGAACTTGATCAGTCGGCCATCACAGCAGTACTACTTTAGCACTTGATCAGTCGGCCATCGCACCAGGACTAGTATAGCACTCGATCAGTCGGCCATCGCACCAGGACTAGTTTATAACTTGATCAGTCGGCCATCGCACCAGGACTAGTTTAGAACTTGATCAGTCGACCATCGCACCAGGAATAGTTTAGCCCTTGATCAGTCGGCCATCGCACTGAGACTAGTTTAGCCCTTGATTAGTTGGCCATCGCACCAGGACTAGTATAGCACTCGATTAGTCGGCAATCGCACCAGGACTAGTTTAGAACTTGATCAGTCGGCCATCGCACCACGACTAGTTTAGAACTTGATCAGTCGGCCATCGCACCAAGACTAGTTTAGCCCTTGATCAGTCGGCCATCGCACCAGGACTAGTTTAGAACTTGATCAGTCGGCCATCGCACCAAGACTAGTTTTGCCTTTGCTCAGTCGGCCATCGCACCAGGACTAGTTTAGAACTTGATCAGTCGACCATCGCACCAGGAATAGTTTAGCCCTTGATCAGTCGGCCATCGCACCAAGACTAGTTTAGCCCTTGATCAGTCGGCCATCGCCACAGACTCGTATCGGCCATCGCACCATAATGTTTGCTTGATCAGTCGGCCATCGCACCATGATCAGTAGTTAACTTGACAGTCGGCCATCGCACCAGTTAGTTTAGCTTGTCAGTCGGCCATCGCACCAGGATAGTATAAGCTCTCGATCCGTCGCATCGCACCGGATGACTTAGTAGTAGACTTGATCAGTCGGCCATGCAACCCTCGACTAGCATAGAACTGATCTTGTCGGCCATCTCACGAGAACTTAGTAGAACTGTATCAGTCGGCCATCGCACCAGGACTAGTTTAGCACTTGATTAGTCGGCCACGTCATGCTGCGTTACAGACAGAAGTGGTGGTCGGGAGTGGGTGGGGGGGGGGTGTAGTGTAAGTCATAGACAAAAACTGGTGGTGGTGGTGATACACATTGTTCCCACTGTGGGATATAGACCGGAACTTTTAGGACGCCAAATGTAGATGGCTGGTGTGTGTGGGGGATCATTGTTTTGTGTCCCCGGCGGTGGTGCGGAGTACAATGATGAATTACTGATGAATTACTGTATTGAACACACATGTATATGCACTGTGATACCGTACTTCACAATCCTCAGTTTTAAATTGTTTCTGTATCGTAAAACTGAAAATTTATTCATTTTGAAAAACTTAAAATTGTGGCAGATGATCGAAATGAAAACCGGATGTTTACATGCGAAATGAATCGGTGCATCGGTATATTTTAACCGCACGATGACCCACTGTATATTCATACCATATCCGTACGGATATATCGTATATACGAACGGATATCGTATGTTTTTGTATAATATTCGTATAGTACGTTTGTCTAATGTAAACAAACTGTACTATACGATGATACGGTAAGTTTTTAACAGAAATAGCGAAAGAATGACAGCACAAACGGTATCGCGAAAGAATGACCGCACAAACTGGACCGCGAAAGAATGACCGCACAAACGGTATCGCGAAAGAATGACCGCAACAACGGGTCTGCGATTGGACTGCAATTAGACTGCAATTTCAGAGCGGACGAATTGCAATTCAACGACCGCTGGATTGCAATTCTTGGTAAGTGAATCGCAGGCTGGAGTGTAGTATAGCGCTTAATTAGTCGCCCATTGCACCATGCCCAGTACGTATAGCACTTGAGTAGTTGGCCATCTCACCATGCCCAGTATAGCACGTGATTAGTCGGCCATGCTGAGTATAGCACTTGATCAGTCGGCCATCGCACCAGGACTAGTAGAGCACTTGATCAGTCTGCCATCGCACCATAACTAGCATAGCGCTTGATCAGTCGCCCATTGCACCATGCCCAGTATAGCACTTGATCAGTTGGCCATCTCACCATGCCCAGTATAGCACGTGATCAGTCGGCCATGCCGAGTATAGCACTAGATCATTCGGCCATCACACCAGGACTACTTTAGCACTTGATCAGTCGGCCATCGCACCAGGACTAGTATAGCACTCAATCAGTCGGCCATCACACCAGGACTAGTTTAGAACTTGATCAGTCGGCCATCACACCAGGATTAGTTTTGAACTTGATCAGTCGGCCATCACAGCAGTACTACTTTAGCACTTGATCAGTCGGCCATCGCACCAGGACTAGTATAGCACTCGATCAGTCGGCCATCGCACCAGGACTAGTTTATAACTTGATCAGTCGGCCATCGCACCAGGACTAGTTTAGAACTTGATCAGTCGACCATCGCACCAGGAATAGTTTAGCCCTTGATCAGTCGGCCATCGCACTGAGACTAGTTTAGCCCTTGATTAGTTGGCCATCGCACCAGGACTAGTATAGCACTCGATTAGTCGGCCATCGCACCAGGACTAGTTTAGAACTTGATCAGTCGGCCATCGCACCACGACTAGTTTAGAACTTGATCAGTCGGCCATCGCACCAAGACTAGTTTAGCCCTTGATCAGTCGGCCATCGCACCAGGACTAGTTTAGAACTTGATCAGTCGGCCATCGCACCAAGACTAGTTTTGCCTTTGCTCAGTCGGCCATCGCACCAGGACTAGTTTAGAACTTGATCAGTCGGCCATCGCACCACGACTAGTTTAGTACTTGATCAGTCGGCCATCGCACCAAGACTAGTTTAGCCCTTGCTCAGTCGGCCATCGCACCTCGAATAGTATAGCACTCGATCAGTCGGCCATCGCACCATGACTAGTTTAGAACTTGATTAGTCGGTCATCGCACCAGGACTAGTTTAGCACTTGATCAGTCGGCCACGTCATCCTGCGTTACAGACAGAAGTGATGGTCGTGGGGGGGGGGGGGGGGTGTGTAGTGTAGTCATAGACAAAAACTGGTGGTGGTGGTGATACACATTGTTCCCACTGTGGGATATAGACCGGAACTTTTAGGACGCCAAATGTAGATGGCTGGTGTGCGTGGGGGATCATTGTTTTGTGTCCCCGACGGTGGTGCGGAGTACAGTGATGAATTAATGTATATTGACCACACATGTATATGTACTGTGATACAGTACTTCACAATCCTCAGTTTTAAATATTGTGTCTGTATCGTAAAACTGAAAATTTATTCATTTTGAAAAACTTAAAATTGTGGCAGAAGATCGAAATGAAAACCGGATGTTTACATTCGAAATGAACCGGTGCATCGGTATATTTTAACCACAGGATGACCCACTTTATATTCATACCATATCCGTACGGATATATCGTATATACGAACGGATATCGTATGTTTGTATAATATTCGTATAGTACGTTTGTATAATCACTGATAATGTAAACAAACTGTACTATACGATGATACGGTACGTTTTTACCGCAAATAGCGAAAGAATGACCGCACAAACGGTATCGCGAAAGAATGACCGCACAAACTGGACCGCGAAAGAATGACCGCACAAACGGTATCGCGAAAGAATGACCGCAAAAACGGGACCGCGTTTGGACCGCAATTAGACTGCAATTCCAGAGGGGAAGAATTGCAATTCAAGGACCGCTGGATTGCAATTATTGGTAAGCGAATCGCAGGCGGGAGTGTACAATGATAATCACAAGCTACATTGGACATGCATGTTCTAAGGGCCATTTTGTCAGCCGACTTAATACCTCTACCAACTACCTATACATACTGTATCCCATCCTACTTAATACAATTTGAAAAGAAGTATAATTTTCCAAGGTGTATGCCTCATTGGAAGTATATTTTTAATGGCAGAGATGGTTCAAATGGGTGGTAAAACTGTGATGTCGACATATATGTAAAGAAACGGGCAGAAAACAAAACTATAACTAGACTGAATATAAATAACAATATTATTTCACATGACAACGAAATACTACATGAGTAGCAAGAATATTATAAAAAGTTATATACAAAAAAAGTCATGCAAGCAACTAATCATGATTTGTTCACGATTAATAATGAACATACATTATGGGAAGAAGAGAAACAAAATTGTGAAGGCAAGTTATCTGAATATGAATGTAAGAATTGCATAAAGAAAATGAAAAATAACAAAAGTCCAGGTTCAGATGGTATTACGGTTGAATTTTACAAACTATTCTGCAATATCAAAGATTATTTTATAAATTCCATGAATTGTTCATTATAGAACGGAAACTTGAGCGAATTACAAAAGCAGGGAGTAATAACGTTAATACCAAAACAAATACAGTGGTGTATCCTTTCTTACAAACTGGAGACCGATATCCCTACTTAATGTCGATTATAAAATTGCTACAAAAGCTATTGCAAAGAGGCTGAAAAATGTATTACCATCAATAATAGATCATTCACAAACTGGATTCATTAAGGGGAGATACATTTGAGAAAACATCAGAACATTATGCGAATCGGTAGATTTTTTGAATGAAAGTATTTCTCCGGGTTTATTATTATTTGCAAATTTTGAAAAAGCCTTTGATACAGTTGAACACGAATACCTTCTAAAGGTCATGTAATATCTTAATTTCGGCAACGACATTATTAAATGGATTAAACTTTTGTATTCAGATGCAAAAAATTGCGTTACAAATAGCGGTTACTTATCAGATTTGTTCTCAAGAAACCGAGGTGTCCGTCAAAGCTGTCCATTATCACCATACCTAGTCATAATTGCAATAGAATTATTATCAAAAGCTATATACAATGAAAAATATATAACTGGGGTTAAAATGAGTAATATAGAACTTAAAAAGACAATGTTTGCTAATGATGCTACATTATATTAGATGGTACACAGAAATCATTTAAAACATTAATATACCGTACAGATGAATTCAGTAACATTTCGGGCCTCAAACTCAATACAAAAAAGTCTACAGTACTTCGGGTGCGTTTCCTAAAAAATACAACACTAATTTTTTACTCTGCAAATAATTGTATATGGACATCAACAAGTGCAAACACATTAGGCATTACTTTTTCAAATGATAATAAAAATATGCACGAACTAAACCTTATTCCGAAGATACAAGAGTTCGTCAAAAGTCTTGAGACGTGGTAAAAAAGAAAACTAAGTTAATTAGGTAAAATTACTGTGATCAAAACATTTGCTCTTCCGAAACTGATATATCCATTAACAGTCTTACCTGACTCACCAGACAGCATAATTAAAATAATTAAAAATAAATTGTTTGATATTTTCTAGGATGGCAAACCGGATAAAAGAAAGCGGAACGTAATAACTCAAACATATTACCACGGGGGTTTAAAAATGGTCCATATAGATAGTTTTATAAATGCGATAAAAGCATCATGGGTAAAAAGAGAAAGTGATACAAAGCCAAAAACACGTGCAGCATGATGATGATAAGTTCGTCAAAACAATTTGTCATACCACTTGATACACTTGAGGTATACACATCGTTTGTTTTCCGCTATTTACACTGAATTTATAGCTCTCACAATCATGGTACGTCTGACGGAAGTTCAGAGGGGTCAGGCTATTGCATTGCTAATGCAAGGTCAAGCGCAACAGCAGGTTGCTATGCAGTTTGGTGTGAATGTTTCCACCATAGAACGTCTTTTCCGTCGTTTGAGAGAGACCGGAAGGGTTGCCGACCGACCGACATCGGGACGTCCGCGCGTAACGTCGCGACGTCAAGACAGGGCTATTCGTCTCGCCCACCTACGTAATCGCCACGTTACTGCCACTGAAACCGCTATTAACACGATAGGCAATCATAATCGCCACATTCACCCCAAAACTGTAAGAAATCGATTGCGCGAGGTTGGTCTGCGAGCACGTCGTCCCTACGTTGGTCTGCCTCTCACTCGTGCACGTCGCGCGCGTCGTATGACTTGGTTGGCGGCACATGCTCCCAGATGATTTCCAATGAGGCAATGGAGACAAGTCTTTTTCACAGATGTGTCCCAGTTCACTCTTTTTCGTTCGGACGGTCGACGTCGTGTTTACCGATGTCGTGGGGGACGCTTCGCCGAGGCTTGCGTTCTAGAGAGGGATAGGTTTGGGGGTGGCTCGGTTATGGTCTGGGGAGGGATATCTCACGGGGTAAAGTCACCGTTGATTGTGGTAGACGGGAATTTAACCGCCGTAAGATATAGAGATGAAATCCTCCGCCCGGTTGTTGTTCCATTTGTGAAACAGCGTCAACTAATTTTCCAGCATGATAATGCCCGGCTCCATGTAACCAGAGTTTGTCAAGACTTTCTCGCTGACCATAACATTAACCCACTCGACTGGCCAGCGTACAGTCCCGATTTGTCCCCAATCGAACATCTGTGGGACGAACTAGACAGGAGGATAAGGGGGTGTCGGAATACCCCTTCTAATCTCGACCAACTAAGGACTGCATTGTTGGAAGAATGGAACAATATCCCAATAAGAAGGATAAATGCACTGATGAATTCCATGCACAAGAGAATCAGGGATGTGACAGATGGATGAGATACTGACAAAACAGTGGATTTCACAGTGCGATATTGGGGGGTACCGTCAATTGTGATTTAATTACTAATGAATTATCGGTCAAAACCTAATGCAAGTTTGGTAATGTGTTGACTAAAGGTGTTTTTTTAATACTC
The DNA here is from genome assembly GCA_029237695.1 of Conchocele bisecta. Classification (NCBI taxonomy): domain Eukaryota; kingdom Metazoa; phylum Mollusca; class Bivalvia; order Lucinida; family Thyasiridae; genus Conchocele; species Conchocele bisecta. The sequence goes on from CM055278.1 coordinate 18,946,432, forward strand.
ATATAAAATATTGTATATAACAGCAAACACATCACTTTAAATCACCTCAAATGTTTACCCAGCGTTTCTTTATCCTTTCAGTATATATTATTGTTAAAGTTCTTATTGATAATACTGAAAGATAATTTGCAATATTTGTCCTATTAATCGACCATTTAATTTGCAATAAGCCATTTCTAGGAGACGGCGTTTGTGCAGTCAACTATGCAGTCCTTTACCAATGCACAAGTACAATACGTTACAACAACACGTGCAGTGAATACTTTTTTGCTTGTCGTATTTTGCGTTTATCATGGATCTCTTGATAATTTCTGGTAATGTTCTGCAATTATCACGGTTATCCTTAACATTGTATATAAATGTCTTGCTTTAGTTCAATATTCGTGAGGAAAGAACACACTTACCAACAAGTGTACACTTCGGCATTTCGTTGCTCCAGCGCCCGTTTTCTAAACACTTGCTTGTGGTTTCTCCATCCAACAAATAGCCCTGGCCACATGTATAGGCCGCCGTTTGTCCATTTGTAATGACATTGTCGGTGGAGACTGCACCATTCCTCGGATGCTCTGGCTGTGTGCATGCTACAATGATACGTGTTCGGTATAGCCGGAACGACCCAACTGTTATTATACTGTTTGTACATGCACAGTCCGCAACAGAAATGGGCACGTTCAATCAAATTTCCCTTGCGGTTTACACATTTCTGGTCTCGGATTATCACCGGTGCACTTTACAGCTGTCAGAGTATAATATGGACAATTACCCAACTCCCTATATAAGTTTCGATTCAATAGTTATGACGTTATTATTTTTTTTGAAGAGTACGTCATCAAATTCAACGTGATTTAGATCGGCCAGTCGTTGCGCCCCACGCCAAATTGTGTCACGTTTGTACTATGATTATGAAAAAATAAATGTTACAGTAAGCGGCACCCAATTGTATTAGTGTTTTGTTATATTATTTGATTTCTGTGTCAACCGCTGTAAGAGGGTAAATAGGCCGATGATGTGTACATACTAGTCTCACAGATGAAAAAGCAATGCATAGTATATCATGCGCAAATAGAAACATGTTCTCATACAAGGTTTGTGTATTTCCAATCACATTTGAAAGACAATTATCTGTAAAAGGAAATGATAACATCAGAAATCATGTAGAAGGTGTCAGGTAGCGTATATATCACGGACTGTGAAAACAGTGTTACCGTCTTTAAGATAAAGGACTAAGTGTAATATAATCGCATGTTCGTGTCTTATCATGGACCCCCTTGATTTGTGTCGCTCATGTATGAAACCACATTGAAACAATTGCACAGTTCAGCACGTTGTTGCTCCAAGCTTCGTTAGCTAATCACGTGGTGATGTTTTCTGTATTCAACGCAACTTTGTGTGAGCAATTTTTCATAATTCAAGATGGCGTCAAAGATGGACAACAGTTTTGTATGTATACCCCTAAATGTTATACCGCAGCTGTATATAATAAGTTTAATACTTTTATGCAAAATTTATCATGGTATGATACATAATATATTAAACCGAAAGTCAATATATTCATTCCCATATTTTGACATTAGTTGTGATATATTGATGACAAATGCAAATTTTTATTCCATGGCAGCCATATTGGCAGCCATCTTCACAATGTATGTTACTATTTCGCTTGAAAAATTAACCGAAATTATGTCTTAATATATCATAGCTCTACAAAATCTGGCAATGGTTTCATTGATATTTTGAAGGTCACAATGGTCAAGGTCAAGTGAATGGAACAGGAGATGGATTGAATAATAGTCATGAATATAAAATACATATAATCCGCGTGCCAGCTCAGGTGTAACGTATATATAATCGTTGCCCAGAAACGGGGGTTCAAAAGTACCAACTGGTTTTGGAAATATGTCATCTTGCACAATAGAGATTACAGTTAATGAATATCCGTGATCATGTTGAATATCATTTGCTTTATTCCACAAATAAAGGACTACTCGTATGTACACATGTGGAATATGATAGTGGCTAACGCTTGTTGTTTAGAGTGACTGGTAACTCTTCTACAACAGCCAACAAAGGTATCGATACTGTAACGTATTTATCTTCTTTATCTGTAACTCCCATTGCTCACGGTCATATTTGATCATTTCATACAACAAAGAGGATCAGGTACAAATATGAGAGCACATGAACCCATACAAAGACGAAAATAACGCAATACATCATGATCGATACATGACACACATACAGTGGCGATCCAGGAACCGCCAACGCTACACAAGCCTGCTCGCTCTACAAGACCAGTGGACCGTTTCACTAAATTTCGTACGACAAATATGTTCGTAAGTGCAAAATTGTGATAGTTTGTAAATTTCACATTAACAATGTTTTTTTGTAAACAATTATTGGATTTACATTTATTGCGCATTGGCTGCATATGCAGCCTATGCTCAATAAATGCAAATCCATCAATTGAAATTTCCAGACGATCCTAAATTTGTACTTACGAACTTTTACATCGTAATTCAAATTCACTTCTAAATTTATTCTGTCGAAACATTTAACCTAACGGAATGAATTACGAAGTCAGTGAAATCATGCTTTGCTAAAAATCATAAAATATATCATGTTTCAAGTATCAGACTAAAATCATAGCCAAATAAATTATTAACATATACAAAAAAATGTGTTATCTTGGCTTTGATGTATGATGTATGATCGCTTGTCACGTGTTTATCATGATATATGGCGTTCTGTGTATTGCTATCTTGCCCACTCCATCCCTACTGTCTGTTCCACGTTTTTGTGCCGACAAACATTTGGCTATTAAGTACATTTAAATCAAAAAGATATTTAAATGTATGTAGTTTTTGATCAATAACAAAAGAGTCACCCTCCCCAATTTTTTTATTTCATGAAATTCCATCAAATATTAAAAACATCATTTTCCTATGGGAATTTATATGGGGGTTGAAATTAGACGCCGTTGAATACATATTACGCTGACTGAGTAAGGATCTACACTGTTCATTTGTCATGTATCATATTGTTTACAGAGCAAACACATATTTACTGCTCAGTGCCATGCAATACAGGAGGCGGTGTGTGTAAACAGAGCTTATCATCATGAGCAGTATGAACCAGATATGCCTGCATATTGGGCGTGGTCTAGTCGGGTTCACACTGTCCAGAACAACTATTATTCAAGACTACAAGGATTACTGTTTACAAATGATTGATATACATTCATTTGTTCATTTACTAAACGCCTCCTGGATAAAGCGTATTCAAGAGTCACACACTAATTGGAGTAAAGCCTATAAGGCCGAACTACATAAATATGGCGGATAATTACTCTTTAAATGCAACATTAATCAGTACGATGCACAAAATATGTGTAGAAAATATACTTTTTTAAATGAACTAATTATTGCATGGAGTAAAATCAACTTTAAAATGTTATTTGAAGATTCGCATAAATTAAATGAAATTATACGGAATAATTCAAATATAAAGAATTCAAACGGACAGACCATATTTTATAATGATTGAGTTAGCAAAGGAATACTGTTTATTAAGAATATATATGATTACAGAAAAAAGACTTTTAACAGAAATAAAACAATTGATTAATTTAAATACCGGTGATTTCCTAAGATATTATTCGCTACTAGGAAGCATTAAACATGATTGGAAAACTAAAATTAAGTCTGAAACAATAGATTACAATACACCAAAACATATTTTTTCAAATAATAACATCGAAGGAGAAAATAAGTATAGTATTATGCAAAAAGCAAATAGAACAATATTAAACAACAACTAATAAACCTCTCGTTAAATTGAAAAATGAGTTTAACAATCAAAATATACGATGGAAATAGATATTCACCATACCATCTATACTCAGCAACACTAGAAACGTCCCACCTTTTGAACCGATATATATCTGGATATGTTTATGTTACACATTCTGTGAATACATGCGAGACAATGGTCATTTTGTGAATACACCCGTGTGAAGTTTCCACCAAATATACGAAGTTCAAAACGGTCACCAACCGGAACGTTTATTTCCACTTATTGCACGTGCGCGCTATACCTGTGCTCGCTAAATTAATTCAGTCAACGTCGTACGATACTTGCGACACAGGCTAATCCGAAAATTGAGAAACGTTTTACTTTTTCATTGTTTTCATCATGCCACGCTTGTCTAAAGTTTAAAGAAATCAGGCAATTGGAATGCTGTACGCGGGAATGACGGCCAGTGCCGTGGCCCGCAGGTTCGGCTGCTGTCGGAAGACCATACAGATGATTGTGACCCGGTATCGACAGATTGGGACTGTTGACGATTGTCCCCGCCCAATGCCCGCCCGCACACAGCTAGAATCACAACTCAATACCTGGCTCGTAACAACGTCGACGTCCTTCCATGGCCTGCGGTTTCCCCTGATCTCAACCCAATCTAGCACGTCTGGGATTAGGTGGATCGTAAGGCGAGGGCTAACCACCCAGTTGACAACATTCGAGATCTGACACGGGCTTTACAACAAGATTCTGCGTTAATTCTGCGTTAAATCATGTCCATGCGCCGTAGAATTATGGCGTATATTCATGCAAATGGTGGCCACACACGATATTAATCATACAGAATACAGTGGAAGTTTTTTAGAGAGAAATCATGAAGCCCTAAACATTTATTTAAAAAAAATCAGATTTTTTATTTTGACCCCTCCCGAATTCGCCGTGAAATCGAAATCTTTTCATCGCAACAAAATTTGTCAACTGATATGGATTCACAATAGATTAAAATTCACTTTCTGTACAGGTTTTAGTACCACCATCCTTATAGATTTCCAGCAATCTTTCCCTGAATATGGTGGGACGTTTCTACTGTTGCTCAGCATAAATATACCATAAGCACTGAGAACGTTTCAATACAAATATTTAATGCGAATTATTCCAAACAACGCATTTCTATTCAAATGTAAAATATAACCATCCAATTTGTGTGAATTTTTCAATATGTTATTGATTCAAACAAGCATATTTTCTGGGAATGCATATACTTACAAGCTTTCTGGTCAGACATAAACGAATTGCTGAACCGAACAATACAGTATAATACCTTATTAACATATGAAACCATTTCCTTCTGTATTATTCTGGACACATGTAAGAACAAAATACCAATTATTGGGTTCATAATTCGTTTGGCAAAATACTGTATTTTCAAATGTAAATGCAACACATCTCTACACCTAATCAAATATTTTAAATTATATATCACAAACACAATCAAAATAGAAGAAACAATTGCCTTTATGACGAATGAAATTAATAAATTCAACCAAAAATGGAATGATTTTATATTAACCATCTAATACTATCAGTACATTATTACATAGTCATTAATACACATTGTTTTAAAAAGCATAGACTTAAGTTACAATGGTGCAACTACCCTGATAGTCCGTGTCACGCCAGGGTGACACCGGGCTACTTTACTGAAGGGATGGAACACCAAGCACGTTGTGGACAGAGACAACAAGGTATATTTTTACAATGATGATTTATTTACATAAATGAAATGCACAAACAATGGATGGTAATGTCAGTACGGACAACGTGCCCTAGTAGCCACCGCCCACCGCCACAGGCACTTGCATAACCAAGGCACCTCCACGATTCTGGAACAGGTAGGTATAGTTCAACAGTATACGTCATCAGGATCAGGATCAAGATCCAATGTTAGAGTTCCGTTAATTAACTCCGGCTTCCGCCATGATGGGAGTGACGTTCTAATGACGTCGTAAAGTTACTTGTAACGAAAAGATATAGAGCCTACTTGGGCGGATGGGGGCCAATAACACATGGTGAACGTCCTTAGAGATGCATCGTCCTTGGAGGGAATGACGCCATCGGAATGATGCCCCACTCGAATACGCCCTTTGGTCCACGCGGAGCAGAGTCCCCGCTGGTACACGGTGTCGTGTTGTGGACTCCAGAATAAATAGATATGTGTTGCGTACTGGTTCTACGCACACACATAGGATGGACGTGCCGTCGCTTGTTGCTGACTGGCTGGCTGACTGCCTGGCTGGTGTACTGGCTGGGACTACAAAACACCAACGGTGCTATAGTCTCAATAATAGTCACAGTAGTGCACATGAAATCAATATCATGATTGCATGGCAATACTAAACATCATCATATATTACAATGATGAAACATGATAAATTGCATGTACACAAATATATTTTCACTAATTGGAAGAAGGGGGCTGATGGAATTCATAAGTCGGGAAATGCGATATAACACATTAATGAACAGTCACTATATCTAATGTACCCAATGATATATCTCTTCACAGCCGTGCATTTGAATACAGACGTCATTCACAGTTATTTACCATTAGTAAACAAACATTTGATTGCGACAGGCCTTATCCTGATCAGACTGGCCGTGGCCAACTGCGCTAACGTAATAAAGAGCAACTGTGCCAAGTATTTTCCTATGCAGACTCACAGTATTACATTCCTAATGATAAACACTGTATACTTTAATCAGACTGTAGGATTCCACAGGCTGACCCAAAGCATCAATGATTTAAATAAATTATGTCATTTTTGCAGCTTACTGACGTATACATCAGTGCATCTAGAGCAGAACTGTCTGATCTGGTCTATCCTGGTCGCAATAGCATTTACAATATTTACAATACACTGTGAACGTATATGACTTAATAAAATGAATGCACAGACGACTGGGTTAGGAGTTTACATGTATCCCACATAGAGTAATACAAGTCGTCCTGAAAATTCGCGTTACAATTGTGACATGTTAAAAATTGGCAATATTCTCATGTATTGTACAGGGCGCAGAACTTATATTGGACAGAATCGTAATATAAAATGCATAGCTAATGTTAGTGAACATTTCAATCGTGTTCGCCCTTCGCTTATAAATATAATAAATTGCTAATACAATTAGTCCGAGTGACATGCAACAAAACACATGCGAATAATATGCCATTACAATACTCACGGAATGCTCCCACATGCCAGTCCTGTAATCGTTATCATTTACACGTAAACACGACGAATCTACGAATAAATACGATTTGATTAAGGGAGATAATCTACATCATCGGATACATGCCATACGGCTTTTTTTGACCAAGCGTTTGGTCGAAACCGGTCCAAAAAACTCAGGTAAATTAAATAGTGCAGTATTATCGAGGATACGATAACGATACGTAGCATTTCCGGACTTAAATTGCAGCATTAGAAAGTAACTAAAACATATGTACTCACCAATTCCCAGTGAAAGCTTGCGATCCAATGTGTCACAAGAATGTAATTGAGTGTCCGAGTGATAGTATTTGGTGCTAAATCAAATATATACTCCCACACTAGTGCACACATTTCCTCATGTAGTCTGCCTGTCAATGTAAAACTTATGTGCCAACATTTGGCTGAACATTTTGCGTAAATGTACTAATGTTCTAACAGTCAGTCTAGCTCATGAGATATCTGGTGAATTAATCTGAAATACTTCAGTCATAAATAGATATGACCTACTAGGTAACTAGGCTAGTAACCAAGTCTGCATAAACAGTGTAGATCACCCAGATATGACCAGTGCAAAATCCAATACTGGTGGTCCGTGCACGGTTTCGGATAAAGCGCTATTCTCTCCAGCGGTTTATTCCACGGGAGCGATATTTCACACACCTATACCTATTCGATCGTCTGTACTAGAATATTCGATTATTGTGCTATATACTAGTATTGTGTGACCCGTGTTACAATTAATGGATGATAAATAAAATAGTCGGCTACGATTCGTGACAGTCAGGAAGTTTTAATCGTACAACTCTGACCTACTTGAAGAATGTACTGGCGTTCTAATTAACATCACTATATTCTACCTACAACTATGATTCAAACAAAATACATCACTCCGCTTATCTGTCTCCAGTATCATTATCTCCATGTATCTGTTATGTTTTTATTGCATTGAATCACATACCCAAACACTTCATTGACGCATGAACTATATTGTCATGAAACTGGTTTTGATTTTGATATCATTTAGTTTAGTCTTGTAATATGATACTGTGTTCGCACATATCACCCCAACATAGCAAATGATATTTCTAGAATTCTTTTTGCACAATTAAATCAGTAGGTGAACTGTTACAAAAGATCTACTTTACGTTTATCATCCAATTGTACTGAGCAAACTCTTATTTTTGTTGATATTATGTGACGATACGAAGCATGTTCTTTAAAATATGTCCGACAACAGTATCCATCCATGTTTGACATTTTTCCATGTATATCGTGTCTATTTCCTGTTCTTTGTGATATAATACATGTATTAATGAATAAATATGGAAATGGAAAAAAAAATATATTTGTTTTAATAATTGCCTGCTTCCACCTCTTTTCCTCCCACGTTAAATTCCCAATACAATCAATATTTGATGGAATTTCATCAAAAAATATATTTTGGGGAGGGTGACTGTTTTGTTATTTGTGAAAGAGTACTTACATTTAAATATTTTTAGATTTAATGTGTTTAACAGGGAACATACAGTAGTTCCGTTATCGATGAAAAGCAATTGATCAATATTTGTCATTAATTCCAATGTAATGTGTTTCCACAATCTAATACTGCACACCAATGTCGTCCACAATGTTCTAAGTAAGCATTTTGAAATTGTTCAAATACTTCTCAAAGTATGAAGACATCGGTTTGGAAAGATATGCCATGACACTTGCAAGTCTCAAAATTCAAATGTAGTAATCACTGTTTGTGCGATCATACTGTTCGTCGAAAAATGTTTCCTTTTCCAACTCAGAATAGTATTCTTCCGTTTGTGGAAGATGTTCCTGATTGACTATTTTCTCATCTGTCAAATATACATTAGGCAATACAGTAACACCTTTTATCAATAACAATCAGGTATATTTGGAAGTTAGAAATTCTTGAAACGCAGAAAACCACTGCTGTCGTGAGAGGAAAAAAGTTGCAACTAATGGTTCAATAGAGTCAACAAACCAAACATTGTCATCGACATTGAGGAATGCATCCGGTCTTCATTCTTTGACTTTACTTATATTTCAGCAGATACAACAATGCGCGTCAAAGTATGTTAGCCTGTGAAATATTACTAAGATGAATATATTACCTGCGCATTGTATATTATAATTCATATGCGCTGCACAGAACAAAACTGTCAGAAACATTATTTTTATGATCAAATGGTAATACCTTCTGATAATTAACATTAATACAATTAGTGAATGAATCAGGAATACATGTAATTTTCTATTGAAGTAAAACATAAAATTACTGCTTCATTACGTATTCATTTACATGGTATCTTTAAAAAAAACGCAAACCATGTTCAATGTAATTTGCTTTTTTCGCTCGGAATTATAAAAAAGGTTTTTTGACGTCTTCAAGATTTAGATAGTTCAATTTGTGCAAGGCCATATTTTTTATAACGTTTAAATACTATGGATGTACATGTATATTGTTCGTATCGTATTAACTTAATTAATACACACAACTTCGACTGTTTTGAAAATATATGTAGGAAATTGTTTCCAGTGTTGTTTCTTTGTCTTTCTACATGCATACAGATATGCTACATTTGTTCTATCAATTTATCGACATACATGTACTAAACAATTTGATATTCAATGGGGAAAGCATTATCGTTTTCCAGATGTTGGCGTCGCCGCGCTAACCAATTTCAACCGCCCCAGTGAACTGTTTTGTCAGTGGTAATTATATGGTGACACCCTATGTAATGTCCTCGTGTGCTGTAATTCCATGTGATTCCATCTTTCCTGCTGGAGCTGTTATTTTCTCGGTGCTTGTATAATACATCTATTGTTATGTATGCCACATACGGTTGCTTTCCGTTTGGGACCGCATACCAGTTGTTGTGGAGTGCATACATGTATGTGTGATGTGTGTGTCTTCTCGATCACCATCATACGCATGTGATGTATTTATAATCATGTTTCTCCTTTACACGGGTTCTCTATCTCTAATCGACAAGTAGCCAATGTGTACATGCATATATAGTTCCAATTCCATGTGAGAACATAATTATTTAATGTTAACTGGTAAATTTGCATCGAGGAATGACGGTCCACCATCACAAAGGAATATCATGTAGGACCAAGCAATTTAGATGAAGACGAACATAATATTAAAATAGTATCATGTTCGATGAGGTAGGCATGAACAAAGAATAGTTGGTTCAACATTTTGTGCATAATTTCCGTATTCCATTTGATACTTTACAATGACGTATAATAATATATACATATTGCGCTTTGTTGGGGGGAATATTATTAATTATCGTGCTTCCTCGGGGAGATATAGCCACACTATTCCCATAAACAAAGGGCACTATTTATATAATAGCCGTATCAACCATTCACGATCCTAACATCCAAACTCAGTCAGCTACAAATCGACAGATTCACCGCGAGAAGGTTAGGCCGTCGATGGTGTCACACTCCAGACGTGGCTCAGAAGTTTTCTTCTACTCATAATGATGTAATTCATGTATCAAGTGTCCAAACATTGAAGCAATCCGCCAAGTAATATTAAGGTAATAAAGTTATATCATGATGAAGAAGCTTTTACAAACATTTTTGCATTGCTATTATCTCAATGTTCAGTTTAATTGTTTGCGAATCATGATCAAGATGTAACAGAAATGACAAGAGAAAAAAAAAATTCAATGATGTTTGGACACCATGCATACTGTTGTACATATCTTTCAAAAATATTTTCTTAATTACCTTTTCAGCATTGTATTATTTTAGAAACATCATTTAAGCATTTTATCTTATTTGCATTTTAATATTGCGCTGTTTAGTTAACATACAATTAAACGACATAGCAGCTTGTATATCATGGATAAAGACTTGTTTTGCTGAAGGAGTCATGTTCCGGGTCCTATGACCGAGTCGTTCATATGGAGCACCGATTCTGTTCACGATTCGCAGACCAATCGATAAACGAGAATGTATATAACGAATGAAACGATAGCCAACTGTGAAGAATCACGTAATCATCAAACAGCCCTTCAAAACTAGTTGCCAATGACTCCCAACAATACAGGCTAAACCGCTTTATGCCAAATGTAAATGTTATTTGATATGCCTACATAGTGTCTTATGTAATGCTGAATACACATATAAATTTACTTTTACTGAAAGCTATAGGTTGTGGTGCAAACACTTAGCAAGACGTGTGATTTAGAGAGTTGACGCTCACAATGCACCTATCTGAGACCCCACACCTTTGCATGTGTTCGTTAAAGGAAGACAGGCTTTGGATGACAGGCTTTGTCAGATTGGCAGGCGGGCAGGGCAGACAGGCAGATATACAGAGAGTATATAGGATAAAGATAACATATACAATTCTTTTTTTCTGGTCACTGTATTCACCGCACTAGAACTGTTTGTGCAGCAAACTTACTTATCGGGTTGCCGGAAATAACGGTCATCGGTCCCACAATAATGGTCTTTGCGTCGAAGACAAACACGCCCATTTGAACAATGACTCTTTTTCCACTGGCAACCGAGTCGCTAATAAGAACGGCTTCCATGTTGACCTCCGTCGGCAGTACGTTGTCAACGGATAACATGATGACGAAGAAGCGCACAACCACACTGCCGTTGCTGAAAGTAGAAATTGTTACACTACCACATGTGCTGATCGTGTCAAAATGCAGGCGCGGATCCAGGATTTCGAGTGAGGGGGGTGGGCGAAACTTATTTTGTCAACGGATAACATGATTACGAAGAAGCGCACAACCACACTGCCGTTGCTGAAAGTAGAAATTGTTACACTACCACATGTGCTGATCGTGTCAAAATGCAGGCGCGGATCCAGGATTTCGAGTGAGGGGGGTGGGCGAAACTTATTTTATTAAATAGTTTACTATATGTTTGCTCATTCTTCAATGTCGGGAGACTGCAATGCGGCGCCGGGGGCATGCCTCGCCCCCCCCCTATCCCACCCCCACCCCGCCCACCCCGGAGAATTGTTGATATACACATCCAATTGCCTGCGTCCTGGCGCATTTTAGAGCACAAACAGTCTTTACTCGCCGAATTGAAGAGGGGTGGGCGCCATGTCCGCTCGCCCACAAATGTTTTATTTTCAATATTTCTCGACAAAAATCTGTTTTGACAGCGCTGTCAAAAGCGTGTTCTTTTTTTGTTAAGAATTAAAGCAAACATTAAAAACAGCAGACGACCATTCACCTCAAATGTTTTCTGTATCGGTTCCATTTGTATGTTTTAGCACACTCTCGTGTGTGTGGTTTTAATTAAGGAATAACATCACGGGGCTAATGTAATGTACTGATATAAACGCAGTACATGAATGGGCGTTTCCATTATGAATGTACAGTAGCGCTTTTCTGCTCCTTACCTATTTGTATATACTAATATCGTAATCGCATAGTATTGGTATATTTAATGAGCATATCGTATGATCATATAATATTGGTATGTTTGTACCGTATCATCGTATAGTGCAAACGTACTATACGAATATTATACAAACATACGATATCCGTTCGTATATGCGATATATCCGTACGGATGTGGTATGAATATACCATAATCTGGTATGTTTGTAGGTTAGAAGACACCAAATGGTGCGAAACCGCCCAGGGTGTATGCAAAAGTAGTCCGGTATAAAAAAATAGTGCGGGTGTTTTGAGGTCACAGACACCGTTTGCTTGCAAATCTTGATCCATTACTACCCAGTTTCACTTGAGGAACATTTTGGGGTGCCTTCAACACCAGTTTTCAGCATATTTGTAGCATTTAAAAGAAAACACTGACCCTGTTGGTCACTTGATGTAAACGGAGTTTCCGTGGCCAAAACATGTACACAATATTGGAGGATATGACAAGGTTGGATTTTTCTTTCTTAGGAGTAAGTGAACCTATTGTTTAGTTCATGCAGAACCAGTACAGACTGGCTGCAGGTCATGTACAAGTGGGTCCCACAGCATCCATACGAATAGTGAAAGTAGGAGAGACTGGCCTTATTGGATGGCATTCGGTTAAATTATATAGTAAAACTATTTGGTGGTGTCTAACCTATAAGGTGTGCCTAGGCCCTATGTGAGATATGTTTGTTTGTAGAATTTGAAGTTGGAAGTTTATGTTTCTTGTAGCTATGTCTCTGGGAACATAATTTAAAGTTACTGCGACAAGAATAATCGAGCGGACTCCGCGATGCAACATATTTGTTCTTTTTGTATCTCAGACGGACAGTTATCGGCTTCAAAATCTTCTAAAATCTTGATTTCTCAGCTTTTTTTAGTGAAATATAATAAACCAGTGTATGCAAATTACCTGTAGGTGATTGGGCTTGGAATGTGACAGAAATATACACCGAAACAGTGATTATAGTGTGTTTTTCTTTTTTTTTCATTGATATTGGCTTGCTGATGGACAATTAAGAAGTTATGGAAAGTGGCGCGACATCGCGACGCTGTTCCAAAATTTGCCAAAATTAGGCGTAAGTGTATTGTTTTCGCATATCGGTATAGTACCAAGACACTAGTACTCAGAAAACATTGTTTTTCCTTTCCTCCTGTGTTATAAAGCAAATTTCTTGACTGACCGTTCCAAGCCAGTACCCTTTTGTCTGTCGACCATTCCAGAGTGGCATACATGTTGGTATAGTTTCAGTGATGAGTCTGTATATGCAGAATGGTTAGCTATATCACTATTTAGGGTAATGTTATGTGATTTTATGGAGATTTGTGCTTTTAATTCATCATCTATTAAAATTCTCCATAGTTCTGTAGTAGCTCAAATTAAGGCAGAATGTGGACAGTCACATGGTGGAGTTACACAGCTGCTGTGTGACAACCATTTGAGATATTTGCTCCAAACTTGGTACTGTATCCAGGAATAGAAGCTACTTTTTGAATAGTGAATATTGTAGAATGATTTGTTGTGGGACTGGTACACTTATAGGTTAGAAGACACCAAATGGTGCGAAACCGCCCAGGGTGTATGCAAAAGTAGTCCGGTATAAAAAAATAGTGCGGGTGTTTTGAGGTCACAGACACCGTTTGCTTGCAAATCTTGATCCATTACTACCCAGTTTCACTTGAGGAACATTTTGGGGTGCCTTCAACACCAGTTTTCAGCATATTTGTAGCATTTAAAAGAAAACACTGACCCTGTTGGTCACTTGATGTAAACGGAGTTTCCGTGGCCAAAACATGTACACAATATTGGAGGATATGACAAGGTTGGATTTTTCTTTCTTAGGAGTAAGTGAACCTATTGTTTAGTTCATGCAGAACCAGTACAGACTGGCTGCAGGTCATGTACAAGTGGGTCCCACAGCATCCATACGAATAGTGAAAGTAGGAGAGACTGGCCTTATTGGATGGCATTCGGTTAAATTATATAGTAAAACTATTTGGTGGTGTCTAACCTGTACGATAAAAACGTACCAGAATTATACACATGTATAACAATCGTATAAACGTACGATTTGAATGGTATATCTATACGATATTGGTTGGTATGTACGGTACAAACATACCGTACGTTTATATTATATGCATATCGTATAGAAAACATATCGTATTGGTATAGTATACGTATAGTATTGGTATAGTACGTATAGCTGACCTGAAAAGCGCTACTGTAAGGACTGTGTATATATTACCTGTAGCGAACGCACATTTTCTGCAATACATGTGCATAACGTTAAATGTTGTGTCTTACTTACTGGAATCCCGTAACCTGACATCCGATATAATTGTGCAGTGGTTCACTCGTATCATATTTCTTGTCGATCTGAATTACGATGTAAATACAGTGAGAATTAGTATGTTATACTACACCAAAGGTAACATACAAATAGATACGGAATGCTTTTGTGAAATGGACCAATATCGATTGCTAATAGTGAAACATTGATACAACGGAGAATAAGACGGACAACGGCAGCCATTTGGAATACGTGTGGACATGACTGTGGATATTTACGACAAGACATGTACATGCTGTAGGGTCATTTCGGAGAAGCCGTGACTAAAATGTTCATTCCTTGTATACCCTTGATTACCATTTAAGGAAAGAAATAGCTCTACTTTAAAAAATGATCGGATTTGTTTTAGAGCGGCTTAAAATTAAAAATACATGTAGCCTCCAACTTCATTTTGAAATATATAAAATACATACATGTATACAAAACATTATCTCTGTAAAGAGATATAAGCAAGCAACACAAATTGCAAATAATTGTAACATACACAATACTGTTGGTAAGTTTAATTTTTAGTTTGGACCTTTAATCCCATAAAACGCCTCATTTCTCGGCAGTCACAGCCGCATTATATGTTTGTACCTCGGCGCAGAAGTTCGATGCTCTCTGTGTGTAGGTGTCCGAGGTCAGGTTACCTAGTGCGGCCGAGTATTCCATATTGGTCACCGTCACCTCCATGTCCGTCCTCCCATAGACAGGTTCCGGATCTGACAAGGTAAACATTTAAAGGTTAGCTATTACAATCTGGATTGTTTCCTGGTTGCACAAACGGACGATTTACTATTGTTTATACATCGTTTTCATATCGTTGTTCTATACTTATAAACCGATGTTTTCTTTCGCTTAAACGTGACACGTTTAAACCAACGAAAACACCATTTTCATATTAAAAACAACGAAAATGATGTCAGAACGATGCGTTGAAAGGAACGACAGGCGCTTAACTATAGTAAAGAGCCGGATTTTTAAACGAAAACATGGCTATAATCCTATAATGTAACTTTTGTTTTCTTAGTCAGATCATGTCCAAGCTATCTAGCTAGATTTCAGAATCTATTTCCAATTTTTTTCGTTTTTCGACTCCTCCTCCAGGTTCTCCACCTCGTTTTTTCCCATGTTAAATTCCCATAGAGAACTATGTTTTCGTAATAAAATAAATATTTCACCAAATTTCATAAAATAAAAAGAAGTCTCATTCTAAAATTTTGATAAAATTTAATACTATCGAACACAAATATTGTTTTTGCATTGTTTAGATGGCCGTAAAATTTGGGTAGGTTCGTAATTTTGGCTTATTCTTAAATTTTGCTATAATTAAATATTATCGAAAAATATATTGTTTTGCATAATTTATATAGTCGTAAAATGTGGGCAGGTTTCGTGAAATAGACAGTAGGTAGCAGCCCGAGGTAACTTGATATCAGCCAGAGACCGAATGTCGAAGGCTGGTGTCAAGCTATTAATGGTGATACCTAGGTTGATATCAAACTTGCCGCGAAATAACGTTTTATTGATATTATTATTATTTAGGTAAATGACAATAGTAAAATGTCGATTGAAGACCGGTTCATTAAGGAGTCGGATCGACTTATACTGGAAGTAAGAATTTTAGATGGACTTGAGTTTTGTTAATTAAATCCCAGAAATATTACATGGCATCGATTTGACCTGATACATGTACCAAATTTGATGCCATCATGGTGATTTGTTATTATTTACGTACACAACAACGTCAAGCCGACACTCTTTGCCAATTCAATGTCCGAAAGTAGCTATACGTTTCAAGTTCGGTAACCTATTTATAAAACTGGTCAAAATAAATAAAATGTATGTAGAGTGCGGGGATGGGCGATGCGCATTTGTACAACTCTTTAACAATTCCAGAACATACTGATAAAACACTAACAGCAATTCTTGCAGCTACTCCCATAACGTCCAAAGTAGAAGGTACATATTAGATTGGAAGAGTTACCGTTCACAAGTAAACTGTCCCGTACGGAGCCCCGTAGGTGACATGGATTTTTTTTAGTAATCCGTTCCCACGAAATAACAATTTGTTCCCTCAATTTAACAATTTGTTCCCTCGAATTAACAATTCGTTCCCACGATATAATAATTCGTTCCCTCTAATTACCAATTCGTTCCCACGAAATGACAATTCGTTCCCTCAATTTAACAATTAGTTCCATCAAATAAACAATTCGTTCCCACGATATAACAATTCGTTCCCACGAATTAACAATTCGTTCCCACGAATTAACAATTCGTTCGCGTGGGAACGAATTGTCACTTCGTGGGAACGAATTGTTAAATTAAGGGAACGAACCGATAATTCGTTGGAACGAATTGTTATTTCGTGGGAACAAATTAATAAAAAAAAATCTACGTCCCCTGCGGAGCTTCGTAGTCCCGTGATATCGCCCGCCAGACAGATCACGTGTCCAACTGTCCCCTGAAGCCTTTGTGTGTTCTAACCTTTATCCATGACGGCGATGAGGGCGACAATAGGCGTTATAACTGCCACTAGTAACAACAGACCGAGTACTATAGCGAGCGCCGTTCGCCAGCGGATATTCCTCGCCCGAGAGTTGCCGAACGCTGACGGCAAACTTTCCGTCTCCGAGGCGTTGTACTGCCCCATTGTCGGATCACCATACTGGTTGTACGGCCACTTTGTATTAATCTGGAATAATTAATTGGCAACTGTTGTCCCACGGCTGATACGGGAGTGTTGCAGAGTTACTGCCCGCCACCATGCTATGCCATGCTACAGATGGTACGGGAGTATTGCAGAGTTACTGCCCGCTACTATGCTAAGCCATGCTACAGATGGTTTGGGAGTGTTGCAGAGTTACTGCCCGCTACTGTGCTAGGCCATGCTACAGATGGTTCGCAATTTTTCCAGAGTTGCTGCCCGCTACTATGCTAGGCCATGCTATAAATGGTATGGGAGTTTTACAGAGTTACAGTTCACAAGTATGCTCTGTTTCAAATCGTACGGGAGTTTTACAGTTGTACAGTTTTACTGTCCGCAAGTATGCTATGCTATAAATGGTACGGGAGTTTTACACAGTTAGTTCCCGCAAGTATGCTATGCTACAAATGGTAAGGGAGTATTACAGAGTTACTGCCCGTAAGTATGTTTAGCTATAAATTGTAATATAAATTGTAAGGGAGTATTACAGAGTTACTACCCGCAAGTAAATATGCTATACATTGTAAGCTATACATTGTAAGGGAGTTTTACAGAGTTACTGCCAGCAAGTATACTATGTTATAAATGGTAATGAAGTTTTACAGAGTTACTGCCCGCAAGTAAGCTGTGCTATACATGGTATGGGAGATTTACAGAGTTAATGCCCGAAAGTACGCTATGCTATAAATGGTAAGGGAGTTTTGCAGAGTTACTGCCCGAAAGTATGTTAAATGGTAAGGGAGTTTTACAGAGTTACTGCGAGAAAGTACGGTATGCTAGAAATGGTACGGGAGCTTTACAGAGTTACTGCCCGAAAGTATGCTATGCTATAAAAGGTACTGGAGTTGTACAGAGTTACTGCCCGCTAGTATGCTATGCTATGCATGCTACATGAGTTGTACATAGTTATTGCCCGCAAGTGTGCTATGCTATAAATGGTAAGGGAGTTTTACAGAGTTACTGCCCGAAAGAATGCTATGCTATAAATGGTACAGGAGTTGTACAAAGTTACTGCCCGCAAGTATACTATGCTATAAATGGTACAGGAGTTGTAGAGAGTTACTGCCCACAAGTATGCTAAGCAATAAATGGTAAGGGAGTTATAAAGAGTTACTGCCCGAAAGTATGCTATGCTATAAATGGTACAGGAGTTGTACAGAGTTATTGCCCGCAAGTATGCTATGCTATAAATGGTAAGGGAGTTTTACAGCGTTACTACCCGGAAGTATGCTATGTTGTAAATTGTAAGATATAAATGGTAAGGGAGTTTTACAGAGTTACTGCCCGAAAGTATGCTATGCTATTACTGGTAAGGGAGTTTTACGGAGTTACTGCCCGCAAGTATGCTATGCTATAAATGGTAAGGGAGCTTTACAGAGTTACTGCCCGCAAGTATGCTATGCTATAAATGGTAAGGGAGTTTTACAGAGTTACCACCCGCAAGTATGCTATGTTGTAAATTGTAAGATATAA
This sequence comes from Conchocele bisecta, assembly GCA_029237695.1. Taxonomy (NCBI): domain Eukaryota; kingdom Metazoa; phylum Mollusca; class Bivalvia; order Lucinida; family Thyasiridae; genus Conchocele; species Conchocele bisecta. Next base: position 18,965,444 of record CM055278.1, read on the forward strand.
ATTGTAAGGGAGTATGACAGAGTTACTGCCCGCAAGTATATGCTATGATATAAATGGTAAGGGAGTTTTACAGAGTTACTGCCCGAAAGTATGCTATGCTATTACTGGTAAGGGAGTTTTACGGAGCTACTACCCGTAAGTATGTTATGCTATAACTGGTAAGGGAGTTATATACAATTACTCAATATTATGCAATATATGGTACGAGAGTTTAACAGAGTGACTGCCATTAAGTATGCTATGCTATAAATGGTAACGGAGTTTTACAGAGTTACTGCCCGCAAGTATGCTATGCTATAAATGGTAAGGGAGTTTTAAAGAGTTACTGCCCGCAAGTATGCTATGCTATAACTGGTAAAGGAGTATTGCAGAGTTACTGCCCGCAAGTATGCTATGCTATAAATGATAAGAGAGTTTTACAGAGTTACTGCCAGCAAGTATGCTATGCTATAAATGGTAAGGGAGTTTTACAGAGATACCGTACGCAAGTATCTATGCTATCAATGGAAAAGGGAGTATTACTGCAGAATTACTGCCCGCAAGTTTGCTATGCTATAAATGGTATGGGAGTATTACAGAGTTACTGCCCACAAGTATGCTACGCTATAAATGGTAAGGGAGTATTACATAATTACTGCCCGCAAGTATGCTATGCTATAAATGGTAAGAGAGTTTTACAATGTTACTGCCCGCAAGTATGCTATAGTATAAATGGTATGGAATTATTACAGAGTTACTGCCCGCAAGTAGGCTATAGTATAAATGGTATGGAATTATTACAGAGTTACTGCCCGCAAGTAGGCTATGCAATAAATGGTAAGGGAATTTTACAGAGATACTGCCAGCAAGTATCCTATGCTATAAATGGCAAGTGAGTATGACAGAATTACTACCCGCAAGTATGCTATGCTATAACTGGTAAGTGAGTTTTACGGAGCCACTACATTTCCCCGTAAGTATGCTATGCTGTAGCTGGTAAGGGAGTTTTACGGAGCTACTACCCGTAAGTCTGCTATGCTATAACTGGTAAGGTAGTTTTACGGAGCTACTACCCGTAAGTATGCTATGCTATAACTGGTAAGGTAGTTTTACGGAGCTACTACCCGTAAGTATGTTATGCTATAACTGGTAAGTGAGTTATATATAATTACTCCCCGCAAGTATGCTATGCAATAGATGGTAAGATAGTTTAACAGAGTTACTGCCAGCAAGTATGCTATGCTATAAATGATAACGGAGTTTTACAGACTTATTACCCGCAAGTATGCTATTTTATAAATGGTAAGGGAGTTTTACAGAATTATTGCTCGCAAGTATGCGAGGCTACAACTGGTAACGAAGTTTTACAGAGTTACTGCCCGCAAGTATGCTATGCTATTAATGGTATGGGAGTATTACAGAGTTACTACACGCAAGTATGATATGCTATAAATGGTAAGGGACTTGTACAGTGTTACTGCCCGCAAGTATGCTATGTTATAAATTGTAAGATATAAATTGTAAGTGAGTAGTACAGAGTTACTACCCGAAATTATGCTATGCTATAAATTGTAAGCTATACACTGTATGGGCGTTTGACAGAGTTGCTGCCAGTAAGTACACTATGCTATAAATGGTAAGGGAGTTTTACAGAGTTACTGCCCGCAAGTATGCTATAATCTAAATGTTAAATGATTATTTCAGAGTTTCTGCACGCACGTATGCTATGCTATAACTGGCAATAGAGTATTACAGAGTTACTACCCACAAGTATGCTATGCTATAAATGGTAATGGAGTTTTACAATGTTACCGCCCGAAAGTATGCTATGCTATAAATGCTACGTCAGTTTTACAGAGTTACTGCCCGCATGCATGATATGCTATATATTGTACGGGAATTTTACAGAGTTACTGAACGCAAGTATGCTAGGCTATAACTGGTAATGGAGTATTACAGACAGAGTTACTACCCGCAAATATGCTATGCTATAAATGGTAAGGGAGTTTTACAGAGTTACTACCCGCAAGTATGCTATGCTATAACTAGTAAAGGAGTATTGGAGAGTTACTGCCCGCAAGTATGCTATGCTATGCATGGTAAGGGAGTTTTACAGAGTTACCGCCAGCAAGTATGCTATGCTATAAATGTTAAGGGAGTTTTACAGAGTTACCAGGTTACTGCCAGCAAGTATGCTATGCTATAAATGGTAATGGAGTATTACAGAGATACTGTACGCAAGTATGCTATGCTATAAATGGAAAATGGAGTATTATATAATTACTGCCCGCAAGCATGCTAAGCTGTAAATGGTAAAGGAATTTTACAGTGCTACTGCCCGCAAGTATGATATGCTATAAATGGTAACATAGTATTGCAGAGTTACTGCCTGCAATTATGCAATGCTATACATTTTAAGGGAGTTTTACAGAGTTACTGCCAGCAAATATGCTATGCTATACATGGTAAGGGAGTTTTACAGAGTTACTGCCAGCAATTATGCTATCCTATAACTGGTATGGGAGTCTTACAGAGTTACTGCCCGCAAATTTGCTATGCTATAAATCGTAACGGAGTATTACAGAATTACTGCCCTCAAGTATGCTATGCTATAACTGGTAAGGAAGTTTTACGGAGTTACTACCAGCAAGTATGCTATGCGATAACTGGTAAGGGAGTTATATATAATTACTCCCTGCAAGTATGCTATGCTATAGATGGTAAGAGAGTTTAACAGAGTCACTACCCGCAAGCATGAAATCCTATAACTGGTAAGGGAGTTATATAGAATCATACCCACAGCAAGTATGCTATGCTATAAATGGTAAGGGAGTATTACAGAGTGACTGCCCGCAAGTATACTATGCTATAAATGGTATGGGAATTTTACAGAATTACTGCCCGCAAGTACGCCATGCTATAAATGATAAGGGAAAGTTAAAGTGTTACTGCCCGCAGATATGCTATGCTATAAATGGTAAGGGAGTATTAAAGAGTTACTGCCCGCAAGTATGCTATGCTATAAATGGTAAGGGGATTTTACAGAGTTACTGCCAGCAAGTATGCTATGCTATAAATGGTAACAGTGTATTACAGAGTTACTGCCAGCAAGCATGCTATGCTATAACTGGTAAGGGAGTTTTACAGAGTTACCGTCCGCAAATATGCTATGCTATAAAGAAACGGTGTATTACAGAATTACTGCCCGCAAGTATGCTATGCTATAACTGGTAAGGAAGTTTTACGGAGTTACTACCAGCAAGTATGCTATGCGATAACTGGTAACGGAGTTATATATAATTACTCCCCGCAAGTATGCTATGCTATAGATGGTAAGAGAGTTTAACAGAGTTACTACCCGCAAGAATGCTATGCTATAACTAGTAAAGGAGTAGTGGAGAGTTACTGCCCGCAAGTATGCTATGCTATAAATGGTATGGGAGTTTTACAGAGTTACCAGGTTACTGCCAGCAAGTATGCTATGCTATAAATGGTAATGGAGTATTACAGAGATACTGTACGCAAGTATGCTATGCTATAAATGGAAAAGGGAGTATTATAGAATTACTGCCCGCAAGCATGCTAAGCTGTAAATGGTAAGGGAATTTACAGTGCTACTGCCCGCATGTATGCTATGCTATAAATGGTAATGGAGTATTACAGAGATACTGTACGCAAGTATGCTATGCTATAAATGGAAATGGGAGTATTATAGAATTACTGCCCGCAAGCATGCTAAGCTGTAAATGGTAAGGGAATTTACAGTGCTACTGCCCGCAAGTATGCTATGCTATAAATGGTAACATAGTATTGCAGAGTTACTGCCCGCAATTATGCAATGCTATACATTTAAAGGGAGTTTTACAGAGTTATTGCCAGCAAATATGCTATGCTATACATGGTAAGGGAGTTTTACAGAGTTACTGCCAGCAATTATGCTATCCTATAACTGGTAAGGGAGTCTTACAGAGTTACTGCCCGCAAATTTGCTATGCTATAAATCGTAACGGAGTATTACAGAATTACTGCCCTCAAGTATGCTATGCTATAACTGGTAAGGAAGTTTTACGGAGTTACTACCAGCAAGTATGCTATGCGATAACTGGTAAGGGAGTTATATATAATTACTCCCTGCAAGTATGCTATGCTATAGATGGTAAGATAGTTTAACAGAGTCACTACCCGCAAGCATGAAATCCTATAACTGGTAAGGGAGTTATATAGAATCATACCCACAGCAAGTATGCTATGCTATAGATGGTAAGGGAGTATTACAGAGTTACTTCCCGCAAGTATGCTATGCTATAAATGGTATGGGAGTTTTACAGAATTACTGCCCGCAAGTACGCCATGCTATAAATGATAAGGGAAAGTTAAAGTGTTACTGCCCGCAGATATGCTATGTTATAAATGGTAAGGGAGTATTAAAGAGTGTCTGCCCGCAAGTATGCTATGCTATAACTGGTAAGGGAGTTTTACAGAGTTACTGTCAGCAAATATGCTATGCCATAAATCGAAACGGTGTATTACAGAATTACTGCCCGCAAGTATGCTATGCTATAACTGGTAAGGAGGTTTTACGGAGTTACTACCAGCAAGTATGCTATGCGATAACTGGTAACGGAGTTATATATAATTATTCCCCGCAAGTATGCTATGCTATAGATGATAAGAGAGTTTAACAGAGTTAATACCCGCAAGTATGCTATGCTATAAATTGTAAGCTTTAAATTGTAAGGGAGTGTTACAGAGTTACTGCCAGCAAGTATGCTATGCTATAAATGGTAAGGGAGTATTACAGAGTTATTGCCCTCAAGTATGCTATGCTATAAATGGTAAGAGAGTTTTACAGAGTTACTGCCCGTAAGTATGCTATGCTATAAATGGTAAGGGAGTATTACAGAGTTACTACCAGCAAGTATGCTATGCTATAAAGTATTACAGAGTTACTGCCCGCAAGTATGCTATGCTATAAATGGTAAGGAGTATTACAGAGTTGCTGCCCGCAAGTATGCTGTGCTATAAATGGTAAGGGAGTATTACAGAATTACTGCCCGCAAGTACGCTATGCTATAAATGATAAGGGAATTTTACAGTGTTACTGCCCGCAAGTATTCTATGCTATAAATGGTATGGGAGTATTACAGAGTTACTGCCCGCAAGTACAATGTATGCTATGCTATAAATGGTAGGGGAGTATGACAGAGTTACTGCCCGCAAGTATGCTATGCTATAAATGGTAAGGGTTTATTACAGAGTTACTGCCAGCAAGTACGCTATGCTCTAAATAGTAACGGAATTTTACAGTGTTACTGCCCGCAGGAATGCTATGCTATAAATGGTTTGGGAGTTTTACAGAATTACTGCCCGCAAGTAGGCTATGCTCTAAATCGTAACGGAATTTTACAGTGTTACTGCCCGCAGGTATGCTATGCTATAAATGGTAAGGGAGTATTAAAGAGTTACTGCCCGCAAGTATGCTATGCTATAAATTGTAAGGGGATTTTACAGAGTTACTGCCAGCAAGTATGCTATGCTATAAATGGTAACAGTGTATTACAGAGTTACTGCCAGCAAGCATGCTATCCTAAAACTGGTAAGGGAGTTTCACAGAGTTACTGCCCGCAAATATGCTATTCTATAAATCGTAATGGTGTATAACAGAATTACTGCCCGTAAGTATGCTATGCTATAACTGGTAAAGAGGTTTTACGGAATTACTACCAGCAAGTATGCTATGCGATAACTGGTAAGGGAGTTAGTAGTATATAGGGAGTCAAAATGATACCACCTAACGGTGGTATCATTTCCCCACCCTATATACTACTACTACCAACAGTATCGAAAAGGTGTTTTCGTCCAATAGCACAAACTGGTCACCAACACAAAAACGTGACAATTGGTGTCATAATACATCATGTTTTTTCCAATTGAACATATAAATCTAATAGGTTATAACAAACAAATATTATAAAAAATTGGACCGCATTTCGAAAAAGAAAAAAAAAGAAAAGAAATGTTTGTTCAATTGGACCGAATTCCAAAAAAGTAGTAAAAACGAGACAATCGGTGTCATAAATACATAAATTGAAAAGAGGTCCAATTGAACATATAAATCTCATAGGTTATATACGCCAGAAATATAAAGTGACAAATCTGTAATGGTTTCGGCCACCCGATAATGCGCCGGCCGACGAATTAATTATCAGAAGAAAAAAAAAAGAGAAATGTTTGTTCAATTGGGGATTTTGAAGAATTCCTATAAAAAAAAAGAGAAGAGAAATGTTTGTTCAATTGGGGATTTTGCAGAATTCCTAAAAAAAAAGAAGAAAAAAAGATAAACAAAATTAATCCCTAGAGTGGGACTCGAACCCGCGCCTGCAAAACCCTTCTGGGCCCACCCGGCTAGCCACCTTCTTTGTTCTTTGTCTTTGTCTTTCTCGTCTCGTGTTGTGGGTAGCCGGGTGTATAGCTACCCGTACACTACACCCCCATTTATCGGCTGATTTAGGAATCAGTGTCGAAATTATAGGCAACCTTGGAAGTGCCTGCACGGAAGCATTGAACGCTCATTTCTTTTTGTCAAGGGGCGTCCCCCAAGACAAATTATTGTTGTTAATTTTACATATATTAAGCTAAAACCTTGTTGTGCAATACCAAATATTTACTTGCTTTTTTTTATTTGTTTTATATATAACAAGTTTGTTTGTATTTAATAATATAGGTTATAACGTTCTAAATTATTAAAAGTAAAATTAGAAAACTAAAAAGCATGCCAACCAATAAGAATGTAAGAACTACTTCCGGAAATATCGATAGCGGGTTGCCATATTCTCGGCTGTAATACACAACCTCGTGTGTGTAGTATATATTTCAGTGTGTTTATTTTATACCCAGAAGATGTAATCGTGTAAATCGATAACACGTTTAACATATCGTCCGTTTACCTCTATATACCTAATATACATGTAAGGAGGAATATTTATAAACTGGACACATAATTATGTTTGTACAGTGGAACCTCTCTAAAATGGACACTTACTATTTTAATCTATTGGCAGACGACAATGTTTCAATTACACAGTTATGAACAGTCGAGTATATCCTTATCGAGGTCACGGTGTGTGTATTGATTAATGCTTTGGTCACAATACCTTCCGATTAGGCTTAGGATGTACTCCCGGCATGATTTTTTGCCATTTTGGCCTGGTCCCCGGCCGGACACCAGACATGGCCGGCCGGTGGCCGGGTCTCTCAGGCATAATCGGGGAGGTGCCCGAAGAGTTTTAACTCGAAGTTAAAATTGTCCGGTGTCCCGTAGATTTTCATAATCGGCCACATATCCTTCACACATCGTTTAAGTATCGTCCGATATCCTGCCGGGAATCGAGCGGTAATCGGCCGGTGTATGTAGCCTCAAAGGAGAATTTCTTGGGACCATCACACCCCCCGACAATCGCCCGACATTCGACCGGGCCTGGTACAAGCATCGTTCGTTGTCCGTAGGATACTCGGGCGATATTCGTACGATGTCGGGTGAATAGGCCGGTTATCGTCCGGACATCATAGGATAATCGGCCGATTAGTATTAGATGTTCGGTCGGTATTCACTGCCTCGCCGGCCCCAAAAAGAATTATCTTTGGAAACAGACGCCGGACGATTACCAGACGGTGTTCGGACGGCCTCCACACGGCCTCCGGACGGTGCCATTTATGTAAATGAGGTGTGACAAATTTTTTGACCGGTGTTGTCCGATGTCGGGAAAATGGTCAAAACCAGCGGTGTACTCCCGATTACCCCATATCTCCGTATACCGGCCGATCATTGTGACCAAAGCATAAAACACACACACAACAGTCACCGGTGTATTTCTCCAATAGCGATTGGCGTGTATTAGTTTAACCATAGTCGACAAGATATCGAGATGCGTTGTTGAATGTGGCACGATTACTTCCTGTTACGCACATTTTGTGGTTATCGATAAGTATGGTGGCCGGTGGGTGCCTTTAACACGGTGGCGTAACGGGACCCACATAAGTTTTATGTTCCGTATGGAGGGGCCGTCGGAACAGCTGGACTGTATGGTAGAGGAATCTCCTGCTGCCTCAAACACGCGAATAAGCATATCACGTCCCGAGACGGGCGAGGAGATTTTTTCTCTCGTCGGCCCTCCCCTCCATAACGAGTTTTTGTATATCTTCGTCCGCGAGAATTTGTGGTCGAGCCTTGGACCGGATAGTACCCTTTAACTCCTGGTATCTGACCATCTCTTCGACGACCATTTTGAACTCGATATCCGATATATCGTTGTCGGCTATCGCTTTCGACACGATAACGTCGATACTGTTTTTCTTAGATCTCGCGAGAACCGCTATTCGATCGTGCTTTCGACTCTTGGCCTCTAGTTTTCGGCCCACGAGTCTGGTCGTCATGCAAAACAGTCCCGCCCCCGCCGCTGTCGCACTCAAGGCCACCGCGACCGGAGCGGCGACGACTGTTGACAATAGAGTCACACTCCCCACCCCGCTTATAACGGATGCTGAGGCTAACGCGGTGCTCACCCCCTCTAATATATTGAGCGACCGCCTATATTTCTTCGCATATCCCGTCCGCGTCTCTCAATCGTTCTGTAGAATATGTTGTATCTCGACGATCCTGGTCATCCTAAAGGATGCCGGGTCGGCCATCCCCGATGGTAAGTGTGGATATAGTTTCTCATCATTCATCATAAATCAAGTTGTATTAACAGTGTAACAATAGTGGAGGAAGCTGATTGGTCAGCAATTTTTGTAACAAAGTTAATAACACTACCTGCCGAAACTTTAATTGTAGTGTCATCATCGAATATAGTAAACCCTGACCTCTGCCCCGCGTGCTTGGTGATGCCAATATTCTGTTCTACACCATTCAGGACGACATTCACTCGGACTTCAGCAGTGGCGTGTCCGCGAAAGTCGACCGAGCAGACCGCCATTCGAAAAATCGTCCCAGACACTGCCATGGTGTATACCCCGTATATGTTGCTCGCGTTGGCACCGAATGAATATTCGTATGCCCCCTCGTTTAGTGAACCCCGCTCCTCGGCCCAAACTGTTATGACGTGTCTGCTAGCTTGCAATTTTCCCATTTGTGCAACCGCCCTAGTTAAAACTGTGTGGGACTGTGATACGCCCCTGTCCAGCCTTCTCATTGCGGCTTCATCGTATGCTGCGGCCGCGACGGGAACGTCCCGTTCTAAGTTGGAACTACCTGGACCGTATATGCTCATGAGTAATATGTATATATATTATGTTTAATCGGTTATTTCGAGAACGCTCGAAATCGGGTAATAGTTATTCAACTCTCGCGCTTTATCATCTAGAATAGAAATCTTCAACTCGTGGATGTGTCCCGATTCCAAAACTTTCATCTCGGGGGTTGGGAAGTCTAAGGTCAGGGTCTCGCCATAGAAACAGTCGCTGGCGTGCACAGTTTTTAGTAATGTACTGGGAGCTCCGTCTAACGTGTTGTACGATGTGTTCAATTGATCCAGGTGCACCCTGAGAGTTTTCGTGAAGACGAAGTTTACTGGGATGTCACCGACGTGCTCACCCGGCTCAAACCAACCCCTATTGTCGGAGTATGTTTTTGAAAAACCGAGCCGCACAGCCAAATCCGGGGTGATCGTTACCTGGTTGGTGGGTTCGACGGTAAAGGTCGCGAGTCCGGTAGCCTTCGAGATTGTGAGGCTGGCTCTACCATCAAGCTCCGACGCAACAAAAGCTTGAAGGGATCTCGAACTCCAAAGGCCGGGGGCAGCTTTACACCTACTTGGCGGGGGGCCTTCACGTAGCCGAACCCTTCGCTCTTCCCAACGTTTTTCCACCCAACCGTGAAGGTGATTGATCTGAGGCCTACCCCGCGTTTTCCGCAGCAGTTGTCGATTGACTTTTGAAGTTCACAACTCCCATTTTGAACATTAGTGATAGAAGCAAACATAATAATATCTTTCAATGGATACCCAAGCATTTAGCTTTAACTCTAATGCAAAGTACGTGGTCGGAGGTAAATACACGCAAAAAAAGACGTTGTTAACCACCTTGTACACCCAACTGTAACAGTTAGACAGAAAAGTGGCTTTACCACCAATTTTTGAACAATATAGGCTGCCCAAGATTACTACGATGGAGGCCGTGAACGGTTGGAAAGCAACACCGATGCAGTTTTGGCAGAATCAGCTCAACTTCGCCGTATGGTGCGCAACGGCCGGATGCGGAGTTTCGCATCAAGACCATCTGACATCCGAGAATGTCATGCTCCGAAGTGTCCACAACTTTCACGCGTATTACACCATTAGGAGGATTATCAAAGATCTAGGTATTCCACTACCTCAAGATGACGCGTGGAATCCCATTTCCAACGCGTACGATCGTAGGGCGTTCGAAAGACTGTGTAACGAATTTAACGTTTCAAAAGATGCGGACTGGAGACAGAAAGTATTTCCTGGCCTCGGGGACGTTCTCATTCGGGGCCAGTCCGGGAATTGGACGCAGACTGATTTTAGACACGATCACTCTGGTGACCACATCGTCAGTCGGAACGCCGGGAATTTTGATCCCGCGACGATGACCTTCGGGCCGGAAGTATCTGGAGGTCGGCACTGCGGCGTCTCATCCTGCAATTGGTTACCTCCGAAACGAGCTCACATAGATTACATACAGCAGGCTGCTGAGGTCCGGGACGCGTGGGGTACATTTATGTTAGATAAGGGTATGGGGTTCACGCAGGCCGGTGTTACTCGCCTCAACGACTCCATTCGGACATACGTCTGGGCCATCCTCGGCGCACAGAAGCAAACTCGCAGTTCTATACTTGGCACGGGAAAGGCGTTTGACGCGCAAAAACAATAATTGGCACTTGTAGAGGACGCCATCTCAGCTAAGGTGGACCTGGAGAAGGCGATCAAGCAGTATCAAGACGTTTTGCAGAATGCCAGCACCCCAGTAGACTATGTACTTGGAATAGGTCTTTATATGGCACCGAGCAATATGATACTACGAGACGACCCGGTTGACGGTTACAATAATCAGATCGTAATCGCCACCGTCAATCAAAAAATCGGCCACAATGGAAACGTGAACGTGGATATCATCAAGCGCACCCCCAACAGTGGAACCGATTTCATAAAACCGCAAGCACCAACCCCAATTCACGAATTGGGCCCCCCATCAAGTTCATTTTAACCCAGTGTTCCACCGAGTTCCGCTCCTGTTTCACCCTCTGCAATAGGACCGGCTAGTTCCCCCAATCGCGATTGGATTGGAACAGGGGAAAATAGTGTCACAACCCACGAGGAGGAGAAATTAGGGCTCGTCGTAGCCCTCGTGGCGGTCGGACTATTTGTGCTTTGGATTTAGGAACTCTCGGGAGGCTAAAAGTAGGAGACCGACGATAGCCACGATTAAAGCCCAAGCATTCTCGGCGAGCCATCCGGCCGTTTTTGATAATATAGATAACAAGAAGGAGAGGAGACCCCCGATCAACCCAGGCAGCGCGGCAGCCAACTTTCCTGCTAATTTAGCCAGGAGATTGGCGAGGACTTTTAGTTGTTTTTTTATCCATTCTTTGGCTCCACCGGATGGGGCTGGTGCTGGCGCTGGTGCTGGCGCTGGTGCTGGCGCTGGTGCTGGCGCTGGTGCTGGCGCAGTTGCTGGTGCCGAACCACCCGTGATAGATAGAACTAGAGACGATATAGATAGAATTAGGGTCGATATAATCATGGTGAAAGCTGTGAGGATGGTTACTATTGTGAAGCCCTTCTCTCTGAACAGAGTGCGAAGACGTTCACCGAGTGTCGTGTCCTCGCGTAGTATACTCGTGATTGATTCGTGGCTACGACCTAATTGTCAAGAGAGTGTCTCACGGTTAATTGAGACAGCCGCTAATCGAGCTTCTCTTTCATCCCGCAACGACCGCAGGAGTTGATCCGCTCGGTAGATTCTCTATCGCCACGGGCTTCCCCAAGTTTTCTTTCTTCTTGCTCGATATGTTCGTCCAGCAGCTCCGTGAGTTTGGAGAGGTTATTAACTAGTTCACCACGGCCCGTTTGCAGAACCTTATTGAGTCCCAGGAGTTCGCGAAGAGGTAACGGTGGGTCATACTTCGTGCCGTTTATTTCGTTGACCGTAGTTTCCACTGTATTAATCGCGTCGGTGACTATTCGAGGGACCTCGCTGATATCGCTCGTTTCTATAGCGGCGGCCGTCTTCGCCAGCGTTTCGTCGGTATCCTGCATGGTTTTTACCATTTTTTTAGGCACCTGCGACCGATCATCGAGCACTCCGAGAGCTCGAGCGAGGTCTGCTCCATATCGGCTCACTGAAGAGGGGTTGAGGAACTAGGTCGGGTCGTTCTGGTACCTCAGCAACTTCCAGCTATTGCCCCATTTAACCCACAGGTCTCCTCTTTTAGTGCTGCGAAACTTCAACGTGGCATTGATGCCGTGTTTAGACACTATACTCTCCCACCGTTTCACCAGAGAATCCGTTTCCCTGAGAGGAGCCAGCTCACCCTTGGAGATCCCCGCAGGAATATCGGCACCGCCCGCCCATGTCGGAGTTTCGGGTGGGGCCTCCCACGTATGTAAAGGTGTATTACCCCGATACTTCTCGGGTCTGTCAAACAAACGTGTCCCGGGTGTGTCAAACAAACGTTTGTTCTCGGGTTGAAACAAAATCTTCTCGGGTGTATTCTCGTGTGCCCACCCGGGAAACGGATACTTCTCGGGTGGGGTCTCTATGAAGATCATCATCATCGAGGTAATCGTCTCGGTCGCCCGTAGCGCGATCGAATTCGTCCATGCCGATATCGAGACCAGCCATCTTTAATAATTATTATTATATTAAAGACAAAACCATACAGGTTTAATAGATTATGTCTTCGAGTCAATACGGTCGCAAACTCAATCCATATCGCAGACTGCGTGAGCCCCTCGGGGCAAAAGGTGTGAGACAGAGTGTCGTTATTACGAACAACCCATCGACGATCGACCAGAACCAGCAGCCCTTAGTCCGCTTCCCCAACCTCGGAGCTAGCGACGTCATTATGCCGGGGACTGTTCGCCTCATTTTCACTATTTCGCTTACATCGACGAACGCGGACCGAACCATCGTTCAGAACCTGGGTCGCGCCATCGTCAAGAAGACTATGATCAAGATTTCTGGTAATGAGGTGATGTCGATCGATGACAGCGACGTCTACCATTGCTACCAGGACCTGTGGAAGACGGCGCAAGAGTGCGAAAACGTTGTCTATCAGGGTATTGACACCAGTCGAAATAAGAACGTAACCAGACTTAGAATCTGGGCTGGTGACAAGGCAGATAACGTCGCGAGCGGCAACGCGGTCGCGGCCGCTTACGGCAACCGATTCTACATCCCGCTCGACTTTGAGTTGCTGTAGAGTCACATGCCCTACTATCAGAGCGCTTTGGCGGACCGCCTCGAATACGAACTAACGTTCAACGACTACGGCCGAGATATCATAGCCACTGACATTACATCGAAGTATACGATCGACAATGTGTCTCTGGAGTACGACATGGTCACGATGCCCGAACTCGCGCGATTAATCAAATCCCAGTATGTCGGGCGCTTTGCCATACTTTACGACCGAGTTCTTCGCCACCGCAAGATGACGAAAGACAAAAGCGACACATTGTGGAATATTAACGTCAACGTACCCGCCCGCTCGATGAAAGGTATACTGATGTTGTTCGAGGAGGGTCGGTTCGCGCTCGGTGCTAGAAAATCCGACAAATTCTATAACACCAAAATCACGAAGGTAGAGGTGACGATCGAGGGAGTTCCCAATCAACTCTACAGCGCGGGTCTTCGCGCGCACCAGCAGTGGGACGAAGTAAGGAAACATTTTGCTTCCGGCTCTAAGCGTTCCCCGGAGGTTGCCGCGGTTGCCAAAGACCTGCAGCTCTCGGACGTCTCCCTCTCGGATTTTCTGACTACCAAATACGCTCTATGGCTAGACATGCGAGCCAGCGACGACGGCCAAATGCACTGTAGTGGACGCCAAGTTGAGAACGCTAGTGAGGGTGTGACGATCCAGATAACCAAAGAGTCGGATGGAGCCGGGCCATTGAACGACGTGTACTTATATATAATTACAGACGCGCAACTCAATATAGAAGATGGCCGATACGTCTCAGCTTTATACTAATTTTAGCAATCAATACCAATTCACTATTGGAGATGCCCACTCTGCCATAATATGTGGGCAGACAGGATGCGGAAAAACGGTTTTCATCCTCGACTTGCTCGAGGGCTCCTACCGCGATGCCTTTCGTCACATTGTGATCCTGTGTCCCACTGTGCGGCACAACGATACTTATCAGCGGCGCCCGTGGATATGGACCGACCCTGAGGTATACGTCGTTGACCCCGGCGACAGGCTTCACGGTTGGCTGCGTGTCTTCTATCAAATATTCCAGGGAGAGCCCACCCTATACGTGATTGACGACTGCTCGGCCAAGGCGGCGATGACCAAAAAGAAGGACATGCTCTCCGAGCTCGCATTTTCTGGCCGCCATGCCAGGCAAAGCGTATGGATCTCCACTCAGAAGTACAACGCCGTCCTAAAGGATCTGCGCGAGCAAACGAAATGGGTCGCCCTCTTCCACTGCAAGGACCGCGACTCATTCGATGAATGTCTTAGAGAGAACGACGTTATCCCAACGCGCGAGGAGCGCCTGGAGGTTCGACAGATACTTTCGGAAACTAAGCACACCAAGCTTCTGCTAAAGACTGATCAACCAACTGCTTATAATGTAATTAATTAGTAACTGCTGAGTAAATGCTTAACAATGCTGAACAAATGCTTAACAATGCTGAACAAATGCTGAACAATTACTGAGCAATGCTGATTAATTGCTGAACAATGTTGAACAATGCTTAACAAATACTTAACAATGCTGAGAAAATGCTTAACAATGCTGAGCAATTGCTAAGAATTTGTTGCTCCGCTGCGAGCTTTATTGCGAGCATAACGGTTATCATAAGTATCTGGTGGTGCGCTTGGCAATATGTTAGACTTATGAGACTTGTAAGAATAATTTTAAGAAAATTTAGCAATAATGAACTGCGACGAACTTCTCAATCAGCTAATGGAAAAAACAGTCGCTCCGACAACCGACACGACTGAAACTGTAGGAACACCTGCCAGCACGACTGCCGGCACGGCTGCCGATACGGTCCCGAAAGAAAAGTGAAAACGCGGCGCGTCGCGAGCGTCTAGCTGCGCTGGTTGCTGGGGGACAGTCGGAGCATTATCTCGGTAGGCGTCTCTAAGTTTGTCAGGTGGATAAGATGTCAGATGCGGAGGTCGATACGATGTATGCGCGATACGAATCCAAATTAGGTGCGGAGATGACAAAAACTCTCGGATCTGCGGCTATTCATTTGTACCCTACCACCGTTAGTATACTTCTCCCTATACCAGACACCGCGGGGTTGATTCGCGATCTAGAGACTGACCCTTTTATAGGACACACTCTTAGAACAGCATGACCACGGGTGAACACTGTCAATTTGGACATATATGCCCACGAACTATAAGCCCTAATATTAATATCATAAATGATGACACAAGACACACCCGCGAGAGTGACGGAGTTGAACCCGATTGCTCCAACACAATCGAACGCGAGTGTTACTCCGCCACCGGGTGACATACCGCGTATAAAAAATCCCAAAAGACAAGCGGCTGGGAGAGCGGCTGCTGCCACACGAAAAGCTAAGCAAGATAAAATACTCGCCGAGCTTCGAGAGGCCAAACGGTCGTTGCAATCGGAGACAGAGACGGCAAAACACCCGGTGACAGCTGTTTCTCCCCCAATCGCTATTGGATTTGAACCGATTACTCCAACTACCAATCTCGATTGGATACCGTGGGTTGTTGTTGGTGGTCTGTCGGTTGTGGGCACCCTGTATGTGCTTTACCTTTTCAACAACAGGTCATCAACGAGGTTGAAATTGAAAAAAACAACCCCCAACACTGTTGGACGCGGTTCCAATCCAATCGTTGAGGCATGCGCCCCATTTAAACATTAAACGCGATCCTTTTTATATGCAATAATGGCTGAACGCGATGGTAAAATGATAGTGAATGCGCTTTATCACGCCGTGGTGATATCGGGTCTCAGTATCGTGTATGCTCGAGCAGGAAAGATGGTCTTAGGAGGGCCCGCTCCCAAATTGGACTTTACTGTGAGAGACGTAGGGCTCGTGACCTTGGGTGTAAAGGGCGCAGTTTGGACCCGAGATTATCTAATTAAAGCTGGAATTATACCCGTTAATATATGGAAATAAAATGGCTACGATCGGAATAATAGTAGGAGGAGCGCTCGTGAACGCATTGGCGTTCAGCGGCAGCAACTTTCTATTCTCTAAACTACAAAACTCGAACGCGGATGAGGAGCGAGAGCGTCACGATTTAGCTGTAGAACAACTCAATAGCGCGAAGGAAGCGTGGTCTAAAAAACGAACCGCCCATCTCGACTGGGTCAACGAAGAGCTTCGCCGCGAGAATCACACCGCGCAAACTTTCCAGAACGTTGAAGAAGCCAACCGCGAGTACGCGCTGGCATATCCGCAGAGAAGTCTCGATCCAATGAATCGCGAGCCCCAACTTTCAGATTTCTATGTACCGTCAGAGGCCCAAAAAGACCGCGAGATCGCGTTCATCGTCGTGGGAATGGCTGCGACGGGTCTCGTCAGCTACTATATATTCAATCGAGATTGAAATAAGCAATTGAATTAGTTTTAAATATATATATAGATAACGATGTTAGTTGACGATCTTTATTACGCTTTGATCGATGTAGGCTACACGGCCATTAGACACCGTATAGCTGGCACAAAGGGTATGATCCGTCTGGCCCAAGATTCCCTCGAGACGTGGCGCGAGGACGAAAAAACGGCCACCCTTTTCGCGAAGCGGATGTTAGATTCCCCCACCAATCCTGAGGATTCCTCCGAGTTCCTTCAGAACTCAACCTCCAAAATCAATCGCGATTGTACTTCCAACAAAGGTTTATTATTAATGACGGACGCAGTTACCGGACGATGCTGACGAGTGCATGTTGGAGAGATTGTCCAATATATTAGAATACTTCGCATACGATGAACACGCGTAAACTTGATATCAAACTAACGCGCAAGCTGGCGAATACGTACTATAGCCCACGCGTCTACTGGAAGGGACTCGCGGCCATCAAGAACCTCGCGGCGGCGACCAAGGTTTCCGAAAACGCAGCCAAGGAATGGCTCAAGAAGCAGGCCATCTGGCAGATCTATTTACCCGCGCCTCGCAATATTCCGCGCCCGAAATTTGACGTGCCCGTGCCTAACCAAGTTCACCAAGCGGATCTCCTGTTTCTCCCTCACGATCGCGTCGTCGTAAAACGTACAAGTACGCGCTGACAATCGTTGACGTAGCGAGTCGTTATAAGGGGGCAGAGCCGTTGGTCAATAAAGAGTCTAAGGAGGTGGCCGAGGCTCTTTCCCGAATATATAAGAGGAGTCCTCTCAAATGGCCGAATCTTCTCCAGGTCGATCCCGGCCGCGAGTTCATGGGCGCGGTCTCTCATCTATTGTCTAAGCACAAAGTTTCTATCAGACGCGGCCGCGTCAACATCCACCGGGACCAGGGGATCGTGGAGCGCTTCAATCGAACCCTGGCTGAGAGACTGTTCGGACACCAATATGCCAAAGAACTTGTAGACCCTCATTCGCGATCGACCGAGTGGGTGGCCAGACTGCCCGCCGTGGTCTCCGCACTGAACGGAGAGGTGACCAGATTGATAGGTAAGAAGCCCGTAGATGCTATCAAGTTTAAAAGGGTGACGAGCAAGCCCTCTGCCATCTCGTGCGGGCGACCCGTTGGTTTAGAGAAGCAACGGCTTCCATCGGATGTTGACGTCCGGTACCTCTATCAACCGGGAGAGCTCGAAGGTGGCAGCCGCCGCGCGACTGATCCCGTGTGGTCTCTCAATGTTTATCATCTTGATCGATCTATTACCTAACCCGATGAGTTCGTGCTCTACTATTTGGATGATGGGCTCTCTCGAGGGTTTGTTCGCGAAGAACTTCTCACGGTGCCTTCTGACACCCAGTTACCCCCGGATCGTCAGAGTCTTTAAAGAGGTTCCGTATGTATTCCGTCCGATAACTCGCGTCTTTTATCGTAGTATGCCGATAGTCCTAATTTTTGTTGACAGTACGTTTTCATAACGCCGTCTTTCATTTTAAATCCTCTATTTTGCGCTACATCTATAATGTGTTTTCCATCTTCTGTAGTTTCGCTTAGTACTCGTTTATATCTATCCCAATTTAAATCGTTAGTTCTCTTGGACATTCCTTTCGCGGAGTTTTTATTAATTGAATTAAATTTTTCTACGAAATAACACTTACGGTATCGCCCTATCTCCGCTAAATTCCATTTTGAAAAATCCTGGTTCTCCATTACTCCATTTATCCCAAGCCAACCATTTCTTTTTTTCTTTTTCAAACTCGTCTAGTAAGTTAGGTCTAATCAATTCCTCTATCGTTTTTCTACTAACTCCTATATACATACTATCCGTGTCCATCTGTATTAATTCAAAGTCTTCTCTTTTTACGTATTTGTCTAGAAATTCGTAGTAAAATTCCAACATTCTCAATTTAGCTAGTTGATAAACTGCTGTTCCACAATGGAATGGTCTCTTTACTGAGCACCGGGGTTTTCTTGAAGATATTTCGTACGCATCTCCTATCTCTTCCACATCATCAAAATACGCGGATCTTAATGATTTGTCAACACAGGTTTCGTCTCGCGTATATGTCGTGTTTAAATGTCTCTCCGTTGCCTCTATCATTTTTCCACAACACGAGTTTCCTAATAATTTCATTATGTCGGCCACCGGTTTCTTATTTGGTTCTACATCCCCCGTTCGTCTTGCGGCTGTAACTTCTTTAGCGAACCATTCGAAGGGTTTACCACTAATATAATCTATAACACGATGAACTCCCGTTATTTCTAGGCCGTGTTTTAAATACCATTTCAACAGTGGCGCGTACAGCAATACGTTAGTGGCCGACATAGATCCCACCAATTTTCTTCCGTTTCCTCTAGTTCGGCCAGTATCTTTTAAATATTTTAACATGTGCGCGGGAACTTCATCAACCTCTACTTCTCTGTTTATAAAAAGTGGAGACATTTCGGAAAACTTATCTTTTAAGTTGTGTGGAACTTCTATATCCACCTCCGCAAACCCAAACCAGTCTCCGGATAAAACTCTTTTACTAAACTTTGTAATAAGTTTAGGATTATGTGGGGAATCTATATGATGTATAGTTTCTTTCCCACACGGCATCTCTTTATTTAACGTAGATAAATATAACGCGTTTGCGTCGTACCCCAAAACAGCCTCGCAAGGTTTGGAACCCACTTTAATATTTGAAACACCGGCTTCCGCATATCGCGTAAATACTATCGATGGACCACCAACTAGAGCGTCTTTCATCATTTTGTACATTTCTTCTTTCGGCGCGCATAGAGCATCCTCCGGTATAATCGTCTTTGAAGATTTTTGTTCTTTAATGGTTCCTCTCAATAAATATTTTATAGCATCTCCGGGTAGTGTTACCGCGTCTTTGAAAATATCCACACCCCTGTGTTTATAAAATTCACACATTTTTCCCACAGCTTCTAGGAACGGTGCTACATCTAAATCGCTATAATATTTCAACCAATCTCTGAAAGTTTTCATATTCTCTTCTTCCAAAATTTTACGAAATTTGCTTAATTCTGTTTCGTCTAGTAACATTTTCCCAGATAGTTTGGAATACCAATTCTCTATATCCGGTAGTCCCGGGTAATCCAGCTTGTCTGTAGAATCGAACCACTCGTAAGGAAAGAAAGATTTCTGTCCTTTGCATTCGTAGGCTTTTATCCAACTATCGTAACTTACACCAGGTCCTAGGTAAAGTATTACATCGTGACATCTAAACTCCGGAGTAAATAGAAATATTGTCGCGTTCGCCCTTTTTCCAACCATTACTTTCTTCGTTGTTGATGACAGTTCACCTACTAAATATTTCTTTATTAAGTTTATATCGTACTTACTGCTGTTAAAACCTATAACCGGTACTTGCTCTATCCACTGTTCGATCTGGGCGATTTGTTTTTCACGTAAATATTCCGTATTAAATTCGTATCTTGACCATACTTCTTCTCTTATAGCTTTTCCCCTGACTTTCAAATCTTCTACAAATTTTTCTATCAGTTTTGCGGGATCTTTATCACAAATATGAGTTACTGTTCCTGAGAAATTATCTCCTATACTAACGCTTACCGGAACGTGCTCAGCTTAGTACTCTAAACTATTACCGGTAGTTTCAACTTCTGGCTGGAGATACGCCTCAAAATCGTATACTATCTGATATGGATAAAGAGTAGTGTCGCAACCGATCTTTATATCTTTACCCGTTCTTCGAAATTCGCATTCCCACATAACTACTAGGTTGAATTCTTTGCTTCTAATAAATTTATCTCTTCTCATTGTGGATGCGCGTTCTTCTTTTTTATGCTTTGCATGAATCTCACACCCGTGCCAGTAACAGCCGTGATATTGATATACGGTATTGATTTCTGGACAGTATCCATCTACTGGAGCTCCTAAAATCCATCTTTCACCCCCCGTGTCCGCACTGTTCGTGGTGAATGTGAATTCCCTCCCGCTTTTCCACAGAGTACATCCAATCGATCGCGCCATAACTGTTAGAACCTTTTAGGTAGAACGCTTTCTCGAACGACGAACGCGGGCGCTCTAAATAATTACCATCACATATTACTTTTGTCTCACCTCTCACCTCTCATACATTTTGGTCCGTGTCTCTTCATATTACTCGCTTTCGTGAATTTCTGTTTGCAATTTTCGCAGGCGTAAATTTTAGATAGGTTTTTAAGGTTTTTTATCAGAAATGCGTGATTATTAAACAGTCCTATTGTCATTGGTTTATTACCTAGTGCATCATAGTGCGCTGGTACCTTTTTCAACCACCAAACACCACCTTGTGTCGGTTGATATACTTCTATACCGATTTTAAAAAACTCTTCAACCTTTTTCAGATCTGAAAAAGGAATTGGTGAAACCTCATTACTACCGGTATATTGTTTACTAAGTTCTTTCGCCTTGTCCGCGCATCTGTCGGGTCTGATCTTTTTATCAAGGTGCATAGCTAGACACCTGAACAGACAAAGATCGTCATTATACTTATCTAAAGAATACATACCTTTTCTATTCCTCAACCATTCTGGAAGTTCTCCTCCCGCTACTTATTTGGATTGTAATCCCAAATCTATTCCCCTACTGCCCTGTATTAACTTTACAAAAACCTCTACCCATCTTACAAACTTTCACTTTGTATTCGGTCTGTCTATTTTATCTGACGTTATTCGTGTTTGCTCCTTATCTGACAACCATTTTTTAACGGTTTTCATCGATGATAGTGGTTCGCTACCACCGAGATTTTTGTGAAATATTATAGTTTTAGGTTTTCCATTTTTAGTTTCCTCCATATGTTCTAGCTTGTAAGAATATGAATATCTCAAATAAAAATTTGTTGTTAGATACGGAGCGATTTTATCGGACATGCGTTCAGACTCGTTGATGTCAATGTTTTTACGAAAGGATAATGTAACTACCCGACTTCCCTTTTCTACCTTTTCCAATGTTTCATCGTGAGCCCCCAATATTTCTTCACCTTTTTCCACTATCGCGGGAACGATAGATTTTTTCTTATTATTTAGACCACCTGTGCGTTTAATCTGGGACGTGCTTGAAGGTTTGATTACACTGGCCCTTAACCCCGCAATACTTTCTTTTTGAATTATGTTACCAACTTCTTCCGCTAGTGAGAGGTCTTTAAAGGCTCCTCGTTTGTGGGCGCGGGTAAACCGCTTCATAAACGCCTCATTCTTTGTGGAGTTTATAAGATGTGTCAATCCCTTAACTCCCAACCGTTTACTATAAGTAATCCCTAGAGATTCGGCTTCTCTTCTCAAACTTTCTATTTCTGACGTTATCATATTTTCTGTATATAACCTATGAGATGTATCTGTTCAAGTGGATGAACATGATGTTTTTTCGCATCCAATTGAATATAAACATATACATATATATACATAATGGAGTGTGCGACTTGTTGTAAGACTTTTGCGTGTAAAGACTATCTACGAAGGCATCTATCGAGACGTAGAAAATTTCCTTGTGTCGCCCCGCAATTTCAATGCCCCAGATGCCCTTGTAAGTTCGTAAGTGCCCACACTCTTTGTAGACATAAGCAACTACGCTGCCCTGTGGCTAAAGGTGAACGCGGTAGACTAGAGCTGGTAGAATTAGTTGCTGATCTGCGAAATAAATTAACTATATCGGAGGAGGAAAATGCGAAATATAAACTATCACGCGCGGACGTATAAAAATCTGCAAAATCCCAAATTGAACAAACATTTCTCTTTTTTTTTTCTTCTGATAATTAATTCGAGGGCCGGCGCCTTATCGGGTGGCCGAAACCATTACAGATTTGTCACTTTATATTTCTGGCGTATATAACCTATGAGATTTATATGTTTAATTGGACCTCTTTTCAATTTATGTATTTATGACACCGATTGTCACGTTTTTACTACTTTTTTTGGAATTCGGTCCAATTGAACAAACATTTCTCTTTTTTTTTTCTTTTTCGAAATGCGGTCCAATTTGTTATAATATTTGTTTGTTATAACCTATTAGATTTATATGTTCAATTGAAAAAAACATGATGTATTATGACACCAATTGTCACGTTTTTGTGTTGGTGACCAGTTTGTGCTATTGGACGAAAACACCTTTTCGATACTGTTGGTAGTAGTAGTATATAGGGTGGGGAAATGATACCACCGTTAGGTGGTATCATTTTGACTCCCTATATACTACTGAGTTATATATAATTACTCCCCGCAAGTATGCTATGCTATAGATGGTAAGAAAGTTTAACAGAGTTACTACCCGCAAGTATGCTATTCTATAAATGGTAAGGGAGTATTACAGAATTACTGCCCGCAAGTCTGCCAGGCTACAACTGGTAAGGAAGTTTTACAGAGTTACTACCCGCAAGTATGATATGCTATAAATGGTAAGAGAGATTTACAGAGTTACTACACTCAAGTATGCTATGCTATAAATGGGAAGGGAGTTTTACAGAGTTACTGTCCACAAGTATGCTTTGTTATAAATTGTAAGATATAAATTGTAGTGGAGTATTACAGAGTTACTACCCGAAAGTATGCTATGCTATAAATTGCAAGGGAGTGTTACAGAGCTACTGCCCGCAAGTATGTTATGCTATAAATGTTAAGGGAGTTGTACAGAGTTACTACCCGCAAGTATGCTTTGCTATAACTGGTAACGGAGTTTTACAGTGTTACTGCCCGCAAGTATGCTATGCTATAAATGGTAAAGGAGTTTTACATAGTTAATACCTGCAACTATGCTATGCTATAAATGGTAAGGGGGTTTTACAGCGCTACTGCCAGCAAGTATGCTATGCTATAAATGGTAAGGGAGTGTTACAGAGTTACTACCCGCAACTATGCTATATATGCTACGGACGGGACAGGGGTGTTGCACAGTTACTACCCGCAACTATGCTATATGCTACGGACGGGACGGGCGTGTTGCACATTTATTTACCCGCAAATAATGTTAAGCTACGTCTTTTGATCGGTAAGTAATTAGCAATTATACTTTTTTGAGAACACAATTGAAAAGAAAGGATCGCCGAACGGTATGCTGTGGCACTTTGCTTTAGCTGGAAGTAATTACATGTAAATAACAACTGTTGGGCCACGTTAATTGATCTGGAGTAATTGACAATTAGGCGTTTTGGGGAACAAACATATTTACAAGTAGGTACACTAGTTCACCAGCATATGTATCCAAACATGTTGACACCCGCTGTTACGAAATATAACAAAGTTATTTACAACCGAAGGAAAGGACTCGCAATATATAATGACACATGTTTCATTTGGAATGACACCAGCAAATAGATCGTGTGTGATTGCGCGTTTGAAATATTTCTCCAGCCATGAAACATGTCGTTTTGTACTCTTGATTCTACGGAGCCCCGCAGAGCACATGGATTGTTTTTAATTAATTTATTCCCACGAAATAAAAATTGGTTCCCTCAATTTAACAATTGGTTCCCTCGAATCAACAATTGTTAATCCGTGAGAACGAATTGTTATATCATGGGAACGAATTGTTATTTCGTGGGAACTAATAGTTAAATTGAGGGAACGAAATGCTAATTCGTGGAAACGAATTGTTACTTCGTGGGAACGAATTGTTAAATTGAGGGAACGAATTGTCATTTCGTGGGAACGAATTGTTATTCCGTGGGAACGAATTAATCAAAATAAGAATTCTACGTTCCATGCGGGGCTCGGTGTGATTCTGCACAGACCAACACAGGAATCAGTATGTCGCAGCTGCTTTTCTACATGTAGTGAAGACTTCAACACATATGGATACAATGGAACAAAAGTTCCCTGTGTCTAGTCACACACACATGAAGTGTGATGCAATGCATTCTGTAATAGACCATGCGAAATGAAGCACTTCAACTTGTTTGCCGAGCACAGGGTTTCCGTAATATCTGGTAAGAAGGAGAGAAAACATATACAGTGCAACCTCTCTACAACAGCCACCCATGGGATGGCGCATAACTGGCTGCTGTAGAGAGGTGGCTGTTGTAAGGATTGTAATGCTTAATTAAATTTTGTCGTCCTCTGTTTATTTATTTTCTTCGATAATTCTCATCTAAAACATGCTTTGACAACATTAATTCTCATCTAAAACATGCTTTGACAACATTTCATAATAATTTCCAATGGAAATGATTCTAAAATGTTGTCAAAACATGTTTTTATTGAGAAAGAAGGCAAAGCCACAGTAGACGACACTTTTCGTGCTCAGCAGTCTAAGTGTTACATACAGAGGAAATCATTCATTTGGGATATAAAATAGCGGCTGTTATAGAAAGGGTTTTGTTGTACAGAGGTGGCCGTTCGGGGAGGTTCGACTGTACATTTGTAGTCCTATGCGGTTCATCTGTTTATGCCCTTCAACAAGAACAATGCTGGTGAATTTAAGGCATACATACATTGTAATAAACTGAACTGGGTGAAGCATAATGCACTAAAGTTGCAGAAGACGACCGAGAATCAAATTCATTTCAAATATAGCTATGACGATGGTTTAAAACAATAGATGTATCAAACTAGTTGAAATGGAACCCGGCCACTGCCAAATACAATTATAAATGTCTGGTTTAAAATGAGAAAAGGACATACATTTTGTCATTATGTCACTCTCTGATAATGTATTACCAATTGAATGAAGCATTGTCAACAAGTATAACTATACAATAGTACCTGAGCCAGATATAATGGAGGAGGATATTTACTCGCATTACTATTATATGTAGACCAGTGGCTGTAATGTCTACTAAAATGATTGCGTTTTATCTTGCAATGTAGTTGAGTGTTGACAAAGTATGTTATTGAGTAATCAGTGTATTGGCTATGAACAATACAATTGATTATATTATGTTGACGTAGGCATCCGGCCAATAACATGTACAATCGAACAAATAATAGTGAGTATATAATAGAATTACACTGCGCTGCGCCTGTTTAACAAATGGTAAATGTAAACGGAAATTGTGTAGATTGTTTCATAGTTACTGTAAATCATACGCCTGTAAAATGTGTCCACAGACTTGTTGGAATACATATGTTCTGGTCACCGTAAGTGTGTCAATCTAATATCGTGTATTATTTACAATAGAAAAAAGCGTGGTATTCATCTTCCAGAATTTCTAGATTTGTCTGCATCAGGCAATATTGACAAACTGGAAGTATTACAAAATGTCTTCCGACTTTTATGTGAAGTTTGTGATTAGGACATCTAAATTTTGCAATGGCTTTTCTTAAGTGAAAAGGTAAAGAATATATGATGTATTTTTCTACCTTTAGAAGGGTTTTAAATTGTTTGTAGTGAATACATTTAGCACTGGTGTCGATATCGCTATGCCAATTTCGTTTACAACAATCAAGAACACCCTGTTTAAATTGGTATAAAAACAAAGTTGCGTTCCCTAAATCTGGAGAAATCCATAAAAATCCAAAACAGTATTTATATAAAAGATTTCTGATGAAATGACCCAATGTATCCGCCCCATATCATCATGCGCTTTTAACAACAAGTAACAATTTATTGAATACCAATGGTTTGGCATTTGTAAAAGACGATACCAGTACGATATGCATTTGGAAAAGTATGTGATACAAAGAGGATATCCACCACAATCTCCTAGTGCCATAAAATAATTTACAGTTCGAAATACTAACGATAATTATATACAAAAGCGTGTCTGCACTGACTCTATTTGTTCAGAGAATTTATAACCGCATAATTCAGCCCTGCAGCAAATAATGGGTGTAACCATGGTATCAAACCATTTAAAAATATCGCGATACTCGAAGTATCAAAAATGCCGTTGATATCCGTGTATTGCCATGATTTATTTCCTTGTTTGTGCTGTTAATGTATATTTAGCGCCTGTCCATAACAATTTAGAAGTAAACAAATTTCCCAAGTATTTATAAAAAAGCAATAGTTTGTAATTACCTCACTTGGTAAGTCCAATTTTCATAAGATCGTAGTATTCCGCCTTTACGAAATACCATTACCGTAGTTGTGTCTGTATTGACCTGCATTCCCGTTTGTTGACAGAATAGTTCAATTATATTAATTTGTTGTTGTAGTTGTGCAGCTATTTCTGCACCGTTTGCTATATCATCAGCGAACATTAGACAAATAATATCGGCTATATTGGTAGTCACAACTGTGCCTGACCTGTGTTCCCTTAAAAGTGTTGACAGATCATTGTTAAATAGGGAATAAAGTAGATGGATGCACACGTACCCTTGTCTCGTAGCAATTTGACATGTACACTAAGCTGTTAAACCACACGTTGT
The DNA here is from genome assembly GCA_029237695.1 of Conchocele bisecta. NCBI lineage: Eukaryota > Metazoa > Mollusca > Bivalvia > Lucinida > Thyasiridae > Conchocele > Conchocele bisecta. The sequence continues at coordinate 18,992,538 of CM055278.1, forward strand.
TTTAAAACATGGTGCTAGATTATTGTAAATTGATTGTTGAACCCGTAAGTATTTTCAGCCGATTCCCTTTAATATTATACTTTCCCATAATTTGTCATGTCTTATCCTGTCAAATGCTTTCGAAAAATCTACAAACAAAAAATATAACCACTCTCCCTTTTTCGATAACTATTTATGAACCATTGCCTATAAAGTAAACATGTTGTCTATGTGAATATCCGGATCGAAAAGCGGCTTGAGATTCATAAATTATATCCTTCTCGAGTGTCCATTGGGTTAAGCGAGAGTTTAATGATGAAGCAAATATTTTACTCATTGCATAAATAAGAGATATCCCCAGATAATTGCTAGAATTATCATAAGAACCGTTTTTGTGTATCGGACAAATAATTGAGTGACCCCAACACTTTGGAAATGTTCCGGAATCAAAAACAGTGTATATTTGACTTAGTTTTCACATCATGATCAGCAGCACAGTACCTATCCATCTACTTTCTGTTTCATGAAACCTGTCCAAATTTTACAGCCACATAAATAATACAAAAACATTGTTTTTTTATTTAAGAATGAGCCTTCTTTTTATATCGTGTAATTTGATCCAATATTTATTTGATTACGAAAATACAATTTCCCCATGTTAAATCACCATAGAAATATTCACAGAGTGAAGATGTCTATGGGGATTTAACATGGTGAAATGTTCTATTTCTAATTTCAAATTTCAGAAATAGTGCACCGATTTTCAAAATGTAACTTTTGTTTTCTTAGTTAGATCATTTACAAGCAATCTTTCGTAATCAAATCAATATTGGACCAAATGTCATGAACTAAAAAGTAGGCTCATTCTTTAATTTTGCTATAATTTAATATTATCGAAAAATATATTTGTTTTGCATTGTTTATATAGTCGTAACATTTGGGCAGCTTTCGTGAAACAGACAGTAGTTAGTAAATTAACTGCAATGATACATGTATGTACATTTGACACACATATGATGAAGTCATATATATATGCATGTTTGTTATATTTGTTCTGTATAATAAACATCTAAGAAGACAAGTTACTATTATACAAATGAATAAATATGGTACAAAATTGTTGTTGCTATTGAGCAAATAAGTACTTTCATGTACTGTAATCAGTAATACATACCTTAATTGTAAAAGCCATGTAGTGTTATTTGAATGTATATGGTAGTGTTGTTATCAAACAAATTGCATGTATAGTTTTAATGTCATACTATTCTTTGGTATGGTTACACTACATACAACACCGAGGACACATTTGGAACAGATTAAACACCTAGTATATTATGTTCACTATAGCACTTATGGCATACATTAAATGAAATATGTATGAGGGGCACGTTTTACTAAACTTCGAACGACTAAATGTTCGTAAGCGAAAATTTAGAATCTACTGTCAATTTCAATTGATGGATTTACATTTAGTGAGCATGCACATTAAATGTAAGTCCAATTATTGTTTACAAGCAAACATTGTTAATGTGATATTTACAGTCTATCATAAGTTTGCACTTACGAAGATTTTATTGGTACGAAGTTTAGTGAAACGGCACCCCAGATGTTCACACACCACCATAATCTTAGTGTCATCATGTTACTAGCATTACATTCCAAAATATGGCACTACATGGTACTGTATGTCATACAGATAAAACAAAACCGTACATTTATGATTTATGATGTACGCTAAAAATAATAAAATGCGATTTTCTCCAAACAATCAAAACTACAATTGAGCCTATATGGTTGTTAGGAGCCAAACTATATCTTGATAGGCTATATTAACACAGCATGTCGTGTGATCTTAGGCGTTGTCAGTAAAGTTTAAGCCACCACAATACCGTTGAACAGACACTCAACGTCATGAATGTATTTACATAGCGAACAGGTCAATTTCATAATGGTGAAAGTTTAATACGCCATATTTTGACAAACAATGACGCCTGTATTAACACCAACGGCTATTATGAATACTAAATTCACCACACACTATCATAACGTATACAACTGGTTCGAAATGAATATTAAATGTGAACCTTATGGCGGCTATTTTTATCCTGATGGCCATTTTGTGCTTGAAAACAATTTCACCATACTTTGTTTTAATTCTGAGACTGGTGGCCATTTTGTGATTGAAAACAATTCCACCATACTTTGTTTTAACGCTTAGACTATATAAATAGATAATCAAGGGAAAGTTTACTTTTAACAAACAAATGACACGATATTATTTGTTAAAGACAATCCAGCCTCCACTAGTATCCGCTACAATAACTTAAATGACATTCAGCCATTCGTGACCGCATGGGTCGAACGTATCAGCTACGGTTTCTTAGCAATGAATATTGACGCACAGTGACAACGGGCATAGTTTGTCATTGTCCCTATGAGAGATTACCCTGACGGAATGTAGAACGATATGTGTAGATTTAGCCCTACTTCTAAAGTCATGTACCCTATCAGTGTGACACTACTTATTACGGAGCCCCGCAGGGGACGTATAATTATTTTTTTTATTAATTCGTTCCCACGAAATAACAATTCGTTCCCTCAATTTAACAATTCGCCCCCACGATTTGTTAATTCGTCCAAGAATTAACAATTCGTTCCCTCAATTTAACAATTCGTTCCCAATATATAACAATTCGTTAGCACGAGAGCGAATTGTTAATTCCTGGGAACGAATTGCTATATCGTGGGAGCGAATTGTTAATTCGAGGGAACGAATAGTTAAATTGAGGGAACGAATTGTCATTTCGTGGGAAAGAATTGTTAATTCTTGGGAACGAATTGTTATATCGAGGGAACGAATTGTTAAATTAAGGGAAGGAATTGTTATAGCGTGGGAACGAATTAATAAAACAATTCCATGTCCTTACGGGACTCCATACGCATCACTAACAATAGATGACACATTTGTCAGGTAAAAATCTTTGCATTGGCCGGATACGTATTCAATGGTGGCATTTTGTTGTATCCTCATATTGACTAGATAAGGATACGCGGGTCACAATGAACGCAAACTGGCTGATTGACTGAACGGCGTCAAGTGATACTACCGAATGACTCCAGTGCAATGACGCAACGTAAACAAGTTCGTGCTCTTTTCTTTCATAGTTGCTCATTATGTAGCATAAAACGTTACCCGATAAATAGACTACCATGCTGATGTACTTTCATAACACGTTTATCAGGTTCAGCTCGGAAACGATAAGAATTCCTCGGCGAGTCTAGGAATTCCTCGTCGTACGCCTTTTCCTGTCCTCTTTAATGTTATCTTTATGTCTAACTAGAAAATGTGTTCATAAAACACGGATGCCCCACATATCGCTTTCATAGTAAACGAGGCAAACTTCCAAGTCCAAAAGGGTGAGATAATATATGGCTCAGTGGCAATGCAACGCTAGAAATTCACTTTGTGCATCAACACACCATACAGAAGCTACATACCAAGCTTCAAGCCTCCAGCTATTACGGTTTAGAATTTTTACAAGTCATAAGGCAAAATTGTGAAATTCACATTCGGAAAGGGCGAAATCATCCATGGCCCGGAGGTCGAATGAAAAATCTAAATAAACGGTGCGCATCTACTCATCATAAGGAAGCTAAATACAAAGTTTCAGTTCTGTACTGTTTGAACGGTTTACAAGTTACAAGGCAAACTTGAGGAATTCTAAGTAGAAAAGGGGGAGATAATCCATGACCCAGTGTTCGAATAAAACATCGAAATAAGCTTTGTGCACCAACTCATCATAAGAAAGCTACATTCCAAGTTTCAGGTCTGTAGCTAGTACGGTTTAAAAGTTGTTCTAGTTACAAGGCCAAATTCGGAAATTCTACGTCGAAAAGAGGGAGATAATCCATCAAAATAGACTTTGCGCATCTACCCATCACAAGGAAGCTACATACCAAGTTTCAGGTTTGCAACTAGTACGGTTTAAAAGTTTTACGCTTTACAAGGCAAATTTGGGACATTCTAAATCGAAAAGGAGATAATCCATGCCCCGGTTTTACGAGTTGGGACGGACGGACGGTCGGACGGACGGATGCATAGAGTGACGAATATTTGGAGGCGCTAATTAGCGTGACGATTGAGCTAAGGGGCAAAGTGACATTAATTAGCCACCTTAATGTTCGTTCCTTCCGGACGACAAAGCGAAGGAGCGACGATATATCCGTAATCCACATTTGGTGGCATACGTCGCAATACTTAAATAACTGCACAATCATGGCGATACAGTGGCGGTATATTAGCTGCGAGCCTCTCGCAGCTTATGTAACAGGTTCTCAAAATACAGTCAGATATCACGGCGCTATATTTTCGTGTGGCGCGTATGTATACATCTTGTATCTAGGTCATTGTTAACGACTCGTGTTATGCTATTTTATATTTCACATTTATTCGAATGTATATCTTTGGCACATAATTAATTGAAGAAAAAACAATGGAACCTCAGACTTAGCCGTTCAGTTTCCACAAATAAAACGGACTATTTTGGTCGCGCATTAATGGTGTGTAAAACCGAATCACACCTGTCAGGTTTTTTGTGTAAACCCGAATCACTCCTGTCTTGATGTGTTCATTCACAACTACGGCGGGTATACATTTGCATAAAACAATACTATAACCACAGGTGTTTGAAGAGTGCATCCGGTTATGGAATTACCACGCTTATCGCATCGCCGTATTTCGCCGATATTGATTTCGAAAATCAGTCATATTTTCCTTAAATGATGTCGAAAATTTATAAAAAATATACTGTTAGCACTCATTTGAACGGTGTCGTCTAGATGGTTCACTGATTTGAGTCGACGCGTCGGCATGTTTCGAATGAGTGGTAATAGCGTACACTTTCACTTACAATAATTGAGCCCGGATATGGAATTACCACCCTTATCGCATCGACGTATTTCGCAGATATTGATTTCGAAAATCAGTCATATTTTCCTTAAATGATGTCGAAAATTGATAAAAATTTCAGAGCTCATGCGGAATTGAATATACTATGCTCTTTGTTTGGAATATGCTGGTTGTCATATTTTGTATGGACCTTTGTCACATCATGGCAGATTATCTTACGCTTAACACTCATGTTGATCCGTCTGTTCTTGTTACTGTATCAGTGCAAAGTGGTGCCATTTATTAAAACATTTTGTTGCTGCACTTACTATGGACTCTACTGGCTATAGTAATTTGCATCTTAATAGGCGTCCATTTATCTCTGCTGCAAACACCGACTGAACAAATGATTTGCTGATGATATGTGCATTACAAAAGTGGAACAATATTGCATTCCTCTAGTTAATTACATGTTATTATTTATGAAGATGATTATGTAATGCATAAACAACAAATGCTAAGCCTTACTGGATTTTTCCTGTTTCTATATAGCATGAATTACGGACTATGTGATTCATGCACAGGCTGATCTGGTTCTTCACTGTTGTATTTAACCAGAATTACAGCGAGAGAGAGAATTACAGAGAGAGAGAGAGAGAGAGAGAGAGAGAGAGAGAGAGAGAGAGAGAGAGAGAGAGAGAGAGAGAGAGAGAGAGGGTCCGTTAGGTTAGGCATTGGATGCATACAGCTCCTTCCCCTCTCCACATACAACATATGTCGAGTGTTATACAGTTTCCCATAACACAATTTACTACAATTACTCTATTTGAAATATTTAAAGGAGAATATACTAAAACACTGATTACCAACCATTTCAGTTGGGCTCGCAGCTCAGTACTCTCGGCACTTTGATTATGTAATGTGGCTGTGACCGTGGAAATGGTCCGTATGAGACTTATTTGTGACCAGCGTAGCTCCTGATCAGATAGCACGCTATTGTAGCCTGATAACTATCTGTATTCCTAGTTTGAAGCATACCGCACATTTCATTGATGGAAGGGCGAACAAGGTAGATCCTGACCAGACTGTGCGGATGCACAGGCTGGTCTAGATCTACACTAGTCGCAAATTCGTCAGTCACAGCCACATATAATTCAACGCGCCCAAGTGCACACCGGAACGTAATCGTGTCCATTGATCCTCAGCAAGTATAGACAATATGACAATAAAACTTTGATATCAAGTTACAAACCCCAAGAAAAGAGTCAATATGTAGTATTCAGGTATACAAATGAACAATTGTATACATTTGAAAGCCATGTTGGATGATTCCCAAAACGTCCAATTAGTCCCGTCACTTCCTGATCGAGTGTTTTACCTATCAATGTATTTCGACATGAAACATTTTACACTGGCGCGGAGTGCATCCCCAGTGGATTACCTAAATGCAAAATCAAAAAAAAAGTCGACCATCTAAATCGCAGCCCACAGAAACATGTGGCTGTCGAATACAAGTATCTTTTTGTATTAATTCGTTCCCACGAAATAATAATTCGTTCCTACGGAAAACTAAGAAACAAACTGTTAAATTGAGGGAACGAATTGTCATTTCGTTGGAACAAAATTTTTTCTTTGAGGGAACGAATTGTTATATCGTGGAACGAATTGTTAATTCGAGGAAACGAATTGTTCAATTGAGGGAACGAATTGTTATTTCGTGGGAACGAATTAATAGGAAAAAGCCACTACGTAGAGTTGGGCCTACCCTGGAATTATACATCAAACTCAATGAAAAACTCCCCCGATATAGGATGTAGTAGACAGCTAACATCCGAGGGTATGACTACATGTATTATTACATGACACGGCAATTCGACACAGCAGAAAAGTATATTCGAACGTCTGACACGTGTACGTACACCATGTTAATGTGAAAATACACAATGGTTGACAATATCACTGATGCAATTGGTATTGAAATATCAATGTGTTGTATAAAATTTCCTTTTACAGTACAATAACACTGTGTCTTAAAATCGTATTTCACTAGGTTAATATATCCGCAAAGGAGACCGTTACACTATGTATGTATGTAAGTATGTATTTATTTTATTTACGTGTCACATTTCTTATTTACATGACAAATAACAGTACAACATTACACAATACAAATAAGAAACCCGGCCGATATCGACCTACGAGACACCATATCAATATTTACAAGTATAAGACGATAAATGAACATGCGATTGTTACAACAGTTTTGTTCAATTGGTTAACAAATGATAAAAAAATAAAGTAATTCACAAATTTGACTTAATATTGAGTACATGAGTAGAATAAAAATGGAAAAAAATAAAATAAATGTAGCTAGATTAGATACATAAAACAAATTAAAACACTGTAAGTGTGTACATGTATCAACTGACTCCAGCAAAAGTGTTCTTGCTACATTATGGTATTGGTTGCGCATATTGTTGGTATGCTTGAGTAAGCGCCACGCATGATTGTTTCTATCATTCATCTGCTATTGAATGAACGAACAGAGTGGGCTATGTACTGGTCACATACCGATGTGCTCTTACAAAGTCAACTATGGTCTTACGTCACACGATTGCTGGTCGCCGTGATAACACTGATAATAATGTACATAGATAGTGAGTAATCATGATAGTATTGTTAAGAGTGATTATGATATTATTGATACGACTGATAAAATATACAATTATAAAATTATAAGAACTGTTTTCTTCTTCTATACATATGATAGAGTGTTGATGATAAAACATGGGTCAAGTTTACATGATTCATTAAAAATATTAATTTGTCATGTGAAGCCATACTGACAAAGTCAGTATTACACAGTTGAGCCTTACATAGCAACGGACGTCTGATGTCCGTATGTAAATCACAATTGAGTAAAAAGTGCTCTTCATTTTCCACCTGAGTTGAAGTACAGAATTTGCAAATACGCTCAGGTAGTGGCACCCTACTATATCTACCAGTTTCAACGAAAAGTGGTAAACAACCACTTCGAAATTTAGCCAGGATGCTGCGCTGATAACGGGGCATGTTACATGTGACATAATTTTCTGGGCAAAGTTCGGTTTTGTATTGTCTATATGTTCGTAGTTTATTGCCATTTGCATTGTTACGATCGTTAAACAGGTCTGCATGCCATTTATCTCTATCTAGAGTCAGTAGTTTCATTTTCACCTGCTTAACAACAGCCTTCACACTTGTATTGTCAAAGTCAATAATGTTGCCTAATCCAACGCCGTCAAAATAGCGTTTAACCCGTTTAACACTACTGTCTGTTTCATGTAACATACCCAAATACCCAAATTTTACGGCCATATAAACAATGCAAAAACAGTATTTTTTCGATAATATTAATTGATTTTATTAATAAAAAAATATATGTCTATGGGAATATAACATGGGAGAAAATGGAGGTAGAGGAGCTGTTGGAGGAGTCGGAGATCGGAATATTTTGGAAATTGTTTTCATGAAAACATGAGGCACATATACTTAGTTATGTCTTGTTCTATCACTTGTCACACCACACCATTTCCTGAAAATGATTTCAAAGCGGGGTCATAACCACCTCAAATTTTCGCTGCAAATGCCCGAAAAAACACCTTAAATTCTGACGCGAAATCGTACCGGCGAGACAGCATAGCATGCGCCAATTTCCAAAATGTCAAAATCAACCGGAGCTAACATTAAGTTTTGTAGAATTATGAAATATTCTAAAAAATACACCTAGTCAAGCCTCCCAAAGTCAAGAAATATTCATAAACCTATTTTTCTAGACACACTGGTGTAACTTACACGGTCGGTAGTGAAGTATATAGAAAATCAATCTTCCATCCCCTTTTTAAAGACAGCTGCCCACTGTCCCGTGAGACCACAGTCCAAACTCGCAATAAATTAATAAGCGTCTAAATCATCCCGATCATGATCATGATCCGGGTCCCTAGACACTGTGTCCCGGCCGAATATCCTCAGTTTTATTTTCTGCGTCAAACAGTCCACATCGATTACTGAGACTTCGTACTCGATTTTACACGATGACTGAATGTCAACTGAAACTGGGAAAGGACTCGGACACTGTGTCTGTGTCATCCCAGGGTTCTAAGAAACGGCGTTCACCTTCTACTGCGGTGAAGCGGCCCACATTGATCAATTAGCTTTGCGAATGCAGGTACAAGATGAACGGTTCGCGTCATTGGACGGGAAACATGGAAAGTTGTTCGACCTTATGTCGACCGTCAAGATAGACACGTCCAGTGGGGACAACAACAGCAACAAAAATGGCGAGGCATTATGTGCTGCTCCCGTAAATAGCGAGGCAAATTGTGCTGCTCGCGATGACACAGACACGCATGTGACACCGAATCGGACATTGCCGTTGAATAGTTCGGTAAATGAGGCTTATGGCATTGATGATCCTGTCGACTCTGTATCGCTGCTAGTCTCGCGAAAGGCGAGGACAAGCAGTGGCCTTTTCGATTCTGATGACGAGTCAAAGTTGTCTTTCGTTGGTCCAACTTCAATTGGCGACCCGGTAACGGGTGATGACAAATTTAGTAAATATCTTACAAATCAAGGACTGACAGATTTGACTGAAATGTTTGGTGAAGACGACGCGTTGCCACCTTCTGGTAAATTGAAAAGACACATTGGCCTGGTGTTAGATGAGGGACAGATCAATATTTTTAACAATTCTTGGAGAATGGAAAACCCAAATCGGCTGACAGCTTATAGGGACAGCTATCGCTCAACTATGCTTGCATATGCGTGTCCACCAATCTGCCTCATACCAAGGGTCCTACAACACATGTCCCGGTTCAGTTGTCAGATAATTCTGATTGCACCACAATGTCCTCGACGGCATTGGTACACAAAACTACTGCACATGTCACTAGCATGCCCCATAAGACTGGTCCCCGATATGTTGAGCCAGCCCGGTACAAGCATACTTCATCCAAATCCGGAAGTATTCAGTCTAGTAGCGTGCCTGCTCTCAACAGAAACGTCAAAGCAAAGGGATTTTCAAAAGACATTAGGAAATGGCTCACTGTCTCCTGGCAAAGGGGGACGCAACAGGATTATGCTAGAAAATTCAACAAGTTCAATTGCTGGTGTAATAAACAATGTAAAGATCCCTATTATGCAGCTTTGGTAGATTGAGTAGATTTTCTCACATGGCTATTTCACCAGGGTCTACAATATAGAACAATTGCTGGATATGTATCTGTGCTGTCATCAGTACTTCCACCAATTGACAATACACCAGTTGGACACCATCCCTACATTATTAGGTTGTTGAAGGGTGTTTTAAATTCAAGGCCACCAAAAGTTAGGCTTGTGCCTGAGTGGGACCTGCCAAAAGTTATTGACATGTTGCAAAAGGCACCATCTGAACCATTACGGAAAGCAGCATTAGTACATGTAACTTATACGACTGTTTTTCTTGCAACGATCACAACGTTTCGGCGATGCGCAGACCTACAGGCACTGAGAATCAGCGAGGGTTCGGTTACTGTACATAGTCGGGGTGTGACATCTGTGTGTCATAGCTTGACCAAACAGGACCGTCCAGCGCATTTCGGGATGAACATATTTGTACCCAGCTTAAAAGACAACAAGAGGTTGGATCCCAAGAGGGCTTTAGCTGTGTACCTACAAAAGACAGAGGCTGTTCGTGCATTAGAAAATGGTGAAGATGAAACTTGACTGTTGTTATCGTTAATTAACATCATTCAGTATCAAAAGAGACTGTTGCACGGTGGATGGTGAAAGTGATTAAAATGGCATACGAAACAGACGTGAAAGTGCATGCTCACTCAACTCGAGCTTTAGGACCTTCATGGGCGTTGTTTAATGGAGCAAGCATGAAGGATATTCTCGAGGCAGCCGACTGGAGTCGTGAGTCAACATTTACAAGACACTACCTTAGAAATGTGGATTTGAAAGTTTTCTTAACTTTTAAATTTCTGCGAGTTTGAGGTCCGATGAATTTGTATATTACATATGAATGATGTATATAGTGGGAAACTGATGTAGTCCAGATATGTGTGGACATTATTCTTCAGAAAGAAGTGTACAAAGTGTAGATAGCTGTAAATATGGAATAATTACACACCACGACGAGAGACAAGAGGGCCCACCATCCATGAGGTAAGGCTTTGCAATCTATCCTACTGTATTGTTCTAGGTGGTAAGTAAAAACTACAACGAAATAAAATTAGAAATTTTGGTTTCAAGTTGTAATTTTATGAGTTAGGTTTTTGCTTACCACCTAGAAAATAATTACCCGCCCATCCTCTTATTTTCTCGGTGGACTGTTTGCCGCCGAATATAACTGAAAATATTGGGCCGAGACACAGCGTCTAGGGACCCGGATCATGATCATGATCGGCATCATTTAGACGCTTATTAATTTATTGCGAGTTTGGACTGTGTAAGGGGAAATAAATCCTACTGTATTGTTCTAGGTGGTAAGTAAAAACCTGACTCATAAAATTACAACTTGAAACCAAATTTTCAAATTTTTTCCCACGATATAGCAATTCGTTCCCTCGAATTAACAATTCGTTCCCACGAACTGACAATTCGTTCCCTTAATTTAACAATTCGTTCCTTCGAAGTAACAATTCGTGCCCACGATATAACTATTCGTTCCCACGTGGGAACGAATTGTTATTACGTGCAAACGAATTCTGAAATTGTTTCTTCCTGTTAACGAATTGTCAATTCCTTGGAACGAATTGTTAAATTGAGGGAACAAATTATTAATTCGTGGAAACAAATTGTTAATTCGTGGGAACGAATTGTAAAATTGATGGAACGAATTGTTATTTCGTGGGAACGAATTATTAAATTGAGGGAACAAATTGTTAATTCCTGGAAATTAATTGTTAAATTGAGGGAAATAATTGTTAATTCGTGGGAAGGAATTGTTAAATTGAGGGAATGAATTGGTATTTCATGGGAACGAATTAATGAAAACAAATCAACTGCGGGGCTCTGTACTTTCCCAATGTATGTAAGCTGTTGCAAATAACTATTTCTAGCTTCATATTCACAGACATAGCAAATCCTTTTAGTAATTGGGTCATAATGTTAGCATACATACGAATAGTAAAAGTAAGAGAGTCTGGCTTTATTGGATGGAATTCTGTTAAATTATATAGTAAAACTCTGTTGTGTGTTCTAACCTAGAATAAACCATTTAACTTATATTGTGTTTACTGTACTACTTTTGACTACACCGCGCGTGAATATCTGATGATTTAGTGTGGTTAAACCTCTAACCTATAAGTACACAAATGCGCGTTTTCTTAACGGTGTTACCGTAAAACAATACTACTGCAAATAAGTCCTGTCTATACATGTATAAAGAACAAACGACTTAATATAAAATTAAAATGATATCATATATTGAAGTTGTGGCTAAATATAAAGACATAATGCTATCATATAATGAACTTTTGACTTCATATAAAGACATAATGATATCATACATTGGATTTTCGACTCAATATAGAGACGTAATGGTATCATATATTTGACTTTTGACTTCATATAAAGAGACAATGGTATCATATATTGGACTTTTGACTTCATATAAAGACATAATGGTATCATATAATGAACGTTTGACTTCATAAAAAGATATAATGGTATCATATATTGGACGTTCGGCTCAATATAAAGACATAACGATATCATACAGTGAAATGTTGACTTAATAAAATACAAATTATATCATGTATTGAAGTTTTGGCTCAATATAAATAAATATTGGTATGGTATATTGAACGTTTGACTCGATATAAAGACATACTGGTATGATAGTGAACGTTTGACACAATACAAAGACATACTGGTATGATATATTGGACGTTTGACTCAATATAAAGACATAATGCTATACTATATTTGCATTTTGACTCGATATATACACATGATGAGCTCATATATTAAGGTTAGTACTGCATAAAATACTTTATCGTCATATAATACAAATAATCCAATATGTATGCCATAGACCAGAGATCCTGATAAGCTGCGTATTTGCTTAAATACCCAATTAAAATTGCCAAGAACTCAATTGAAATCAGAAGTAGCGAGTATCAAAAGCAATACAAATGTCCTTTTACCTTTATCATGCTGCATAAAGCAATAAACAGACCACAAATGTAGTACATTTTCCATGAAAACACATCTTGGTATTTTGATTAGAATTGTCTCCAAAGAGACAATTATAATGAAAAGTCAAGACATGTTTTCATTTCGAAGCAAACTCTTCAATAATTACTGTCTGTTGATGTGTAAACAGTAGTGTGATTTTATTATACCAAATAAAGTTTTTACCCTAGTTTGAAGGATATTTTTTGTGGATTTTATCTTCTAAATCTGAAAATGTTTATCACGTGATGTAATTCAATTCCAGCCGCTGACTTTTTGTGCCACCAGGGTTGTGACATAGCTTGAATTTGTCTTTCTCAATACTGATTAATCTATACTTTAATTAATGAATATCCAGAGCAGGATGCGTGCAGGTTATGGTAAAATTGTCCCACAATATAATGTCACCCACTCTAAAAATGAAAGAAGCAGAGAATTGCAAAAATTGGGATAAATGATTACTAGCTTATATAGGAGAAATCAATGGTTGTGGCGAACCTAGTATTTCGGGTTGAAAGGGTTAATTCACGTTACATGTGAGTCAGTAACCATTGCAACTGCATACGTAAAATAAAATAATGTCCTGCTGAATACATTACCATCCCAAAGTAGCGATGCCACTGCGTCATTAAACCAAAATCCGTTTCTGCGTTAACCCAGCCGGGACGGCCATAATTTGTGGCGTAATCGTATTGCTCTGGCAACTCCGTTTCGTCTGTCTCATACAGCGTCCTGCCGTAATGTCGGCTGCTCTCCACAGCCATTTTCTTCGATTGCTTCCCAATTCCCGCCTTTTTACTTTTCCCGTATTTATCATCACGTCTGCTTTTGTGCCGATAATCTCGTCTGCTGACGTTTGAGGTTTCCCAGGTACTACGAACAAAATTGTCATACGCGCTACTCTGCGCCAGCTTGTCTCGTCTGCTTTTCTCCAATTGTCCCCCTTTGCTCTTTTCCAATCCACCGCCCTGTGTCGTCCGCCACAGATCCGCGATGCCATAGTCGTCTGCCGCAGTGACGCCCAGATTGTTTGTCGTCTGTCCCGGCGCCGGTTCCCGGTTTGTCCGCCACAGGTTCCCGATACCGAAACTGTATTCTGACTCTGGTTCGTCCCGTCTGCTACGTCCTACATCGCGTTTACTTTTGGCGAATGTCATCGCAACATCTGGGTCATCCCGATCAAAATACATCTTGTATACATGTAGTTGTTGTTATTCATGAGGTAAGTTTGCCTTTCTTACAGGAGCTAATCCATAATTGTTATTATAGTCATGCAATTAAAGGTACATGCCCATTCTATAGGCACAAACTGTTCTTTATATTAATTAAATAAGTGTATAATCGTCACTATTCGACCAGTTCTAAAAATTGCGAGTGCTTTCTATACAGATATAATCATTTAGTAATTTTTATTTTACTGATAGTGACGCGCGGTGGTATCAGGCTATTTTCATATGCAAATGAGGAATTATATGTTTTAATTATTTATACTAATTAAATGCGTCATCTGAACAAAAAATAATATTTTTAACAGATTATAAAGTATGATCATTGCACATCAAAACATAAATAAAGAGAATAAATAGTAATGTCCATTAACATTTTAAGGAAACCCAGCTATCGCCCCTGATGTCAGTGTGGAAATTTACGCCTGATATTAAATGTATAATAATGACAATCAATACGTGGACTAATGGTGAATGAATATTTATTCTGCCAGAAAGTCTTGAAGCTATTTAATTTAGCAAGTTCAGGTAACAAGCTATGCATCGATTAAACACATGGGGGCCGTTTCATTAAACTTCGGACGACTAAAATGTTCGTAAGTGCAACTGTAGGATCGTCTGGAAATTTCAATTGATGGATTTACATGTATTGAACATAGGCTGTTCAATAAATGTAAATCCAATAAATGTTTACAAGAAAACGGTGTTAATGTGAAATTTCATAATTTTGCACTTACGTACATTTTAGTCGTAGGAAGATTATTGAAACGGGCCCATGACTGTATCAGGCATTGTCGCTGGTATAATGGATTGCGGTTATTAAAAGGTTCGACCATGTCCAGCCGTGGGTAAACATTGACCGTGGCACGAGGAAACTGTTTCAACCCCAAGGCCGTAGCAAAATAAAATAAGCCCCATGTATACGCTCACAATAAAAATAATAGAGCATAGAGAATGTGCAGCCACCTACTTCTAAATGACTGGAATTCGCCTCTCTATGGAGACATTCAATTTGATAATTGCCTAATAAGTGCCACAAGTATTTGTAATTTTCAAAATGACGTCACTTAATCCGAAACTCGATTTGGCAACACAATGTGCGCTCTATAAATAATAATAACGTTCGTATAAATTGTATAACTAATACAATAGTATGGAGTTAAAATGTACAGCAACGGGCTTTGTATTTGCCGAATATGTGCCGATTGATAACATAGTGTCGTATCAGGCATTGACCTGATACGAATATCCAGGTTACAGCGAATTAAAAACTAACGTTTCGTTGATCGAACGGCGTCATTCAAGACGTTACCGAATAACGTTATTGTAATAATGCAACGTAAACGAGTGCGCTTTATATTCCAAGAAAATCCTACGCGTTTCCTAGCCGTGCCTAATTAATGTGTATCAAAAGACACTGCGTTTGTTGCGGACGAACATTTGGCTATTATTATTAAAGACATTAGATCTCAGAAATATATGAAGGTCAGTCGCTTTTTCATCAATAATAAAATGTCACTCATGACAAACAAAATATTTGACGAAATTCCATTAGATATTGATTTTATTGTGAAAAAAATAGATTTTTTTAAAATATGATTTTAATTGTGGACCGATCAAAATCTAACTTTGTTTTCTTAGTTACATCATTTAGCTCCTTTAGCTCCTTTTCTTCGCAATAAAATCAATATTTGATGCAGTTTTATCGAATGAAAACAATTGCGCAGGGTGACTTTTGTGTTATTGACGAAAAGGTAGTACTTACCTTTAGATATGTCTGAGATGTGTTTAATAGCCAAAACTTCGTCGGCAACAAAACGTGGAACAGACAGTCTTACACCCTGCACAGCGGTATAAAACTACAGACGTGACTGGCGCATATCCAATACCTATATTATTATGAACACAAAGTATGGATATTTAATCCATTCTCTTTATTTTACATTAATTACATATATATTTCCATTCAAACACGATCATGAATTTATAATGCAACTTCCTCTTCGGGTGTCACCAATTAATGTTTTACGTACGAAGCCTTTATTGGGTACCGATTTGACAAAACTAACGTTTAGTGAGTTGTCGCCAATGATTTGTCGCCTTGATCAACATTCGCGCTGGTTTCCACAAAATTGTCACTGGAAACACTGTAGTTTATATTCTGGCCGAGCATCTGTGGATTTGACCAATCGGGACATTGTCATTGGATCTACTGGTGACAGAAGCAATAAGTGCGTATTGTGTCAGATCACTGTATAACTATGTAAATTTGAACAATTGTATCTTCAGTGATACAAATCGGACCAACAATGGGTATATACAGAGAGTTCGTCAAGCTTGTGTACCCGCCAGGACGAACCGTGGCGTACTCAACTTGCGGCCGGTGTAGACCCTGCATCATAGTGTTATATATTTAGTGGGGGAATGGTTAACACCACGTGTGTGTCCATACCAGACAGCGTGAGTGTAGGCCCGTATGCAGAGGGGGTGCGTGCGCACCCTGTTAACCATTTCAAAATCACATTATATGCCTGTATAGTGGTATTAGCAAAACGTATATATCCAGATGAGCCGGCTCGTGATGAGCCGTCTCATCAGGATCTGCACTTTTTGCAAGTAATTTTCATAATTTTGAGAACAAAAAAAACCCATGTTCATAAATGGACTGGTCTGATGATTGGATTGGTTGCAAAACATTGCAGACGTGTTTTGTCCTGGTTCTAATATTTGTGACTGTGGTATTAAATTTCCAAACTTTAATGGGCTGTTGTTTTCACAATAAAAACGTGTATGACGCCAGAACCGTTGCTATCGGAGTAAACCCTGCCGAATCGCGTATATGTTTATACAATGTAGCAGGCTTGTATGGCCTAAACTGTTCCTCGTTCTTTATACTGGTACTTCAGCGATACAGTTAAAGTGAAGACTAAGGGAGTTCCCGATTAGACTGGGCGTGTTCCATTGTGTGTCCACGGGTCTCATTTTCCCACTGTACGTGCCATATGGCCCTGTGAGTAATGGCCAACGCGTGAGTAATGGCCCTGTCACACCAGAACGTTTTAGGCCAACGCGTGAGTAACGTGTTAAAAATAGTTGATACGCTGGCAAACTCTGGAATTTTTGGGATGTTGAAAAATTTAGTTTTGCCTCAGCCTGTGACAGCGTGTCCCAGCATGTGAGTACATTGCAGTCTCCGTTTTTGTTCCACCGTGGACAACACTTGCAAACTCAACGCGAACGAAACGCGAACGCAACGGTTTGCTGTAGCGTTGTATACGTTGTTTAAACGTATAATACGGTTCGTACACGTGTAATACACATTGTCACCGTTTAGTTTTAAAGCGTGTAATACGTTTAGCTTCCAGGCGTACATGTGTAACACGCTTTGGCGTATACATATGTAGCTATGTGAAAGGGTTGAAACGTGTGCAACGCTTTACCTGGAAGCGTGTAGCTATATGAAAGCGTTGAAACGTGTAAAACGGTTACACGTTTTAACGCGAATACCTGTTCGGCCCCGATCGCTTCGAGGCGTCCTTGTTTCGTCCCTTTTAAAATATCGCGAATACATACCCTCAGATCGAGTTCAAAGTACATCGGCGGTGTGATTTAGCACTTCAATTGATCCCTAATCCCTGATGCCTAATGAGTCACGCTTTTAACACGACAGATGTACCTTGTCGTTTATCAAAATGTTTGCGAATTGTAGATCACATGAGCCGGCTCATCAGGATCTGCGGCATTCCTACGTACATGTACATTTTATATACACAAAAATGACCACTAATACAGCGTAATGTAATAGTTCCTAACTTAATATGGAATAGCCCGGGCCCATAGTCAATGCCAGTTACTTGGGGTTAAATATTACGAACTCAGATAAACACAGTGCATGGTTTCTTTATTTTATGTTTACATCATCAGAAATGGCGAGTCTAGGAACTCTCGTATCTTTACGCTGAAGCCAGTCTATTTCAGTCACTAATCCGTTATACACCTGTCCCACGCGTGTGTTAAGAAAAATCGATATTTGTAGAAACTGAATACACAGCGATCTGCACACTGGTTTAACACGGATATGGCCCGCGGATATGTGTCATAAATTACTTGGTGGTCAAAACCGGTAAATTTACAAGGTCTATAGCGAAATAGCAGCCGACTGGCAATTTTTCTCGGACCGATTTTTATGACTAGTTTTCAAATCTCAATTGGTCTGAGAGTTCAAAAATCGGTCCAGAACCGGAAAACTGAAAATTTTAGAAGCCCTGCAGTCTAGAAGTATATGTACACACACGAAGAACGATCTGAGCATGCGCATTCTACGCGATACACGGTTGTCATACCAAAACGTGTAATGCGTTAAAACCCGTGGAAACGTGTTATACGTATAACACGGTTTCATCTGTACGGTGCTGTGTACATGTAGAAGCGTGTAACCGTTCGTCAAAGAAAGCGTTACATCGTTTAAACGGCTTACCTTAGCGTTGTATACGTTTACAATACGGATTACACGCTTTTGAAACTCAATACGTTGTTTACAACCGTTGTATACGTTTACAACCGTTGTACACGGATTACACGCTTTTGAAACTCAATGCGTTGAACACGGTTTGTTCGACTTTCGTGTATGTGCAAGAGTGGGGAAACGCAACGCATGGCCGAAAACGTACTACACGTAGACGACACACGGTTTGAAACGCAACTAACGGAAACTCCACGGATACGCAACGCACAACACTTTGTACACGTATAAACACGGAACATTTTGACAGAAATGACTGTAACGCGCTCAGCGTGTTGCTAACGCTTGCCTAGCGTTGGTCAGCGTTTGCCAGCGTGTTGCCGAAATTCCAACACGTTACTCACGCGTTGTCATAAAACTTTCTGGTGTGACAGGGCCATTACATGTTGGAATTTCGGCAACACGCTGGCAAACGCTGAATGCTAGGCCAGCGTTAGTAATATTTTAGTGATATTGAAAAATATAGCGAACTAGTTCATTAAAAGAAATAGTGTTGCATGACAGGAAACCACGCACTTTAAATATACCAATTTGAAATGTATTAAACACCACAGTAAACGCAACATCCCATCGTTTTATTCCTTACGCACGTTAAGGTAATAGGTCATAGATACATGTATATACACTTGACTTCAATGATAATTTCTTCATAAGAGTAATGTGATGTGTCTTGTTACTGTATATTATATATGGATCATTGAATGGCCATCTCCGCCATCTTTGTATGTACAAGCCATCAGTTTCACCACTTCGTGCGTTTGACACAGACATCAAATAATATGACAGTAAACCAAATAAAATTTGTTGCAATTAATAATAAACAGATATGACAACGGCAAGCTATAAATGTTATACCAGCAAACTATGCAAAATACAACTTATCTGAGCATTGCTCTCATCATTCTCAAAATAATTGTTGATGTGTAAACTTTTCAATCTGGTGCACAGCCTATGCTAGTATACACGTTACCCATAGATAAAGTCATATTTACTCGCATAGTAGGCGAGTAGACATCAGGGACAATAAATATACTCATGCAAGTGTTTGCATGTCAATGGATTTGATAGCTAATAACATAGTACAATAGTGGGTATATATGGTAAGTGGTGTGTTGTTTGCCAGGTAAAAGTGATGCACTGTGCAATTTGTTGTGTATGAGGATACTTATAACGGTGGTTTATGTTGCTAAAAACACAGGCACAAACTTGTCCAGAAAACTGACATATTTTGCAGTTTGGCGAAATATAATTGATAGGAGTCCATTATCCTGGCTTTTCTACATGTGCTTAGCTACATTATAGCATATCTTCTACTTCACATATTGAGTTATTTGTCAAACGGCAGAACATGTGAAATTGGCTAATGGCTGAAACATACAAAGATAGCCGACTTGGCCACTCCCTGTCCCGTATAGGATACAGCAACGAGGCAGTATTCACATATATATATAAAACATATATTCTATCACATTCACGAAACGATTATGTTTGAATCAAACCATGATCAGGTATAGAACGGGTCCTTATCTGTGCACTGCCATCAACCAGTGTACATGCATCATGCATACACATCTTACACGGGACTAAACTAGTTTTTCCACGAAAGGCACGTGATACATGCTCCTTCAACGACGTTCCATAAAAAGTTACCTGATAAATAAAATAACTTAATATCGTTCGACATCAAGTGTATAAGGATCTGAAACGGTAATGATTCCTCGGTGAGCCTCGGAATTCCTACAAGCGTTCTAGCCATGCCTGATAAATGATGTTTGTTCTCAACGAAAACTTGCAATGTACAAGGGGAGTTCAATAAATTCCAGGAAAATTCATGTAAAAGACTCATTTTAAGTGAATTGTCTAAAAACTCGCGTGATTTGTAGATAGAAATATTGTCTTCAATTGGACATTTACCGAAACTCGATGATGCAAAACTGAAGACCAATAATAACCATAGTAACGTCATGTTATGCGACCCGGCGCACTTGCGACGTCAAGGGCAGGTTTTAGCCAAATAATTGACGTTTTCGATTGATTGAATATGGCACAGTATGAAAACTAATTAGATTTCAATTATAAATTTGTCATTCAGCAATCACTAACGTAATGTACATAATTTGGTGACGTCAAATAGTTTTCTGACGTCATGCGTCAATCTCGTGGATGGTATCTTTGATGCAGTACGAAATGACCACTGAACAGAGATATTCAATAAACTGTTGTGCCATGTTGGGTAAGTCTCGCAAAGAAACCATTGATATGATGACCCGTGCCTATGGTGCTGACTGTATGTTAACCAGCAGGATATACGAGAGGTTCAAGCGGTTTAAAAATGGCCGCGACTCCATAGACGATGTCGAGAAGGCGGGTCGTCCTGTTGACGCCACAACGTCGGACATCGTCTTTGATATTTCGTCGCGCGTACATGATATAAGTTTATCCCTATTTGCTGATTACATGACTAGATTTGTGTATGATCAGATTACAGTATTACTATATACCATTTAGGTATACGTTTTGTGTGTGCCCGCTTGATACCAAGGTTATTAACCTCAGGCATGTGCTGTCCATGAAGCACGAACGTCAGGAATGTGATGTTTCACCAAGACAATGCAGCGCGCATAGGAGTGCTGTTGTGTAGACGGCGTTCGGAACGCTGGGGTTTAAGGTATTGGAGCAAGCCCCATACTCTCCAGAGTTGGCCCCTGCAAACCGTTTTCTATTTCCGCGGCTGAAAAGTATGCTCAGGGGCGTCAAATATACTGAACAGTCAGAATTGTGCGCCATGGTGCAAGGCGCTGTATGTCAGTTCAAAACAGAGTATTTTCAAGGTACATTTGCGAGTTCGGTTGTGCGTCATCAGAAGTGTGTACGGTGTCAGGGACGATACTTCGAAAATGAATCACATATAGCAAATCAATATGACAGGTATGAGTATGTTAGCTTGAAACACACACATGGTACGTAACATTATGTAAGGCATGTACTTTTTCAGATGCACAAATTTGACGTTGCGCCGGGTATCATAACCTGACGTTTATATGACGACAGCCACATGCGACTGTATGTATACAGCATACTACAATTGTGTAATGACATGTCCTATGATTTGTTCCCCGAAATATCAGTCAATTTGAACGATCGATATAACGTCTGTGAAAACATTCCAGGAATTTATTGAATGCCCCTCGTACATGTGCATAAACTATTCCGTACATGACGAAATATGTCAAATGGCTCAAATGGCTCAAAGTCAGTGTGTGTATTTTTTAATATATATGTCATGCAAAACAGTTCGTTGGTTTGGGAAATTTACATAGTTTTGTGCAACTAATAATGATCAATCATTACACACGACATAAATCGTCAATTATCTAAACATTCACCGTTCCGGACTCCTTTTATACTGTCAACATACCTACAAAAACATGATTGGGTCAACGCTCACTCGCTTGTTTCGTGTAAGGATCCAATCACTCGTGCATTAGTTCACGATAATCAGTGCACCTGGTTAAATAAACAGTACTGAAGCGGCCCAGCCAGCGAAGCACCGCTATGCACACTTATGCATTGCGTATTCCTCGCGTCGAATACGCAATAGTGAAGCGACCAAGCCAGCGAAGCATCGCTATACACGCTTGTGTATTGTGTATTCCTCGCTTCGAATTTCTCACACTTTTGGACAACAAAACACGTCTGTCATTTTGCACACACGATCTCTGATGCATGCCTAAATGTTCACAATTGTAAATAGTTTATGATTGTCGTCTTCATACACCAGGAAACTTGTCTAGTTAGTTATAATTCACAATAGTTTGTTTGCATTTCTTGTGTGTGTTGAATGCAGCCGCCATGTTTACTGGCTGTGCTTGTTTCGGCTCGTGTCTGATCGGAACTGTCTGTCCACACAATCTAGCCAATCACTGTCCAAAAGCTTACGGAGAGTATCGGAACTTGTCCAAAACCCTACAGAGTCCATAATATTACGGAAAGTTACGGAATTACTCCAAAGCGGCCTGACAAAACCTATAAATAAGAGTGAAATCTGGCAGTTGGCTTCTTTGTCCCGAGAGACGCAACGAGAGACGCACCTCGCGTCTCAAAACTCCCAAGGCCCAAATATCTATTCCCTTAACCGTTGCTCACCGATATGGCCTTACTGATCATTAATATTGGCTGGAACCATGATAATGCCAATATCCAATTACACGACCCACCTAAAACTTCGTGACCCCCTGCTGTGTGATTCCCCACCCTAGCTTCGTGCCTCCCTCCCATTCCTGTTAAGTGATCCCCACCACATTTTCATGTGTCCTAGCTGTTGTGTGGCCTCCCATTGTCACGAATTGAAGCCGACTATTTTCTTTATCATCCATTATTTGTAACACGGGTCACACAATACTAGTCTAGAGCACAAAAATCGAATAATCTAGTACAGACTATCGAATAGGTATTCGTGTGTGAAATATTGCTCCCGTGGAATACACCGCTGGAGAGAATAGCGCTGTAAGGATCAGGGATTGTGGCCATGTGCCCTTTCTCTCTTGTTACCCCACCCATATGTAAACACTGCAAACTGTAATGTACTATAATATGAGAACATGTTGAATATTTAACCAAGCTTACCGACACATGTTGATTAGTTGCAGAAGTTACTTGGAGGTTGAGATTCCCATTATTGTTCTCTGTTTGATATGTGTTCATTTCTGCCACAATGTGGAAATGACATATTCTGCACCACATAATCAGATATTCAGTCTGAATTTATCACATCCGAGCGTAACTGAAGTCTGTGTATATGCAAACACCCATTGGAAGGTGTCATGCGTAATGACAGGTCATAAGTTAGCTGATATTTGGTTAAAACTGACTGATTTTTGGATCAAGACATTTCTCTAAACTTTCACTTCCGCGAGTTTGACCTTTGAACCGGTGCGCCCGGTGTATCGACATTTTATCGGAAGCTGTGAGATCTACCAAGTATAACACACAAATATTGGTTAACTTCCGATTTTTCTCCCTAGGAATAATGTTTTAATAGGATTAAGAGTTGTTTTTCGCGTTAAACATTGTCTGTTTAACGTGGATTATTTCCTACGTGTATGTAGTGTAGTGCTTAGGCATTCATAGTGTTGAATGTCAAAACAATCCGCGTCTTTCATTCGCTCGTTTTATTCCATATTCTCTGTTGTTACAAACTCCATCTCTTTGACACTTTTGAACTACAATCCTTACTTGTACCTTTATAAAAGGAGCGAATGACTGAATAATGGAGATTAGTCAATTAGTCTCGAAAGCTTACTCTTTCTGTGAAGCGAAGTATTTCGTTGCTAAGCGAACTTTTTGTTGGTTTTGCAAGTGCTCGATCCCATTTTGTGATCTTATATTTGGTTTTACTTAAATACAGCGAACTACGGAGTACTCCACTTTTTATATTTTGACTCAGATTTTGGAACGGAGAAAGAGGAGTTCAAAGTTAAATAAGTGGAGTTCCTAGTTTAAATACAAAACCCGATTTTCTTCGTCGAGTCGCTGGAGGTGTGTCAGCTTTCGAGACTTCTGATTGGTTGACGGTCATTTTCTGAAATCCGCAGTCTGTATAATGGATATTTCCCTATTTTCCGCTTCTGTCAGAAACGGAGTAAAAGGAGCCAAAGTCCGGCCGACCCGAGTTCCTGGTTAGAATACTATTAACTGTTTTATGAGCAAACCGTAGGAAATGATCCAAATTTCCAGTGTTTTCATTGTGTAATAGCCATCACGTGGTACTCTGAGATGTATATAAAAGAACGGCGCACGGCCAGTTTCAGCATCTAATCGTAGTTACTACATAGTTGCATAGGCGCTAATTTTTGAAAACCAATACTCGATAAGACCAATAACCAGCTTTATTTGAGCCAATACTGATACTTGTGCACTTACCTGCTTCTATTAAACTCATTGTAAGTGTCAAATATGGATACACAATATTACCTTGTATTAATTATTACCAAAGACACGGTTGATCCACATCGTGTTAAGTTATAAACACTGAACTCTCAGTGGAGTGTCAAATAAACAACTGAATCTAGTTGGGAGTGCTTAAACTCCTGATGTTTTGGCAACGTTCTTTATATTAGCGCAGTGGCTAATACACAAACGTCAATACACCAACCTACTATATTATATGAATTAGTGGAGTGGCTACACGCAAATTCCTTATGTTTTAGTGCAGTGACTATGCACTTACAATTGATTTATAATGGCGTGTTTAATACATAAATCACTTTCACAAGAGAATAAGGCATTGTGTAATATTGTTACTTCCCATGTTAAATTAAGTATTGGTTCACTACGGTTAGATCCCACCACATATAACATGCAAATACCATCGCGATCCGTTGTAGTTGAGACGCGTGTGCGAACCTGATTGGCCTTGCTCCGCTTTCATTTATAGGCATCGACAAGAGTACCACATCGGATATCCTGACAAAATAAACGCTGTACATAATATTACGCTGTAAAGAATACTTTAATTATTGTTACATGTTAGTTAAGACTTTATTAAACTTGTTGAATTGACATTCGCTCTCGTACTCTATTCTCAGCCAATATTTAGTTGATAGTGTACATCCTTGTTGGTGCGGAGCTACCAAACCCGATATCTGGATAATCATCCTGACAAAAACCAGACTGCATGTCCCTTACAGCGCTTTATCCGAAACCGTGCACGGACCACCAGTATTGGAATTTGCACCGGTTATAGCTGGGTGATTTACACTGTCTATGCAGACTTGGATGCTAGCCTGAATACCGAGTATGTCATATCTACTTATGCCTGAAGTATTTCAGATTAATTCACCACATATCTCATGAGCTAGATTGACTGTTAGAACATTAGTCCACTTACGCAAAATTGTAAGCCAAATGTTGGCACAGAGTTTTTTATATTGACAGGCGGACTACGGTAGCAAAATTGTGCGCTAGAGTTGCATATATATATTATCACAAACCAAATTCTTGTGAACACATTGGATCGCAAGCAATCACTGGGAATTGGCGAGTACATATGTTTTTTAGTTACTTTCTAATGCTGCTATTTAAGTCTGAATCCTGCCAAGACCGGCAATACTCAGCATTGTTATTGTATCCTCGATAATACTGCCCTATTTCATTTACCTGAGTTATTTGGACCCATTTCGACCAAATGCTTGGTCAATAAAAGCCGTATGTCATGCATCCGCTGATGTAGATTATCTCCCTTAATCAAATCGAACTGATTCATTAATACGTCGTGTTTACGTGT
This sequence comes from Conchocele bisecta, assembly GCA_029237695.1. Taxonomy (NCBI): domain Eukaryota; kingdom Metazoa; phylum Mollusca; class Bivalvia; order Lucinida; family Thyasiridae; genus Conchocele; species Conchocele bisecta. The sequence continues at coordinate 19,018,637 of CM055278.1, forward strand.
AAATGATAACGATTACAGGTCTGTCATGTGGGAGCATTCCGTGAGTATTGTAATGACATGACACCCATTCAACTAGTGTCATTATTTCCACCCAGCTTCGCCGCACCAGCCCCCCCCCCCCCCTCCAACCCCTGCTGCACATGTGTGATTCCAGATCCTGCTTCATGTCCTCTTGCTGTGTTAGTCCACACCCTAGTTTCGTGATTCCCGCGGAATGACTTCCCCACACAACATTAGTCCCAACCCTAGCGTCATGATTACCACCATGTGCGTCCCCTACTAAGCGTAATTAGTCCCCATCCTAGCTTCGTGTTTCCCGCTGCATGAAGCTTATTTCCCACCCCAGCTTCTTGATTTCCGCTGTGCAACTCCCCTACTCAGGTTATTTCCTACCCCTGCTTCGTTATTCCCGCTGTGTGACTCCCCCGCCAAGCATTGGTCCCAACCCCAGCTTCGTGATTCCCGCTGTGTGACTCCCCCACCCAGCCTTATTTCCTCAACCCCAGCTTCGTGATTCCCACCGTGTGACACCGCCAGCCAGCACACTAGTTCACACCCCAGCTTCGTGCTTCCCGCTGTGTGACTCCTCCACCCAGCATTATTCACAAACCCAGCTTCGTGATTCCCGCTGTGTGACTCCCCCACTCAGTAGCATAATGTATGATAGCCCCGCGATTCCCGTCTAGGTCCGAGTGTGTAAGCGTTAGAAAGTAGTTGCTTGTGTCTAGTTGCTCCCACAGTCGCCTATGTTAGTTAGTGTCGACTCGCGTACATGTACTACGAATATATACTAACTGTTGATTTATATTGTCTTGTATATCACCCCGATGCCATTAGTGTTACACTATATTGTCACCCTGATATAGTTGAACGTGATGCACAATATTGTGTTGTATGTGTTGTCAAAATATCAGGTATGTATGATGAATTCGCCACAGTGAGTGACTGTCGTCGTTCTTTCATTGCCAAGTAGCTATAGTTATTCCCGCTTCCATATCCTGACTCACAAGAGCCCGCTACCAACTCCCTGCGTGAACAGGACATATTATGGTTTATAACGTATTCTTGAAGACAGACGCAACGAAGAGTTGTTACAGTACGTCTCGTATTGTATAGTTTTCTCTCAATAACATATAGCGCCCTACAGAGTATTGCTATACTTAAGTGCGCGAAATGGAGACCCTATTCCGCAAATGTGTACCGTTGATTGTGGTGTATGGTGCAACATATTGCCAGCGGAATACGTGCTGTTATTACTTAGATATCATTTTTTGCCTAGAAATTGCCTGTAATTGCAATAACAGCAATAACATACACAGTCCAGGCAGATACGGTTTGTTTTCCAGTCTGATACTGAAACTTCTAGTCTGATACTGCCATTTCCAGTCTGATACCATCGTTACTAGTCTGATACCGCCGTTTCCAGTCCGATACCATGTCTCGCGCGCGTATTAAACCAGTTCCTTTGGGCATGCGCATTTCGTATGTTTACTTTATCGGCTGCGTACATTTTGACATATGCCGGGAATTTAAATGTGTAGGCTCTGTATTTCATCATTCAAACATGGATAATGGTATCGATTTTAATATAGGATTATCAAAACTGCCGGATGATTGATATTGAAATTGATATCTAAGTAATCTAAGAAATAAAGACGTTAATACGTGTCTTGTTTGATATCGGCCTACGTATCGTCCCTCGGTAACTTGGTATACCTCGGGCCGATACCTAGGCCGGTCTCAGGCTGATACCAAGTTGCCTCGGGCCGATACCTAGGCCGATTTCAAACAAGCCACGTATTAACCTCTAAATAATATCGGACAAGCCAGGTGATTGTGTACCTAAGAAGATGTGTCAAGAAACATATTTACAAAACTTACGATGTTTCCGTAAACGACGGCTGCGAAATGTTTAGAGCAAATGCGAAATATAGTTCCAGAATTCCACATTGCTATGAACATTTCGTGAACGCAAATTCGCATTTAATACATTACATCCATCATTGAGTAATACAATGCAAGTAAATACATACATTCAGCGCCTACATTAGGCATTATTTACAGCAAGTTTGCTTCAATTTTCTAAAACTATGAATGAATTGCGGACATCCGTGTCACTTTGAGCATTCAATTTTCCAGTCTTGCGCCTGCAGTATGTTTGCTGATGACATTTATCAACTTGTATATTTACTATTTGCTATTAATGACATTGTACATGTAAGTACTATTTATGTATGCATTTAATTTTGTTCAGTAAATCATTTAGTTCACTCTTTCAATGAAAATCATGGATATTGTACGGCTGTTCAACTGTTTCACAACGTTCTCAACAATGGAAATTCAGGAGTATGACATAATGACGTCATAATCATAATGACGTCAACATTCGTGAACGGGCAGTAAGCGGCAAGCAATATGTATCCTTCATGTAGCAGACATCACACAAGATATGTATGCCAACACTTAATAATATTCGAACAGTATGTCAAAAGATATATAGGTTACAAAAAGTGTCCAAATGTTTGGGCCACCCTGTAAATAATGTTTATAAAAGTCGCACATCTCATTAGGTACAAAATCACGTGGCCTGACTCACTTGTCATAAGCAAACTATTCCAGGTCACATAACATTTGTATCAATGAGTTATAAAGTTCAGGTATAGGTCCTTACTATGCCGCGGAACTGTCTGTTTCACGAATTGCGAAGCTACTATATATAAACAATTCAAAAATATTTTTTTG